>CABFVZ010000873.1:50661-63192 GCA_902151445.1 Timema monikensis | reverse complement strand
TTTAAACTTGGAGTTTACTCGAGAGATCAAGCCCTTGAATTAGGTTGGCCCTGCGACTTCCTTCTGTCCAAGGGACCCATTTCCCTTGACCGCAGGTCCGATGTAGATTATGTAGATTACGTAGACCAGATGTAAACGCGTGGCCTGTTAGCGTGGTGGAGGTTTCCCAATCGTCTCCTGACGTGTTCTGCCATTCTTCAAGCAAGCAGGCGAATATATAGTTGGCAGAGCCCACGTGGTGAATTGGTGCGTAGGAAGGGAAGGGGGATCTTCCCGAAGCTTCTAGACGGTCGAGGCACGCTGGTCGTAGGCCGCCATGAAGCAGTTAGTCGGTTTGAAATCGTGGTCGAAAGCGGAGCTCTCCTCGCTCTCTTTCTGTGTTGTGTTAATAGCTGGGGCACCGAACTCTGAGGTTGACTCGGCGCAATAGGTATGTAAACAGAGACATATATTATGGGCAAGGCATTTAACATTAGTTTGTTATTGTTACTTTTGATAATATGCAGGCACTAACAGAATATACGTTCTATTTCATTCGCTACTTTTGAACGGGGCTAAAGCAGTTTAGCCCGTTACAAACTATGTGTTTTGACCAAAGGTAAATACTAAAAGACACATAAATCAAACAAATTATATCTTATATGTTTAACCCCTTAACATTTTTTTGGTACTGGCTAATTTTAGTTATAGTATTTATTTATTTTTGTTGCACCATACCCCTTAAATAGTTCATTATATACAATTTTTCTTAAACAAAATGAAATTTTTTACTATCAGAACCTTCATACCAAAATCCTTCTTTTTATTTAACGAAATACAACCATTTTATTTACCACAATTCGGTGTATTTACAAATACGTTATGGATTCAATCATATCTAGTTCAGATAATTTTCTTACATCATTAATTTTACTTGTATCGTAATATCCGGCCTTAGTATAAAGTTGTAAAATATAAATACTCTTGGCTCTATCCTAAAAAAACTTAACTTTGTTGTGTGCACTGAACAAGTTTTCCGATGTATTCGGAAAACAACACAATGTAAACATGAATCTGTACATAAAGAGAATAAACAAAAACCAAACAAAAAATGTTGAAACACGAGATTTAAAAACAAAGTGCTGCAGAAAAAGTACTCTCAACATAGCCCTTTTATAAGTCTGCTGAGCGCTGGAAAAAACAGCACGTATCTTCATCGGAAATGCCCCTGGGTTCGAATTCTCCAGCATTTGCGTCAATCAACTCTTAGGCTATGTGTACACACTCAAAAAATTGTCCAAACACTTTTTCGTCGATACAATGTGTTCAATAAGTTTTAATGTAAGTGTGTACACAGGCAACGACATGACAAAGCCGTGTTGTGGCATTTGATAAGAGTTTTGGAGGGTCACAACATTGCGACGACTTCTTTGTCCAAGACTAGGATGCGCCCAGTGCAAACAAATGGAGCCGAGTACACAGGCGACAATGCTGTCGCTGCTCACCAGATTGTGCTTGGACCAGCCCAGGACTTCAATCTAGGTTTGTAACTAATTCCGCATACAATGCCAATCAAGCGTCTGATTGTGCTCCTTCTTCTGGTGTCCTACCAAGAAACTGATTGTCCAACTAGAGCCAAAAGTTCATCAAAACTGGAAATACTCATTCTAAAGTAGGAAAAAACTTATCGGAGTCATTCCTATAGCATTCAACACTTGTATAAATTGAGAGTCTTTCACTGTAAATGGTGTACATAGAATTAACGTTCATGTCGTCGTCGTTTTTTATTGCAGGTTACAAGAGTAAAAATAGCACCTACTACTACGTCCATTATGATTCCAGACGTAATATAAGTTTCTGGAACTTTAGTTATTCCTGGCAACAATATGTGCCCTGTGAAAACACACACACCTGCAACGTGGCTGTATCGTCGTTTATCTGTTGATGTTCAGTTGCTAGAGAAAAGGGCAAGCACAAAAAAGGGTTTAGACAATTGGAGAAGGAGCACAATCAGACGCTTGATTGGCATTGTATGCGGTATTTGTTCCAAACCTAGACTGAAGTCTTGGGCTGGTCCAAAGACAGTCTGGTGAGCAGTGACAGAATTGTCGCCGGTGTACTCGGCTCCATTTGTTTGCACTGGGCGCATCCTAGTCTTGGACAAAGAAGTCGTCGCAATGTTGTGGCCCTCCACAACTCTTATCAAATGCCACAACACGGCTTTGTCATGTCGTTGCCTGTGTACACATTTACATTAAAACTTATTGAACACATTGTAACGACGAGAAAGTGTTTGGACAATTTGTTGCCTGTGTAAATATGGCCTAAAGAAACATGCAAGAGTGAAAGAGGTAGCGCTTGTTTTAGGTACACGAGCTTTAAAACAACAGACGTTATGTGTTCAATAACGCTATTAGGCCTACCTTGATCACAAAACACGTTAGTATACGGGGAAAAGTCGACAGAATAGCAAAATAAATTTACGTAGAAGCCCCGATTTTTTTTTTCTATTTTTTTTTTTACTTACCAATAACTTTTTTTTATTTAGTTTTATACTTCTAACTCTTCAGTTACATCTTCGGCAACTTCAAACCATCCTTCTTTTTTTACTGTTCTCATAGTCACTATGATTTCTCATAAAAAATTACCTATTTCAATTTCTGAATTCTACCCAATTATGTGACCAAACAGTCTAAGGCATCATTTACTCTTTTGTTAGGCTAACCTGCTGATGACGGGGAGATCCGGTCCAAGTCCCAGCCGAGTATATTGAGGGTGGTTTTTCCTAAATGGTTTCGCACTCTCTTTCCCAGCAGAGGGATTACCTATAAAATTCTTCCTACTTCATCCGTACACCATTAGAGTAATTACCACATATGCGTAAAACTAGACAGGTAATAAGACGAAGTGATAAAAAAAATCCAATTATTCTCTCTGTTTTTAGCAGAGCATCCTACTACTCGTTCGGTTTATGGTCCTATGTACTAGATACACTACTAGGCTAGGGAATTGCCTGGAGGGAAAGTGGAAAACCCTTTGGGAAAACCACCCTCAGTGCACTCGAACGTGATCGAAACCCGATCATCTCGTCTTTGGCAGCCTAGTCCAACACGAAAGTAGCACGTTAAACCACGTGGCCAAGGAAGCTGATGCATCGCGTTCTTAATAATCGTTTGGGTTATATTCATATGTACCAATTACGCTAATATATTAGGGCTGATGAAGGTTGAAATTTTAGGAAGTGCGCCCACATTTTCATAGGAGGAGAGGGGAAAACCATATGGTAAAACCCACCCTAAGTACGCCTAACCGAGATTCTAACTGCGATTTCTCCGTCATAGGCAGACTAGTCTATTGAGAGAGTGACGCCTTAGACGCCACCGAAGAGGGTTTTATTTAAATATCATGCAGAAACGGACTTTTCAACGCCCGTTAAAACAGTCGTTGTTATAACGCTCGTATAACCCCGACCCTAGATGCCTTCAGTGACGGTTCATCTCGAGCGATCTCGAGTTTTTCTCGTTTAACACGTGCGCTAAGAGAGAAACGAGTGTTGGTGTGCAACACCTTGGATCTGAAGTGTTGTGATGCAGTTCATCAGATCATTCTCAGGTGATTAGGGGTCGTCTTTAAATTACGTCATGAGGCTTCCTTTTATGATTCCCCCCCTCCCTCTCACACACGTAAGGGGATTGTATGATTTTCCGTCACCCGTTCCCCCCTATCTTACGTAATTTCTCACTGTTTGGTAGATTAGATTATTTTAATCATTTAATTATTTGTATACATAAATATTGGTAATAAGGTGAGTGATTTGAAATTTTATAAAAGATATATTAATTGTAGTAAGTAAATGAATACAAGTGAAATTTTATAATTAATAGATTTATTTTCTGACAAAAAATCTCACCATAAGCATCTATAAAAACCCTTACATAAGATGGATTCTGACACTACCCTTTCCCCCTCATAAGAAAACCTAAGAAAACTTAGACCCCCACCCGCTTACCCCAAAAGCACTTGCTTAATTTAAAGATGTTTCTATCAATTAAGGTCAGATAAATCATATATGCATAAGCTAAACAAACAAAATGATACAGATAAATTTAAATTAAATGTATCAGCATTCGTAAGAAAAGAAGATGAGAAATCAAAGTCACACCCAGTTTCTTTGATTAAATTCATGGACCATGAGTCCGCAAGAACATCAGTGTTGTCCTACCTGATAGTTAGCTAATTGTTGAAATGATTTTTTAGTGAAAAATTAGTATGGTTGGTTAGTTACAGAATAACATTGAGGGTTTGTGAGAAATTTGATTATGTTGGTTATGGAAAGATTGGCATTGTTGTATAGGCTTAGTAAATTATTTATTAAAACATGAGTATTGTTATTAGAGGGAGATTATATTGTGGTTTAGTAAAATATTAGTATTGTTGAATAGAACTAGTCAATTAAGTATTTTGTTAATACTGCAAAATGTAATTTATTTACAATTTTTACTATCGAGAAGTTTGTCTTCTAGTGAAAAATTGTTTATGAAAGATTAAAATATTTGCTAAGATAAATTTTAATATTGTTGCTATCTGCTTCAGTGGTCAAAGATTATAAGACGTCACTCTCAAATTGTACTGGTGTTATTTTTTTATAAATGCTTTTCGGCTAATTTTCCCCGTAGATTCAGATACATTTCTTAAAAATTTTACCTTCCTCATTCCTACTTTACGTAATTAATATATACGTGTAGCCTATTACCTAAAGTAGGTGACCTGGTGGTCTAGGGGTAAGGTGTCGGACTTCTATGCTGGCGGCCGGGGTTCAATCCTCGGTCCCGGCAAAGATTTATCTGATTACCAAACCCTTCCTTCACCTCTGACAAGACATCTTGTGAATGTGGGGAATGCCAGACCTCCACCGTGGTTCGGATTCCACGTTAAACTGTAGGTCCTTCATTTCATCTCACAATCACCCTACCATTACACATTAGCGTAAGTGCGTATAACCCGAATGGGTAGTAAGACGTGGTGCTAATAATAATAATAATACCTATTACTTAAATAGTAAGGGGGACGTTCAAAATAGATATATAATTGTTTTTAAGTGAAATAAGTTCATTTTGGTGCACGTATGATATTTTATCGACATTTCTAAATATTTACAAATTAACATTATAGGCTAGTGATTTTTTTATGGTTGATAAATAAATATTAACAATCTTGCCTAGGAGAAGATTGACATTGCTGTTTGGGGACAAACATTAACAGTGTTATTTAATAAATTATATACTGTGTTGGTTAGTGAAATATTAATATTGTTGGCTAATAGAAAGTTTGTTTAATTGTTTGTCGAAATATTAAAAATGTTAGCTGCTCAAATATTGACAATAATAAATGAAGCATTAATTATATTATTGTTTTGTGAAAGTTGGTACATTGTCGGTTAGTCAAATACTGAAATTGCTAGATAATGAAAAATATATATTTATTTTAGTAAAAGATTGTCATTGTTTATTAATAAAATTATTTACAATGTTGGCTAGTTAAAAATTAACATTGTTTATTAGTGAAAGCAATCGAAACATTTACAACATCAAATTCTCTCTAACGTAAAGTTTGTTTCAAAGAAAACCATTTAAATCTTTAAATAAAACTGGGTGCTTGGATTAAAAACGTTGTCCACTAAACATTCTCTAGCAACAGACCTATTATTTTTTTCTATAAATGTTTGGTGGCAAAAATGTGGTGGTCCAGCATATTTTTAAGAACTTGACGTCTCATCGAACCGTTCCAACCATTTGTTATTTCATTTTAAACGTGACTACGGTTATGAAGGGAAGACATATCTCATCCTCAGACAATATAGGATTTAGTAACTTCCTCTTTGGGATCATCGGAGATTTAGTATTGTGATTGGGATTTTTTTTTTTAAGTTAGGAGAGAAGGGGAGGGGGTTTGACTACGGTCATCTATCATCTAACAAGAGGGAGAAAATTAAATGCAAACCAATGTTATGATAAATGTTCTTGAATGCGAATAAAAGCAGAATTGGTATCACAAGACCTTGAATATGTGAGTTTTGAAATTACATGGCCTTTGTCAAAGGTTATAAGACTAGAGAAGCCTTAGTTAAATAAGGTAGTCTTTTTTTTTAATGACAACTATAAGAGATATCGGTGACCTGGTGGTCTAGGGGTAAGGTGTCAGACCTCTATGCTGGCGGCCGGGGTTCAATCCTCGGTCCCGGCACAGATTTATCTGATTACCAAACCCTTCCTTCACCTCTGACAAGTTATTTTGTGAATGTGGGGAATGCCAGGCCTCCACCGTAGTTCGGATTCCACGTTAAACTGTAGGTCCTTCATTTCATCTCATAATCACACTATCATTACACATTAGCGTAAGTGCGTATAACCCGAATGGGTAGTAAGATGCGGTGCTAATAATAATAATAATAATAATAATAATAATAATAATAATATAAGAGATATCTGACCTGGACTTCTTTGAAAAATATTATTAATTTAAAAAATCTTTCTGGGGATGGTTTCATATCAGATAGAAATTAGAGGTTTTATTACATTACTATTGAGGATTGTTTGTAATACCATTCTAGAGTGTATACATAGTCATTAGGGGTTGTTTTATATTATTATTGTATATGGTCATTAGAGGCCGTATTATATGGCTAATATAGGTTGTTTGATTTGGCCATTGAAGGTTATTTTATATGAAAATTAAAAGTTTAATTTTATGGCCAATGAAAGTATTTTGTAAGGCCATTATATGTTGGCTATATGACCATTGTAGTGAATGTGGGGAATGCCAGGCCTCCACCGTGGTTCGGATTCCACGTTAAACTGTAGGTCCTTCATTTCATCTCACAATCACCCTACCATTACACATTAGCGTAAGTGCGTATAACCCGAATGGGTAGTAAGATGCGGTGCTAATAATAATAATAATAATAATAATAATAATAATAATAATATAAGAGATATCTGACCTGGACTTCTTTGAAAAATATTATTAATTTAAAAAATCTTTCTGGGGATGGTTTCATATCAGATAGAAATTAGAGGTTTTATTACATTACTATTGAGGATTGTTTGTAATACCATTCTAGAGTGTATACATAGTCATTAGGGGTTGTTTTATATTATTATTGTATATGGTCATTAGAGGCCGTATTATATGGCTAATATAGGTTGTTTGATTTGGCCATTGAAGGTTATTTTATATGAAAATTAAAAGTTTAATTTTATGGCCAATGAAAGTATTTTGTAAGGCCATTATATGTTGGCTATATGACCATTGTAGTGAATGTGGGGAATGCCAGGCCTCCACCGTGGTTCGGATTCCACGTTAAACTGTAGGTCCTTCATTTCATCTCACAATCACCCTACCATTACACATTAGCGTAAGTGCGTATAACCCGAACGGGTAGTAAGACGCGGTGCTAATAATAATAATAATAATAATAATAATAATAATATGACCATTGTAGGTTGTTTATATTGGTATTGTAGGTTGTTAATATAGATATTGGATGCTTGATATGCCCATTTAAAGGCAATTGATCACATTTTAACAGGGTAGAATGGTAAACTATATTAATCAATGCGTATTACCCAAACGGGTAGTAAAACGCGTGGCTAATAATAATAATAATAATAATGATAATATATTAATGGGAAAATAAAACCCTCAGTATAAACAGCCAGGAAGCCCCAACATTTCCGTCACTGTTAAATCAAACTAGATAGTCTTGACGTTTATTCGCATGGCCATCGATGGATTTAAAATTGATATATATACTGACATAAGTGATACAAAAAATACTTTACAGTTTGATTTAGAATTCATGCATTTAAACATATTATTTTATTCTTTGTAACTAATCAAAACGTAATTCTTTAGGGGTTATATTTTGTGGCCACGACTGTACTGGCAGGTGGAGTGTAGGTTGGAGCGATGGTGGGGAGGGTACGACGCTAAGCACCGCGGCGCATCACAGTCGTCCTCGCATGCCTGCTCCCTATAGCTTCGCTCAGTTGCCGCCACGACACTCAAGCGTCCGGACGCCACGGGACGTCCTTTGTTCAGTCGCGCGCCGTGTCTCATTCCCTCGCGCATTGTACGAGTACTGCGCGTTCGGCATCGTGGGTTCCTTCTTTATTCGTGCTCCGTCGAACACGTCTGTGCGAAATGAAGATATTATTAACGTACGGTAGAAGTTATCTTGGATATCTCGTGGTAGCAACAAAGTAAAACTCTATAAACTAGCAAGGCATGCCGAGTGCGATGTTTGAACTCCGAGTATGTCGTTTTGATTATATTAAAATGCAATAATGTTTTTTTTATTTTATCCGCTTAGTACTATTAACTGCTCTTCCACATTATATCAATGTGTGTTGTAATAGTTTCGCGTGTTCGTAACTGTTGTGAAAAATCAAAAGATTTGTGTTTTGACATCTTATTCTCGTGACATTCAAGAGATACAATGAGAAAGGCCAAATCAATAAACAATAAAAATCCATGATAACACTTTCCATATTTCTACATTTAAGATTGGAGGAGTTCAATTTTGATCAATGAAAATGTAAGTCTATTTATTTTAAGAATTCTCTACTATTACGATATTTGTAGATAGACCTTGAAATTTTAAATATAATTTAAAGACATATTTGACATTTATTTAATTATTTTAACAATCGAAATGAAGATGGATTTCTACCGAATTGCCACTAAAACACTTAATATGGTTTCATCGTGAAATTTTTTAAATTTAGTTCAGTTATAAATATTAATATTTAGGAAAAACGGCTTGTCATAATTGTAATTATAGCCATTAAAATAGTTCCGTTGAATTGTTCTTTCGTATTTATCTAGTTGTTTATACAATGTATAATAAATATTTAACACGGATGTTTTCTATTAGCTGAAATCTCCTAATTTTTTTGAACGACAACCAAAACCTTAAAGAACATACAGAGATCCTATCGTCTAGGAAGGTGTTTAAAATAATTCCAAAATAATTAGTGGAAAATGTTAGATATGCAGAAAATCTCTAAATAGCTATGGGAACTTTTAGTCAAAATAGCTGTAATGACAAGTTTGAAGTATTCAGCTAGGTGAAAAATCATAACAATTAATAGAATACTTTTTTTTAATCTTTGTGTACCGTTTTAATTTATTTTTATTTGCAAAAAGCCAAAAATTGTGTCCTTGTTTAGAACTGCTATTTGTCCTAACTGTAGTAATATCATAATATGCTGTAGATTTATTTTTAAAGGTGGATGCAAAACTTTCTTTACATTACATTCCGAGTCAATATTCAATAAGTAATGTGATGGCACGTATTTTATTCCTGTTCCAAAACATTATGTATATACATAATATACATGTTTTGGAACAGGAATAAAATACATGCCATCACATTACTTATTGAATATTGACTCGGAATGTAATGTAAAGAAAGTTTTGCATCCACCTTTAAAAATAAATCTACAGCATATTATGATATTACTACAGTATATATATATATAGTTAAAATCATGGTTAGTATCTCATTGCAGAATTAGCAAGTGGATGATTTATTTTAGACATTTATATAAAGTTATCCTATATATTTATATAATCCACTCACATATTTAGGCTCTATACATATAACTAGATTTTATATAAATACCATTGTTATGTTAAAATTGAAAAAAAATATATTTGTACATTTTAAATTAAGATAATATTTTTATAGTCACCATATTATGTCTGGTAAAGTTAATATTTGATAAATATATATAATTATGTGAGTGTATTATATAAATATATGTATAAACGTTATATAAGTCTAAAAAGAAATCATCCGCTTGCTAATCCTGCTATGAGATAACACTTGTGATTTTATTAAGGAAGATGAACGAACTCTTTGTGATCGCTGTAGTCTTCCTCGGGGTATATTATTCTAGGCAATCAATCATTAACACAACTACCACTAAGCATGTGGCATGCATTCACTCATCCAATTCACAACCGCTGTTTGAATAGGATAGTTACATTGTAGGTCAGAGAACAAATCAATAGGTTTAACGTACTATTTGATTTCGTAATCAAGGGAGAGTTCGTCAAACCACACCCTAATAATAATATTCAGCTAACGAGTCACCACAGTTATAAGTTCAATACTAATAGAATAAGTTTTTGTGATTACAATTACTCACTATTTGAAAAATAATAAGTGAAAAATGAACAACCGGTTTAAAATAGGCCTACTTTAAGGAGAAATAAAGTTTATCAAAAATGAATGTTTTATTTAATGTTCAAGGTATTGAGGCAGCTTATCAAAATATATTACATGTATATACATGAAATATATATACTAAGCATAATTGTTTACCTGGTAGTATTAGTATCAACTACTCTATATAAAGCGTAATGATGAAAAGGGTGCATTAGAAAAAAGGAGTTTCTTATCATCTTGGAAACAGAATGATGAAAAGACTACAATGAAACATATTTATTCATGACATTCTAAGGGAGTGCAAAAAACGTGCTTTGAATTATTTTTAACATTCTATTTATTTTGCCGTGAAACGATCAATTTTTACTCTTGTTAAATATATATTTGAGAATCTTTTATAATACAGTATAATTCCGACCATCCGAACTAACAGGTAGTTAAATAACCTAAATGTCAGAGGAGGGGATGGAACAAAAAAAAATCAAAATTAAATGAAATTGCATAATTATTATTAAATAAGGTCTATTAGTAATTACTTTATGTATAGAATAACTTAAGCAATACATTATAAAATGGAATGTCGTATATTCGAACGTTGTATAGTCGGGACTCTACATAAAATCCCTAATTTTTATTGATTTATTAATTGAATATTAAAAATACCAACACCGGTAGTCTCATTGTCTATGACCAAACTAAATTCTGTATTGATATACCTGTACAAAATATCACTACATTTATTTATCTAAGTTAATGTATTAGTAAAACTAAAATTGATCTCTAAGTTTAAGATGTTTTTATAGCAATGAAAATGTAAAGTAAAGTTCCCAACAATATTTAATTTAGAACAAAAGTTAATTATTCCAAAGGTGCTTATCTTATTCTCAACAAAAGTATATACGATGTTAAAAAGAATTCAAGACTATCTTGAACACCCCTAAGATGCTTATGACAAATATTTGTAAATTAACGTAAGCCTCTGTTGAAGAATGAAGCTCGTTAATTCAGTTCCATTCGAATATATTTTGATTGAACTGCATAACAAATGTCAAAATAGGGTTAGGAAACCTAAATTCCGCATTCATGATGTCATATTTACATCATGGGTAAAAATTTGAACGGAAATGCCATGAAAAGGCCATTATTCTTCAATTTAATCATTCCCTTCCAAAGAAAGTTTAATTTTTATTTTATTTGTTAGGTTAGGAAAGGTAGTGTATACTTAGGGCCGTGTGCAAGAACGTGAATGAAGGGTACATTCGCGCAGACGACGGCCCAATAGTAAAAAAATCTACGCCACCTAATCCCTCATCCTTTCCCCTTTACCTAATATCCTTCTTGCTTAAGGCTTTTATTCTACGAACGGCCTTTAACATTTTGTTTCTCGGCAGGGAACAATAAGTTTCTTCAGCTGGTTTTATGGTCTATTGGTCGGCCTTCCGGGCTTTTAATCTAAATAAAGGTCTCAGGTTCGGTTTCCGGTGGTACCGTATGTATTTTGTCCTGAATGGAAATTTTTCCTATAGCTGCCACGGTTTGGTTAAATAGGCGCTTCATCATATAATTTCATCGGAGTAAAGTAACCACACCTATATGGTCCTCCAACATCAGAAGACGGTTATACATTCGTCACTGCTAGTAGAAGACAAGGAATACCTAGCCACCAGACCCTGTTTGTATTCGCTTAAAAAAACAATAACCCCGAGCATCTTATCTTCTTTAAAATGATTTACCTGTTGTTGGGACCGATGTGGCAAAGGCAAGTCAGCGTGGTAGGTCTACCTACGTCTTAGAACACCCGTGTCAAAGCGGGCGACATCTGCAAGTCCCGCCACACTTCAAAGAGCAAATCGTTTTGAGCAAAGTAATAACTCCACTCTACCATACAGCCTTCATTAGCTTTGATGTTTAGGAATACTTGGATTAATAAAAACTACGTGAAAGTGCCCCAGGTTAAATTATCAGATTAAAACTAAGCAAGGTTAAATTATGGCATAGTTCAAAATATTAGTTTATTTATACAAAACTTTGTCAATACTCAATTTTAACATGAAAGGAACATAACTTCTACCAAGATTGATTACACTATATAATATAGTTATATTTATTCCACAATATGTTATAAGGCTTAGACTCTTTGTTAGTATGGTAAGAATATATTAATTTATTCCACAATATGTTATAACGTTTAGACTGTTTGTTGGTAAATATATATTTATTACACAAATTGCCTTAACGTTTAGACTGTTTATATATATATATATTTATTTATTTATTACACAATATATATATATATATATATATATATATATATATAT
>CABFVZ010000873.1:0-48316 GCA_902151445.1 Timema monikensis | reverse complement strand
ATATATATATATATACTATAATATTATAAAGAAGAAAGATTTGATTTTTTGTTTTTTTGTTTGTAATGGATAAACTAAAAAATTACTGGACCGATTAAAAAATTCTTTCACCAATATAAAGCTACATTATCAGCGAGTAACATAAGCTATATTTTATTTTGAAAATTTAATTTATTCCTCATAAAAATGTCGATGATAGTATATTATATAGTCGTTGGAAAAAAAAAGTTGTTGATAAAAGAGGGAGGGGGCTATACAGTGATAGTAGGACTGTATTTTCAAAAAAATAAGTAAAAAAAGTTTTGTTTTTATATTGACATGATGGATGATTTGAAGCTTTGTTTTACAGGATTCCTTACAATATACGGGGAAGGTGGCTAGTATATATATATATATATATATATATATATATATATATATATATTTCTACTGCGAATGTACTACATAATATACAGAAATTCTGTATTAAATGACTGCATTGTTCTTGATTCGCCTACTTCAAAACGTACATTTCTCCTTTCTCTTTGCGAAACCAGATGGGCTAGTAAACACTTCATTACTGCAGGGCAGTTTTTAATGTACCTCATTGTAATTGATAAAATATTCTCTTTCACACTGCTGCTGTTAAAGGCACTTCAAAAAGTAGAGATTGCTATTTCTGAATCCTACTCTCATGTTAATACAGCTTTGGAAGATTAATGCAACGCAGTAATTCTGAAGAAGAATTTAATACACAGTATGCGATAGCAATAATACTGGCGTCAAATGTTGGCGACCCTATCACAATGCCCAGATCAACTGTGCATCAGGTTCATAGAGAAAATGTTCCAGCGTCAGCTCCAGAGGAATACTACAAGATGGTAATATTTATACCATTTTTAGATAATATAATAGTGCAATTAATGGAACGCTGCCGAAACCACAACCAGCTCCTCTCAAACATCCATAAAAGGATCCCTAAACATCTTGCAGATGGTGAAAGTGATCAATACTTGCAATTGAGTGTAGATTTACACAGATAACTTTTTCCACATCCTGACATGTTCTTGGCAGAATTTCAATCATGGAAGAAGAAGTGGAGCAGTTTATGTCTAAAAGACAGGCCAAGCTCTGCTATAGAAGCAGTTTTGCATTCCAAATGTGAGGATACTTCTTCTAATACTGGCGACTCTTCCAAACTTTACTGCTTCACCTGAAATGTTATTTTCAACATTGAAAATATTGGAAAACTACCTCCGTAACACCATGGCATAAGATTGCCTAACCAGCCTTGTCTTTTTTTGTGTTCACAGAGAAATCTAAGTGGACACAGGTGAAGTTATCACTAAGTTTTCACTGAGTCCAAGGAGGGTAGATTTCATTTTGTGATGGTAATATATTTGATATTTTTTTAATTGATGCAAACTTATTTTTTGAGCCATTACATAATTATATATTATAGCTAAGCATAATATATATACTGACTTAACAACACACACACACACACATATAAACATGTATAGGTAATGTCAATTAATAACGTATAAGTGTTTAGTATGTATGTTGTTTTTATATAATTCATAAATAGTTTTCCCAGTAAAATTCTGTAAACAATAAACAGAACCCCCTCCCGAAATAATTTTCACCGTACGCTCATGGTACACATAGTTGTCACGATAATTATTTTCATATTGTCCATCAACATAATGCATCTTATCATAAACTCTTTTTTAATTGAGATAAAAGTCCTGTCCAAATTCTGCGATGCCTACGACCATTATAAAAAAGATTATAGGATATATATAGGCTTATATAAATATTAAAGGGATGACAGGAAAACTGGTTATGTAAACAAAAGTAATTTTCTTTGGAGGCATAAAGCATCATAGTTTACTTAGTCATGAAAGAAAATCAACATTGAAATATTACATTTTTAAATGCAAATTTATTAAAAATACACCATTTATATTAATGTTAATCTCATAGATAGTTATTTTAATTAATTGGGAGTAACGTTGAGCTCAACACTGACATGAATAATTTTACCTAGAAACTCAAAAATTACACTTAACGAAACGCTGTTATTAAACATATACAATATAGCCCCGATCATCCAACATAAACGAAACCGACAGATGGTCAGATAACCTAAATGTTGGATAATTTCATAACAAGGGGCAGGGTTGGAACTAAACAAATCAAAATTAAATGGAAGTGACCCTTTTCAATGGATGAACGGTCTTAGGCATCACTATCCTATTAGGCTAGCTGCTAATGATGGTGAAATTGGGGTTCGAGAACCTATCGGATCTAATGAGAGTGTCACTTTTAATTAGTTTCCCAGTTTATTTCCACACAAGTGCAGGTAGTCTACCTCTAAAATGCTTCCTTCTTCATCCTTACCCCATTAAATTAATTATCACATATATGTATAACATGAACAGGTAGTAAGACGAGATGATAAAAAATTGAACTGTAGAATGAGTATGTAATAAGGTTTATTAGTAATTATTTTATAGCATAGATTATGTAATAAATTATAAAACTAGTACTGTATTAATTTAAACAGAACAATGCATTTTAAATTAATTAAATGCTGCTTTTATGATTAAAATATACAAAATGGATAAGTAACTGTTTAAAAAATTAGTGATTGGCGTTTGTTTCTCAGCTTTGCCTCTCTTCCTTGCAACAATATCACACCAGTGTATTAATAACATGACATCAGTAGCACGTTATAGGGATATGTAGGATAAAATGGAATGTCGGATAGTTGGGAATACTGTACTTTAGCTTCACTGACCTATTAAATAAAAAATATATTAAACATACATAAATCTTTTTGTCTCTTTGTCTAGTGTTCATGCTTATATACATAACATGAGGTATCTTAATGTTCTCTGCCACAGCTATTGCTCCATATATCAACCTTTACTTAACTTTCAATGCTGACACATGGATACCAAAGCAAAACAAATTAATTAAATAATACACTAATAAAATATGTTCTTCTCTGTTCTCTCCATGACTGTACACATGACGTATCTTCATCATCTCCGCCACTGCTTTTGTCCGGCATGTCAATTCCAACTCCGATTTCAGAGTTAGCTGTTTCTGATACATGATCACAAAGGTATTTACAAAACAAGACACTGCTTGATTTCAACATATAGTAGAGATTTACAAAACAAGACACTGTTTGATCTCAACATATAGTAGAGATTTACAAAACAAGACACTGCTTGATCTCAACATATAGTAGAGTTTTCTGAGATCTCTTCTTCTTCCTTGGTTCAGAAGAAGTGGACTTGTCTAGAACTTCTGCAGAGTTATTAGAAATGATGATTTTGCATTATTATGAACATATTGACTGATTAAGTTTCACAGCTGGTCAATGAGTCTACAAAAAGAAAGACTGAACTGATTTCTTGATTTTTAAAGGTCATTTTGGTCGACATTTACAACATGAAATGTAATAGGCTTTAAAACTTTGGATTTAAAAAAATCATCCAACTCTTCAGGAATTTCTGCTGTAGCCTATATATTTATTTTTTCTATAATGGAAATATCTTGATCATTGGGTTGATATTATTGGCCTCATATATGAAGGGTTTGGGTTATTTATTGAAACATTTTCAAACAGTGGACTAAAATTAAAAGTAAATGCACTATCACGTATTATTTTATTTCGGCCTGAGCAACCATCTGATATTAATACAAATTCATCATTCAGTCAATCACTACTGTTGGATAAGTAATGAAGAATCAGTGAGGTCACACCATTTTGACTTTTTCCCTCTACACAACAATTGTACTCATACAAAAAGAACCTTATCATCATTGAGCTCGTGCACTCCAAACATATAGTACCATAACTGACGTGCATAAAATACTTCATTGGGGGTGGTAAGTTTTGCGTGTAGTCAAGCGAATTAACTGTTTCTTTTCCTTCACGAGCATTCCTCTTTCACTTTATTTAGGAGCATAGAATGTCTCCACCTTTCTCTAGTGAAGTTATTTCTGGTTTCTAAGTTGGGGTTTTTATTCTTCACTAGAACAGGCATTGATTTTCTGAAGAAATTAGTCACAATCTGTCCAATTATACAAATGGCGCATTTCAAATCTTATGTTAAATTTGTATAAATTGTCTAAAAAGTTTGATATGGAACATAAATTTTGTGTCAAGACAAATTCCATGCATGTGATTGACAGATAATGTTACTGGCAAGTATGACATATGTGGATCTTGACGACGAGAGTAATGTGACTGTCTTGGTTTGAATGATTTGATATTATCTTCAACAAGAAGCACAACTTTAGTTGGCGTTGGATTGGGTCTAACAGTATGTTTATCTATGATAGGTAAAGACTGAATGTGACTAAGCCTGCCTCTTGATATTTCTTGTATTACCATGAATTCATCCTGACATACTATAATCTGTTCATGTGTGTCTTATTCCCTATTATAAAAAGATGCACCACTAGAAAACTTGACGTATTTTGTGTAGTTTTCTTCTCCATTTTCATCTTTCTCTCCTGATGTTTAATGATTTAATTTTGCTGCTTCTATCTACCGTTAACTTCTTTGTTTAGTACTGTGCACTTTCATAAGACCAGTTAGACGAGCATCTTGTAATCCCTTGGAAAGTATTGTTTAAAAGAAGACCACAGCCATCTAATGCATCAATAACTTTGTTCATTGTAAAATGTATTAGATTATATCCTGTTTATTTTATATTCCGTTCATGGTTAGAATCTACCTGAAGGAAATCCTTCTGATGCTGTTAACGATACAGTTGAAACTCTATTCTGGAGTCATTCTGTGGTCTGGCAACTCCCACAGTCAATCACGTTCATGGTTAGAATCTGCCTGGAGGAAATCCTTCTGATGATGTTAAAGATACAGTTGAAACTCTATTCTGGAGTCATTCTGTGGTCTGGCAACTCCCACAGTCAATCACGTTCATGGTTAGAATCTGCCTGGAGGAAATCCTTCTGATGATGTTAAAGATACAGTTGAAACTCTATTCTGGAGTCATTCTGTGGTCTGGCAACTCCCACAGTCAATCACGTTCATGGTTAGAATCTGCCTGGAGGAAATCCTTCTGATGATGTTAAAGATACAGTTGAAACTCTATTCTGGAGTCATTCTGTGGTCTGGCAACTCCCACAGTCAATCACGTTCATGGTTAGAATCTGCCTGGAGGAAATCCTTCTGATGATGTTAAAGATACAGTTGAAACTCTATTCTGGAGTCATTCTGTGGTCTGGCAACTCCCACAGTCAATCACGTTCATGGTTAGAATCTGCCTGGAGGAAATCCTTCTGATGATGTTAAAGATACAGTTGAAACTCTATTCTGGAGTCATTCTGTGGTCTGGCAACTCCCACAGTCAATCACGTTCATGGTTAGAATCTGCCTGGAGGAAATCCTTCTGATGATGTTAAAGATACAGTTGAAACTCTATTCTGGAGTCATTCTGTGGTCTGGCAACTCCCACAGTCAATCACGTTCATGGTTAGAATCTGCCTGGAGGAAATCCTTCTGATGATGTTAAAGATACAGTTGAAACTCTATTCTGGAGTCATTCTGTGGTCTGGCAACTCCCACAGTCAATCACGTTCATGGTTAGAATCTGCCTGGAGGAAATCCTTCTGATGATGTTAAAGATACAGTTGAAACTCTATTCTGGAGTCATTCTGTGGTCTGGCAACTCCCACAGTCAATCACGTTCATGGTTAGAATCTGCCTGGAGGAAATCCTTCTGATGATGTTAAAGATACAGTTGAAACTCTATTCTGGAGTCATTCTGTGGTCTGGCAACTCCCACAGTCAATCACGTTCATGGTTAGAATCTGCCTGGAGGAAATCCTTCTGATGATGTTAAAGATACAGTTGAAACTCTATTCTGGAGTCATTCTGTGGTCTGGCAACTCCCACAGTCAATCACGTTCATGGTTAGAATCTACCTGGAGGAAATCCTTCTGATGATGTTAAAGATACATTTGAAACTCTATTCTGGAGTCATTCTGTGGTCTGGCAACTCCCACAGTCAATCACGTTCATGGTTAGAATCTGCCTGGAGGAAATCCTTCTGATGATGTTAAAGATACAGTTGAAACTCTATTATGTGGTCATTTTGTGGTCTGGCAACTCTCACAGTCAAGCACGTTTTGAATCTGTCACTATTAGTTTGAGGGTCGGACACCAGAATGATACTATTAGCAATACAAAGATGCTAAAGCTACATGTGCAGATATAAATGATTGTTTTGGCTTGTATTCTGGTTGTATTTTAGCCCTTAGTTATGTCTTCAAGAGTTGTGAAAAGAGGTGTATTATTTTATGTTTTTAGCTTTGTTTTACCTTGTATAACATAGCAGTAAGAATTTAGAGTGATAAGGTAAAACTAAAGGATAAGCATAAGGGGTACATAAAGGATTCTTAGGAGTCAAATTATGTGGACCAGAATGTTCTTGTGGCCAGGTACTTTATCTCCCAAGGATGGTAGACTAAAGGGTTTCAACTGGATCTGGGACAGTGAAATAAAATTCTCATTTAACACACATTCAACACAACAATGCAGGAAAAATCTCCTTGCACATTGTACACATTATTAGCAATAAAACTTATATACGTTAAGGGCCTTGTGATAAATATTGTTAATGTCGAAACTAGCCGGGAGATGTCAGTATTAGCCAGATGCAGTGGATAGAGTTAGAAATAGAAAGTAGTTTATCTCATTTATGACAATATCCGGATAATATCGACACTAGCCGTCAATACTTGGATAACGTAGAATAATATTTGTAAAGCTAAGCACGTTTCAATACGAATTTTATATTGAAACAATATTATAAATTGGACAATAAATTGGATCGCAGCAGTGCATTAACATTCGAAATGCCTCATTTTACGCTTTATTTTCCACTAACCCTATCTTAACCCAGCCTAAGCTCGCCTAACTTAAACTAATCTAACATAGCCTAAGCTCGCCTAACCTAATCTAAGTTAACCTATTTAACCTAACTAACCTAGCTTCAGCCATAGAAATTGTCACTTTCTAAGCGTGGGTGGATTGTGTCAGTATTATCCGAATAAGTTTCTAAAAACATTACTCAATTACCTCTCACTCAACATTATCTGCGTATTTTGGATAACGTCAACACTATCTTGAGAATATTGACTCTATCTGGGCTTAAACTTTAACCTTATCATATACATAGTTATACTGTACTATTTATTACATTTTCCTAGTAGGTGCGTGTAATGTATCTCACTGTGCCTTCAATTTATATTTCATATAACAGAAATTAATTAATTGGTAAATAATACCATGTTTACAGTGTGGGGTTAGCAGCAACATGTATGGCTTACCTGCAGTTGTTTCAAACTCTCCTGGCACTTATTACTCTTACAGAGTGATTTATACGTTATTCACCTTTTATTTCCCTCCTTTCTATTAATTCTTTCTTTGGTATACTCCTCACTTCCTCTTCTTAGGTCCCATGATACTAAAACATCACAGCTCTAATAGATGTTTCTAAAACAATGCAATATTTACGATCATATCTAACCTTCCACGAAAATTATCCCATATCATTGTATAGAGGTCATTTGGTAGAAAAATTTTTTTAGCAATAAAATCTATCAAACATTTTTTTTTTTACCTCAACTAGCACCCCACTCCACCTCAGTAAAATCAAAGTAAGAATTTATAACTTATTAAGGCCTGCATGGATAAAAATAAATACGTCAAGAAACTATTTAATATACAATCCACACCAGTAAAATATATTAAGAAAATACACATTAGGCGTCAAATAATTATGGTTAGTAACCAGCCCCATGGTTTATTGGCCAGTGCACCTAACTGACTAAGAGCCTAGGGGTCCCCAGGTTAGATTCCCGGATGGTGGTATCACCATCAGCACATGGAAAGAGCTTCCACGGAAAGGATGTATGAGTAGTACTTTGGGGCGTACCCTGGTCAACGGTAGGTTAGTACTGGCTAATCTTTCCATAAACTGGGCTACGAATAATGTAGCCCAGACATGCACTTTTATATAATTTTATATAATATTATATACTATAATTAATAATATCTTTATCTACGTATCAAACCATCAATCAGTCTACTGAAAAATCAATATCATATCTGGTTATCCCCACCCTAGCAAGCTGCCCTGTGTCTTGCTTCTTGGTCGGACAATATCAAGTTGATAAGGGGGAGGGGGTCTCGCCAGATGTTTCGGAACATTGTCGTAGTACAAACGGTGGCGCCAGTAGTAACGTGACGAGACTAGCCAACAGTACTGGGGCTAATAATCACGGCACGTACGTTGGATCTGCACTGTTTGTTGACTGACTGGGGTGCCTTAGCTTCCCCAAGGAACGTCGTACAAGGTGACTTTACATTCATACTACATTGTTCGACAAATCTAGCGGCCGCTTAGGCAAATAACGTGTAGTAGCACCTTACACTTTATCCGTGACTCGCATTTGTAAATGATGCCTCCCACCACCGGCCTATATGGTATATTTACTCTAATAGGGTCAAGATTAAGGAGTTATAAAAATATACTCACGTTTGCGTGGATAAAGAGCGTACAATCACTTATAACACAAAATATATCAAGCCAGGATTAAAACTTTAAACTTCCAACAACCGGCATTTGGTTTCAGGAACTTGATAACCGGTGTTTGAACTAAAACTAATATTTTCGAAGTTAAGGTGCATTTAAGAAATGCAGTCTTCCACTAGAGCCGAAATTTTGGAATCAAATCAATGAGGCTCAATCCTGTAAATATGATTTTTTATTTAAAATTATATGTTTGACGTTTAGTTGGTTTTTTTTATCACCACGCTTCATTACCCATTCGGGATATACGCTTATGTACGAATAATGCTAATGGTTTTAAGGATTAGGAGCTTATATTTAGAGTAAGTGTAACTACATTCACGTGGAGGGATAGTGGGAAACCATTTTAGAAAACCATTCTCATTACGCCTTATTGAAGTTCAAACATCGATCTCCCCGTCATTGGTAGTCTAGTCTACTGCGAGAGTAGCTCTTTACACCATGCGGCCACCAAAGCGGGTTGACGTTTAGTTCGTCTATCCACTTGTATGAGTGACAAAACTATATATATCGCCACATATGGTATGTGGTGGAAGAAAATTATATCAACATATTAACTAGGTCTACGCTCTGTATTGAATATATTCATATCAACCTGAACCAGTTGACAGGTATGAAAAAGGCGTCAGTTTCACAAGTGTGGCTTACTGGTTGCCGGTAGGTCAGTGGTTAGAATCTCTACCGGATGTGTAGGTATGGTATTACTAAATGTTTTCCTTAATCTCCCTTAGTGCAAATACGAGTACATTTCCTCTAAATTCTTACTCCCTCGTCACTATTACATTTGTATGGATATGTGGATAGCCCGGACGAGTAATAAAAACGGGCTACGTATGTATTTAATATATAAAATTACTTTTAATATTATCAGTTAAAAACATATTAATCTTTGAAGCCCAACCATTGCCCTCGTTACTATCTATTATAACCAAATATTGTTTTCAAAACACACATTGGATATCTTCTTTACTCTCATCAATGAGTATTTTAATAGACATAGAATGAATGGGGGAAACTATTAATAATGAAGTTCTCGTCACTGAAACGGTATTGTCTACAATGGTAATGTTCTAGAATAGTGTTTGAAGATATTTTTACTAATTAGAATAATGAAGTAACAAACACATAAATGAAAAAATTCATTTGAGATATTTTAAATTATGACTCAGCATTTTATATATATATATTATTAATTATTATGTTTATTTCTGTAATTTTTGAATGTTTTAAACAAACAGCTGGAATGGCTTAAGCTTAATTTTTGTATCATACAATAGTAGTGTTTTTTTAATCACTAGTAATTTTCTTAGGGCTCTATTTTCCTGAAGTTCAGCAAGTTTATAATATTATTTACTTCATTCTTATAGGCCACAAAAAAACCTTTTTATACACTTGAGGTAATATATATATATATATATATATATTGTCTTTGAAAGGCTCAATATAATTTTAAGGAATCAGTTTTAAAAAAATATTATTTTAGCTGTGCACTGGTGGTTAAAGTAGATAGGATTTAGTAAGAAATGACAGCAGAGAGAGAGAGTCTTCCTATATTTGTCTAAGAGACCTACTATGGAGAAGAGAAGTACCCATGAAGTGTAAGGAAGTATTGTATCGGTCATATTTTGTAACCATTGTCACATATGCAACAGAAATATGGACATTTAATGTAAGAGTAACAAGGAAAGTGGAGGCCATGGTAATTAATTTTGTGAGGAGCATTTTAGCTGTCACGAGGAGAACTAAAATTAGGAATGAAAGATATTCGGTAAAGAGTGAGAACACAGGGCGTACATGAGATAGTAGAGGAAGCAAGACTGAGATGGTATGGACATGTAAGGAGGTTGGAAAAAGAGAGGATGCCAAATAAAATGTTGGAAATGAAGTATATGTGAAAAAGACTGCAATGGAAGCCAAGAAAGAGATGGCAGGAGCAGATAACAGAAAGTGTACAATTGAGAGGAGAAGAATGGAATAAATTAAAGGAAGAAGGATGGTGGAAGGATAGAGGAATATGGAGACATTTTACTAAACTTACTCGGTCACAGGATGGAAATATATTATGATAATGATGATAATGGGTGGTTGAGCAAGCAAGGGTCTTAGATTTGTATTTAATTACATGACCTTTAACATGTAGATTATCCAAGCTGGTGGTCACGTGGTCTAAATGTCAGGCTCATTTAATCTGGTTTGCTGGTGATAGGGAGACACGGGCTTGAATCTTGGTTAGATATTCTTAGAGTATTATTCTTAAATCGTTTTCCACTTTCCTTTAACGAACGTTAGAGCACATTTACTTTATTTTTTAACTTCCTCATCTCTACTACATTTGTATAAGTGTGAGGATAGGTCAAACTCAATAAAACGCAGAACATACAAAAAAAATCTAGTTTGGTTTGAATTATTTTTCAACATATCTTACGCTCCATTTGGGTCATATGAGTAAATATAGGTTGTCCACCATGAGACTCCAACATTTTAAGAACATGTCGTTTGAAGGGAAATATTTATGAAATGTGAAAATGATAGTAAAACTAACAAATACTGTTAAGCTTGGTTCAATCCAGTGTACCTCCAAATTGTAGCCTTTGGTGACACGAAGAATCTCTAGTCTGACTTCAATTTTACGCCATGTGTTATGCAATATGTCTACTGTGACACAACATATGACCTCTGAAATGCACAGTCTGAAATCCACTACGCTGGTAGCTTTCGTAAAGTTCATTCTGTATTTAACATATTGCCAAAAGAAAGAATCTAATGGGGTAGTGTCGAGGGAACGCAAAGACCAGGAAATTAGACCATCAAGATCAATCTAATGGTCAGAGGATGTGTTATTCAGGGGCACCATCCTTCTGAAAAATTATGTCTGGCTGCATTGCTACTAACTGTGGTACGGCAAAGATTTGAAGCATATCCAGCCAGGAATACCATATAAGTGACAATGTCTTCAGCGAAAAAACTATCCAACAATCATATTGTGCGTAAAGCCACACCACACATTAACCTTTGGTCCACCACGCACTTGTTCTTTGATTATATGCGGATTTTTCAATACCCAAATTCCCATACTTGGTCGATTCACTTTCCTCGAAATGTGAAAGTTTGCCTAGTCCGTAAACATTATGTGCACTAAAAAATGTTCATCATCGATGCGATCCAGCATAGCGATTAAAAATGATTATCATTTTGGCCAGTTGTCAGGTTTGATTTCCTGCAAAATCTGTACCTTATAGGCGTTAAAGCGTAATCAACGATGAAGCACTTTATGAACCGTCAACCATTTCATTCCAAGTTCTCTCGTGCCTTGTTCGGCTGACTTCTGGGGGCTTCTTTCGATTGATCTCCGCACATTTTCTACAGTCTCTTCCGAGAAGCCAGGATTTCCACCATCGTGTCCTTTCCACCCACTACCGGTCACCCATAGCTGATCACACCACTTTCTGACTGTCTTTAATGTCGGAGGCTCCTTATTGAATACATGGGGGATGTCTCATCAAACCTGAGTGAGAGATTTTTTTCTGCTTACCATCACACAACCTGTGCTCGCTCGGAGTCACCATTTTATAAAATGATTGACTGCAACGCCATTGTAGCTTTGACGTGCAATACTAAATGTTCACGTGAACTTTAAGTATCTGCTTCTGTTACACCCAGAATCACAACTGTTCAACCTTGACTTAAAAAATAATGGACTTTCAAAATGTTGGAGTTTCATGGAGGGGCACCCTACATTAATTACTTTAATATGGTTGCGAGGAGGAAGGAAAATTTTTTGACAATGCACTGAAAAAAATCTTTTCGACAAATTTATTCCACCCGCATCGGTGTTCACATGGTCTAACGCGTCGCTATAGCGTAGACTGAATTACTGGAGACAGGGTACGCGAGGTTGGAATCACGATCAGGTGTAATAATAAAAGTAATTTTTTCCTATAAATTTCACATTTCTCATCCACCACATTTTAAATTAATTCATACATATTCGTACAACCAAACGGGATGTGCTGACAAAAAGCCTACAATAATAGGTTTATAGATGAATCACATTTACGATAATGTACAAGACCAATTTACAAGACCAGGCCCACATACGAAACATATAATATTATTAAAAGAAATTTCCTTTGGAGGCCACATAGTCTAAGGCATCACTCTTGTGTTTGACTAATCTTCCAATTTCAGGGAGATCGGGGTTCGAATCTTGGTCGGGTGTGATGAGGATTGTTTTTCTTAAATGGTTTTCCACTTTCCCTTCACATAAATACGGGTACACTTCCTCTATATTCAACATTCCTAATTCCTAACTCATTGGCATAACTAGTACATTTGCGTATAATTTTAACAGGTGGTAAGACGTGGTACCATAAAAACAATATTAAAAGTGGAGTTGAGTGCATGTCTACTAACTCGAGAACTACCCCACGTTTATCCAATGGACAGCACAAAAAGAAAGAACATTTCCCACCACCATGTAGCTTTATGATCTCGTAAACACAGATTCTTGGATATTCGGTGCCTTTAGATATAGGCCTACCATAAATGTAATGGCCTGAGCTAGGAGGGGAAAAAGTCGATCGAAGCGTGCTGATATTATAACCCAGGGATGTCAAACTTGTATTATTATAATTGACATTGAAATTAGAAAATACTGAGGAGGAATTTTAATGCAACCTTGTAAGCAACTTTGGTGAAAAGGACTCAAATAAGTTTGGTTTTATTGTTATAGACAATTTTTATTTAATAAAATTGTAAGGCTTATTCTTTATCTTGTACTCAGAAATATTTGTAAGTTTGATCAAGCATGCTCCAAAAAATTACATATCTGTAACGTGTTATGGATTTTATGAAATTAAATATGACAAATATTAATATTCTCTAATGCGATATTTCTACTATATTTATAAAAATAACAATTGGACCCAGTGTATGTCATCATTAAATCCGTGGGCCACACAGAATAATGACGTGTGGTCCAATATTATACTGCATATTTGTGTGTGACGGTATTCTTGAGGTCATCAAACAGTTTAAAAACTCTAATGAATAATAGCGCGGACACAGAAAGGCCATTTGAGATATCAACGGGGCTTAGACTATTTCCAAATGTTCCGTGAAGTACCAAACCGTGTTTATATTTTATCTGGGCCTTCTATAATATTTCATTTAAAGCTTTTTTTTCAAATCTCATAATCCAATTGCATTGACCGGTAACTGAAGTTAATGTCGATTTCTCTTTATAGTTTAGCTATAGAATTTTAAACTCTTTCTATAGCTGAGACTACCTAAATCTGGTCTGGACTATTGTTGTTCTTTGATCATGCAGAATAATTGATAAAATTATCTGAATTCATGTGACAATAGCTACATTTTTTCCCTAAATGATTATTCATTATTGCTTACTCTGCAACAAATGGTTGACTGCTTATATTGCTTGGCTCGTATCCGTGATTGACTTATACCTTATTGGCAGATTGTTCTCTGATGACTGTTGCATCATTCATTGTTATCCAAATGCAAGTTTTTGTTCTGCAGTCAACTCCTAATATAAGCTGAAACCAACTTTACATTCTTGTTCATGTTAAAGATAGCTTGGATGTTTTCCGGAAGGTGATGTGGAGGCTTCCTTTAATTAAATTCTACCCCCTTTCTATTTTGTAGGATCAGTATGTTCTGTACATCTCAGAGAGCCAATGGTTCACAATCAAAACATTAGAGAGTATGATAATTGCATTTTATTTCCTGACAAACTCATCTGCAAATCTAGTTTATCTTTTCTTTTGAAATGAAAATAACATGTCAATGAATAAAAATTATTAACTAAAACACGTTTTTATTTTTGTAAATTTTATCTTTTGTAAGTTTTAACTTCTTACAACATGCTATAAAATGTTACCTAACATAATTCTATAATTAGTATGCAGAAGAAATAATTGGGGAGTATCATTGTGGATTTCGATGAACTAGATCAAAAACAAACCAGATGTTTACTAGCTGTAAAATATTGGGGTAGGGGGAGAGTAAAACAATGTGATGGTTCAACAATTATGCATCAATTTAAAAAAAAAAGTCCTACAATACAGTAAAAATAAAATAATTAAAATAGATTTTATTCAAGTTTGGAATATTAAAATAACTTGTCAATTTAATTGAGAAATGTTTAACTGATACGTGCGGCAGGGTATGGGTTGGATATCAATTATCAGATAATTTTGAAATACATAATAGGCTGGATTAAACAAGATGATACACTTTCTCCATTACTATATAAGGCAGGTGGGGAAAGAAATGTAGAGATTTTATTATAAGTTAGTTAGGATATAGGTTTAGAAGGGAACGCTAAATAGACTAAGTATATGCTCATACAGATAACACAGATTAGGGACGATAATTTAGAGATTACTGTGAACAACATATCATTTGACAGGGTTAATGAGTTTAAATATCTAGGAACAAT
This sequence comes from Timema monikensis, assembly GCA_902151445.1. Classification (NCBI taxonomy): domain Eukaryota; kingdom Metazoa; phylum Arthropoda; class Insecta; order Phasmatodea; family Timematidae; genus Timema; species Timema monikensis. Next base: position 33,235 of record CABFVZ010000873.1, on the reverse strand, counting down.
TTTAATTAGCAACAAAAAAATTAGATTGGAAATTAGGAAAATAATATAGATGGAGAACGTATGTTATCACTCTGTTAGTAAATTGTTGACTTCTCACTTGTTGACCAGGAATGTAAAACTAAGAATGTACAAAACAATAATCTTACCGGTTGTTCTTTAGGGGTGAGAAACGTGGTCTCTTACCTTGCATGATGAAAAAAGGGTAGGCTGTTTGAAAACATGTTTCTTGGGAAGATATTTGGTACAAAAAGGGATGAGTCTACTAGGTAGTGGAGGAGGATATATAATGATTAGTTACTTACCCTGTACACTTCACAAGCCATTGCTAGGATAATCAAGTCTTCTAGATTATTGTGAACATGAGTGTGCAGTGTGAATGGGATAATCTAGAACCTTGTTCAGGGTATTGACTGGTAAACACAATAGTTGGGAGGATTTCATTAGAAGAGGATTGAAAAAAATAGGATGTAAATAGTTGCACTGGATAGAACTAGCTCAATATAGGGATAGGTGGCATAATTTTGTAAGTGCGGCAATAAACTTTAGATTTCCTTTTTTCATAGACTAAGAAAGTTATCAAGTTTGAAATTGTTGTGCAGTATTTGAGTGGTACCTTTAAAAATTCACTAAATCTCATGTTTTTATCGTATTGAGCGGTACTAAAAATCCTCTTTACATAAATATATGCATGTATACATACATACATGCATACATATATACATATATGCATATACACGCACATATGCACACAAGCATAAACCATTATACTGTTATTAATATAGATCGGTATTATTTTATTGGTAATAATGCTCCCATAAATACATAATACATATAAGCAAACATACATATATACGCACATATGCACACACACACACACACACACACACGCGCGCATAAGCATTTATAACTTTATTAATATAGATTGGTATTATTTTATTGATTATTATGTTCCCTATCAAAGGGGACAGCTGTATATAATATTATTTACTTATGGATACATTAAAGCATTTTCTTGATTTTCATTACAGTCAAATACAGTCTTTTTTACCCTGATATTCACGGTAAAGTTAGATAATTGAGTTGACCTAGATTATTTTAATTTTCGTTGAAAGTATATTAGTGATGGAAATTAAAGTGTGGCGTTTACAAGTTTGGATGCATTTCATAAACATGTTCATACTTCCTACAACTTCTAAAAAAAAAAAAATGAATCGAGATTGTATTGATGGTAGAAGTTTTTATCTTGAGAGACAAAATATTTCTTTTTTGTTTAATATGGAATGTTACATAATGAACTAGGTTATACTCTAAACATTAAGGCTATATTAGAACATGTCCTTAATAGTAGAACACTCTAGTTCACATATTGGTATATATTTAACATATTATATACATATGTGTGTAAGTATTTACTAGATATAATTTGGTGGAGTATAATAAAAATTCGTATTTAAAAAAATACTTTAGCCATATTATAACGGGTTAAGACCTAACCCTTACATTTGTAGTAATCAAAATAGTTTATTTATGTTAGTTTTGAATTATTTAAAACTTCTATTACATAGTGAGTACTTATTTAATAAATTTGGCTTTGAAATGTATTTACCTTGTCAAAAATTTTATATAATGATTTAATAGCAAAACAATTTTATGGGGGTGAAAAAACGTTTAGCTTGTCTATTATTTTTATCAAAAACAAAAACAACAACACAAAACTAGGCAAAGCACTTAATAATTTATTTTTCTTACTTTACTAACAAACGTACATTATATTGTTTACTGATAAAATATTTGTTTTAGGACTACATTTGTCTTCCTGTTCGTCTATGATATTGAATGTATTTAATCCGAACAGGAAAATTTGTGTTGTTTGTTTTTGTTTGTTCTACTGAATGCACTGTTTACTGAAAAAAAATTGGTTAAACCATTATTTAGAGATAGTTATATCTTCTCTTTATGCCAAGGTAAATGAAATTAAATAATAGTTCTAGTTGTGATTTTAAAAGTAAAATCACTAAAATAAAAATTATTTCAAACCTTGATCTATACTTATAAAATAACATGTCCTGACTGACTGATTGACTGACTGATTCATCATCGCCGAGCGCAAACTATCAAGGCTACAAGCATGAAATTCGGACTGTATATTCATTTTGTTATGTAGGCACCCACTAAGAAAGGATTTTAGAAAATTCCACCCAAAAGGGGTCAAAATAGGGGATGATAATATGTATGAAAGTCCGTCATTTTGAAAGTTACATAAACAAAATTTTGTATTTCGGTTATTGACGTAAAACAAATAAATACGTGTTTCAGGAATTTTGGAAATTTTATTTAATAAGGGATGAAAAAGGGGGTGAAAGTTTGTACCGGACTTGCATTATTTTTGATCTGAGGTCAAGTTATGGTCATCAACGTAACGTAATATTTTAAATTAATCTGTAAATACATATGTATATTTTCGTATTTGTATATAATCAACTTCCACGCGAGCAAAGCCACGGGCAACAGCTATCTAGTATTAAATATAAAGCTTTATAGTAATATTTTACTTAATTATGGCATCAGGAACTCGAAAGTTAATTGTCACATTTTAAAAAAGTAGGCCGCCTATCCCTATCCTGAGCTAGCCCTCTTCAGTTCACCTCATTACACCCTATCCACATCCTGATCTAGTTCTATCCAGTCCACCTCAATAGAATCCATCTCTATATTGAGCTAGTTCTAGCTCGTTAGACTCCATCTTTATCTTGAGCTAGCTCTATCCAGTCCACCTATTTACACCCTATTTCTTTATCTTGAGCTAGCTCTATCCAGTCCACCTATTTCTTTAAGGTTCATTCCAATGTTATCCTTTCATTTGCATTTAGGTCTTCTCAATGGTTTCTTCCCATTGAACTTGCCAGTTATTACCTTGAGCATGGTTTTACATACTCCCATATGTGCTACATGTCTGCCCAATCGTATAGTAGAAGTAATAATAATAATAATAATTTTAGCTCATATAATTATTATTAATATATTAAAACCAATGGTAGTGCGTGGTTAACAACCGTGTCTTAAAAAACCTTAAAAAAATTTCCACAAACAGTATAAATAAATATTGTATTATCTTGTACTATATTTCAATCAAATTTCCCTTAACATAGTCAATATGAAAACTAAAAATTTTTGTATAAATAATTAAGACAATTGCTTGGTAAGTTGACTTAATAATAATAATGTAAACCAAAAATTCCTTATGAAAATGAACGACAGAAAACCTATAGTAATTTTAGATTACTACTGAATTTTAATACAATTTTACAATATATTGAATTTTAATAGTATTTTGGAATTACCATTGAATTTCAAAAGTGTTTTAATATTATTTCATAATTACTATTGAACTTTAGTATTATTTCATTACTATTGACTTTTAGTAGTATTTTATAATTTCAATCGAATTTTAGTAGTATTTTAGAACTACTGTTGAATTTTAGTAGTATTATATAATTACTATCAAATTTTAGTAGTATTTTAAAATACTATTGAATTTTAGTATTATTTTAGAATACTATTGAATTTTAGTAGTATTTTAGAATACTATTGAATTTTAGTATTATTTTAGAATACTATTGAAATTTAGTAGTATTTTAGAACTATTGTTGAATTTTAATAATATTTTAGAATGACTATTGAATTTTAATTGGCTTTTATAATCACTCTCGAATCTTAGTAGTATTTTAGTATTACTATTGAATTTTAGTAATATTGTACCGCCCTCCTTATCCTCTAATAGATAAGGGCAGGCGCACATTACACAAAAGCAAAATAAACATATAAACAATAACAAATGATAAATTGCAGAGGAGCTGACAGGACTGCATAAAAGTGAATAGGCCTTTCTCTCTGGCTTATACAACGATTGTGCTTCCATGAACTCTCTTTAACTATCATCCGCCATGTTGGTACTATGAGCATTGGGGAGGAGGTCGAGAATCTTATGTTTAAAGATATAACTCATTTACCTAGAATTAGTAAATTAAAAGGTTGCATTGAGTATAAGAATGTTTATTATAAAAAATAACAATTGATATATGCAAATGTAAGTAACAACAATGAATAAATTGATATTTTTAAATATATATATGTAGAAGATTGGGTTATGCCCATAAAAATACAGTTGTCATAACAACATAGGTTATGCCCATGATAATACAGTTGTCTTAACAACATAGGTTATGCCCATGATAATACAGTTGTCGTAACATCATAGGTTATGCCCATGATAATACAGTTGTCGTAACAACATAGGTTATGCCCATAATAATACCGTCGTCAAAACAAAGGTTATATACGACCTAAAGATTATTACCAAGTTAAATCCATGGCCCCTTAGGGTCTCTGCGGTATTCCGCACTACAATGAATACAACATCTAGCCACCACAGGCCAACCGTCCGCACAACAATAGCGAAGTTGTATTAACTAACTAGAAAATATTATTGGCAATCAAAGTTTACCACAATACAAAGAGAGATCCTCCAAGATTCAATAAATATACAATAAATACCAAAAACTACATAGCCGTACGGGCTATAACAATTCCCACATTAGGTAGGCAACACGCCTTACGTAGATTTAGAGTGACATTACAAAAGGTAAAGTTTACCATAAATGACAATTATTTGTAGATCCAGAAGGGCAAAAAAGGGATTCTACAAATATTACCTACATTAATATTTAGAATATTTTATGCCATGCCGGGCATACCTTTCCTCGTGATCTAACATAATTACAAAAGACAATATATAATGGTAATCCCAAAAATAAATAATACTAGTCCCAAAAGTTAATTTTGAATGTACCGGCCGAAATAGAATTTGTACCCAGCATAGATTCTTTTAAATGAATAATATAAGTTCCAAAAATAATTTTGATGTGTACAAGCCGAAATAGAATTTATACCTTAGAATCATCCTGTCCTAATGTGGTTGTCGTATGACACAGTTGAATCAAGAAGTGAGTTTACACCACAAACAGAACCCGTATATAAGCCGTTATTCTCTGAGGGGAGGGGAACATAGGGGAAACAAAAGAACATCAAAGAACAATCACATGGAACAGAGGGAAGGGGTCGTAAGTTACCAAGGGAAACAACCAGATTATTGGAGGGGCGAGTAGAACGTCACGTGTCAATCACGAGGTTAGTCCCATGATGCAACGGGCGACCTCACGCTCAATTGTCCATTCCTTTCACTCGTTTAGTCAGTTTTCACACTCGGTGCAGAAAAAGTGCTCGCGAACAGGGAAGTTGATTTACGAGAGTTGAGACACACTAGCCGAGAAACGGGGCACTTCTTGGTGAGTACAATGTTGTTTATTCTAGGTGTTGTTCAAATAGTGTCCATTCGCTAGTATATGTTTCATTCTTGTAACGTTGATGTCGAATCAACGTTACAATATTTTATAACTAGCTGAATCCCCATTCTTCGCACGGGATATTATGTTATTATTTATTTTTGGATGAAAATGAGGAATTTTTGTTTGAAGCTTGATAGTATGATTCTTATAGCTACCCGAGAAAAACCGGGGAGTTTTATTTTAGGCAGGCCGCCTTGCCTACTCTCTGGGGCGTTATCAGCAGAGCGCGACTGGACAGTTCCCCTCCCACCACTCCCCACCACCATACACCACCCTGGGCCGGGCCCTCTCACTCACACATACACTGAAAACACAACCAAATTCATCAAAATGTAAACTATAGACCTCTATTGTAGTTGAATATTAAAACGTATTTACATATTTTAATTTACTGTCTGTAATCGTGTTTTACACCCATTAGAAGCATCTACAGGGTTAAAAAAAATGCTTTTTTATTTTTGAAGGCATTATTAGAATAAACTTATTGGATGATTATCCTCTAAACGCTTAAAAAGAGCTAATAGAGCAATATTGTTGATTATAGTAGCTACCCCGATGTCAACCCCTTAATCCCAAAACATCGAAATGAAACATCTTCACTTTCTCTAATTAGCTTATAAGGAACACCTGTGCCAAATTTCATATCTCTAACTTCGTGGGAAGTGTGAGAATTAGTGATGAGTGAATCAGTCAATCAAGGCTTTTGCTTTTATATGTATAGAGATTACTTTTGAATTTTAGTAGTATTTTAGAAATACTGCACTATTGAATTTAAAATGTATTCAATAGTAGACTGTTTTATAAGTATTATTGAATGTTAGTATAATTTAAAAATTACTATTGATTTTTAATAGTATATAAGAATTCCTACTGAATTTTTAAGTGTTTTATAATCATTATTGAATTTTTAGAATATTTTAGAAATACTATTTAATTGTCTGCAGTGACAAGAAAACTACTTATATTTTCATTTGTAAAATAACTTCTGTGGTTTGTCATTAGTAAAACACTTTTAAAATGTTACTACTGACTGATATGGTATATAAAGTTAGTATTAATAAAAACTCTACTCTATTTTTTCAAGAGTAAAATACGAAATTTAATTAATTAACAAATGACATTAATATTAGGTTTAGTTAGTAATGAGATTCCAATCATTAAAATAAAACTCATTTAAATCAGTCAAAAGCTCACCAAATAAGTATTTCTAACAATTATTAATCGTATATTTGATGATTACTATTGAGGTACCAAGAGTAAACGGAAAATTATTAATCACGTGGTAGTAGGTGTCATCAAATTTTGCCAATCTGTTTGTTCTTTTGTGGCTCCGTATCTCACTACCTGTTTGTATTAAACACATGTGAGCTATTTAGTTTACATTAATTCTAGAACACACACAGCACCCAGCCGTTAATTCATCACTCTAAAGTGGTAAACCCACATTAACTAGGATAAATTTTTCAGCCATGCCGGGAATTTAATCCGGGACCCTTAGCTTTGTAGATAGACACGTTATTGACTGCAAGCTAAGTTGACGGACAACTATTTAGTTAACAAGGGTTTAATACATAATATTAAGTATTAAATAGTAAAAAATAAATACAGGCGTTTTCAATGCAAGGCAATAATTCCAATAGATTATACCGATTGATTTGATTCTTTATTCAGTTGTATATAAAATTGACTCATACAAATATAAACATCCTAATGGAGGTGTGGATCATAAAATCAGACGTTTAAGAAAATTTAATTAATTACATAAAAAGGGTGGTCACTCAAACTCCAGAATAAAATTTCAGCATAATTCCCGGTTTTCCTGGTAATTTTTTTTTTTTTTTTAATAGCTTTTCTTCGGTTGTGAGACTTTGAACAAATGATTCCGAGTGAAAATATTTTGTAAAAGGTGTGTTGAACAGGCACCCAAATCTTAGTATTTAAGTATTGTTAATAAGTATTTCTAATCAGGGGCTTACCTAAAGTAATTGTTACCCGAGACGGTTACTTTCTTTGGTACCCCTTCTCCATTATTTATGTTTTATTTTTAAAACAGTACACAATACTGTCCACAAGCAGTTTGAAATATAGAAAATATACGTGATTGAAAATTAAGAGAACAAGCCATAATGCATATTATTTTATTTTAAAAAATACTTGAAATTCAGTCTAAATGCTCAGCCAATTCTTCAAAGGTAAGTAGAGATTATTCACAGTCTTTGTTGTGGGGAGGGGTCTGTTGAGGTGATAATAGGCAAGTAGTAAAAACATATTTTTTGGGGGACTTGGCCCTGCCTTCTCCCCCTACCCTTGTCCTTCCCGTGAATGTTTAAATATTGGATGCTCCTAAAATCTGTAATTTGGATTGGTCCCCACTTGGACATTTTGGAAACTAGACTCCTTTAAAGATATTTAGAGTACCCCAATTTTTATAAAAAATGTGGATATTGCTAGAATCTGTTTGGAGTTGTTCTTATTCACAAATTTTTTGAAAAAGAGATGCCCCCAGAGGTTATATTAAGTGGTGCTTCCTAAGATTTTTTTTAAAAATCTGGATACTCCTAGAAGAAATTTGAAGTGCTTTTCGCTCGGAAATCTTTTAAATTTCTATTCCTTAAGAAGCTATTTGAAATGGTCTTCTCCCAAATTTTATTATGTTTTGATGCCTCTAGAAGGTATTTTAAGTGGTCTTCCCCCAGAAAAAAAACAAAACAAAAAAAACAAGAAAACCTTAAGACCGTAATAAGGTTTTATATAAAAAAATAAACACCCTACAGAAGACATACAACTTAAAAATTAAGGGGTTGAGAGTACAAGTATTATAAGTGTCATTTTCTAAAATTTTCATCGAAGTACATGGTTTCAAAGGTTTTAGTGTTTTTCGTTCATGGAAAAAGATGTATAAGTGAATTCGTGCACAGTGCTGCTATCTATGTATATATTACTATACATCTTGAATAAAGTCAGGTTCTGCTTATAGAACGACATGTACAAGTGCAATCCAACTTTGTAGTTATCCTCGCATTGAGATGTCTGGAAAGGGATGCCGCAGTGTTGTGATATTGAAATTATATCCACCATGTAATAGCATACAGAGATAGCTGCGAGGGGGGGGGNAGAGAAATATTAAAAAAAAAAACTGGATGCACACAATCAGAGAAAAGCCAAATAATGAATGTGTCGATCACAAATTCCTTGAATCTGGGCATACTTACATGGAAATTGATCAGGATTTTCGAATGATTGAAAAAGAGTAAGTGTAATTTAAAATATGTTTTTGTTCCAGATGATCGGATGAAAGCTGTGAGTGCGGTTAGTAGAAAGTTTTCAATAGTAAAGATGAAAAGTGAAGCTTTCGTAACCATCTCTGCAGTAAATTCTATCACTTAGGATACTGCCCTTAAAGATGTTGAGGGATCCATATACAACCTTTTCATGAAATAATAATTATTCAAACTAGGGAAAACAATCCATTTCAAATGAGTAATAAATATACAATAAATCATTAAATGAAGTTTATAATAGTGTACTTGAAAAAATATATGACAGGAAGGCCATAATATTATACTTTAGGGGAGAAAAATGAAGAGAGTGAACATTTAAAATAGCTTACCCACCTCGGTGGCGTAGTTGGATAACGCGCCAGTCGTGTTGAGCTCGACTGCTGAGGACGGGGAGATTGAGGTTAGAATCTCGGTAGGATGAACTGGGGTGCGGGGGGGGTTCCTAAATAGTTTTTCCACTCTCCCTCCACGCAAATGCGGGTTCACTTCCTTTAATTCAACCTTCCCAATTCCTAATCCATTAGCGTAATTAGTACTTAAGCCTATAACCCGTACGGGTAGTAAGACGCGGTGCTAAATAATAATAATAATAATATTTAAAAATTGGATAAATCACAAAGAAATTAAGAAATGTATTACCCTATCTTCCACACTTTTTTTATAATGGCACACCACACATAGAAGCGAAATGAACGAGAGGTCTAATGTAAATACAAAGGCAAGAGGAGGTGGGTAAAGAAGAAGATGGGTGGAAGGAAATGAGGAAGAAGGAGGTGAAAGTGGAGCTGAGAAACGAAGAGGGGAAGGATCAGAGGAAGTAAAACGAGGAATAAAGGAGATACAAAAGGAATAGGACAAGAGTAAGTAAGACGAGGTAGAAGGAAAGCTGGAAAAGGAAGTGGACGAGGGGAATAGGGACTAAAAGAAGTGAGACGAGGTGGAAAGGGAGCTGTGAAAGGAAGAAGGTGTGGGGAAGGACAAGAGGAAGAAGTACGAGGTGAAAGGGGAGCTGGGAAGGGAAAAGGAAGAGGAGAATAAGGATAAGAGGAAGTAAGACAAGGTGGAAGAAGAGCTGGGAAAGAAAGGGGATGAGTGGAAGGACAAGAGGGAGGACATGGTGGGAAATTAAGACGAGGTGGCAGGGGAGTTAGAAAATAAAGAGGACAATAAAAAGAAGAAAGAAGTGGGAAAGGAAGAATAAGTAGAGAAGTGGAAACAGGTGGATTGAAATAACACATCGTCACAGGGGTAACATACAAGAAGTTATTCTATCATCTGCTTCCAGAAAGTATGCAATATCTTTTATCTCCGATTCTAAATCTCAAACAGTGGAGACATTACTATCAAAGAGAGTGATTATGATGTCTGAAGAAAAGTATAATTTTAAATATTCATAGGTGACCTGGTGGTCTAGGGGTAAGGTGTCAGACTTCTGTGCTGGCGGCCGGGGTTCAATCCTCAGTACTGACAGAGATTTATTTTATTTCCAAACCCTTCCTTCACCTCTGACAAGACATCTTGTGAATGTGGGGAATGCCAGACCTCCACCGTGGTTCGGATTCCACGTTAAACTGTAGGTCCTTCATTTCATCTCACAATTACCCTACCATTACACATTAGTGTAAGTGCGTACAACCCGAACGGGTAGTAAGACGCGGTGCTAATAATAATAAATATTCATGGCTGTAAAATCCAAAGAAAGATGATAATAGATGTAATTTAAAATAAAATAAAACTTTAAGTTAAATTATTTTGTAGTGAATACATTATTTTGTAAATATAAATACGTCATATGCCATCACTCATACGCCTTTAATTCTCAAGTAGAGAGCTAATACAAGTGGTAGAAGTGATTTTGATATTTAATTTAAAATATTCCAAACATGTAACAATGATGTTGATGATATAAAATAATTACTATTAAGTAGTACTAAACACATGCTAAATATCAAACATTAAATATAAACGCAGAATTTACTAAATAAGTTCAAACTAAAAATTAGTTTTTCTCGAAATAGTCAAAATATCACTTACAATCTCTTCCACTCTTATTATTGAGAGTGAAAATGTACGGTTTTCCAAAATGTCACCTATCACAACTCAAAATTAAGTGTGATTATCAGTTAATCGAAACCATAACAAACAAGAACAACTTTGACTCACTGCATCTAAAATTGATGTATTTTGAAATCATAGATATTCGTTATCAAGAATCAGATTGATTGCATCTTATTCACAGAAAGATAACTCATGGATAAAACAGGGAATGCCGTTTCAGGAATTATTTTAAACTCTTCCACGCTTCCTTGACCTTAAGATCATACACAACTCATTTTAGTAATGAAATAGAAGTAATAAATAAATATTTAAAACAATTACTCCTTAGTTTTATATTTAAATTTACCATGGTTAGTCATCATATTATGTGATTTTAAGACTATAGTTACACGCTATAACAGCACAATAAAATAAGTGCATCATGCAATGAATATACCATAAAATCTTGGTAAACATAACCTTTTAATTTATGCCATCCATTCCTTAATGAAGGAAATGAACAAGCAGCTATCTTAGCAAATAAAGATACTAAAATGAATCAATTAAGAACCAAAAACATAAAATTTCACTCTCCCACATACATAAAAGAAAGAGTTTCAAATCAACTGTGCAGAGAAAAAATTGAACTTAATTTCTGAAAATGAGAATCCGATATGCCACAAAGAAAAGCATTGTTCCGACTAACAGCCAGACATGATTGCTTGCTTGAGCATCTTCAGAGGGTGAACATCTACACCTTACCCCAAAGCACTCTTTGCAAACTACATGGCACTACAATTAATAGATAACATCTGCGTCAGTGTCAAACAATAACCCAAATTAAAAGATATTTATTTATTAGGTATTCTGTCTTACGACATGCCCATTGCCACGTTCAAATTGATTCATCTATGACGTCCTATTGGTAGCTTCCCTTTTTATATCCTGGTACTTCATCTTATTTCCTTGTTTGAGGTCAACACTTAGTTGCATTTATGGTATTCCTGGTCCTCTTTCACCTTACACTTTTCCTTCTATAACATCACTCAAAAAGTCATGCACTTCTCATAATGAGACTGATTCAGTTGTGTTTTCTTCTTAGAATCACTTGGGTAATGGTTTGCTTCACCTGGTCCATCCACTTTATCCTCTCTTTTCTCTTCCAACACCACAGCTACAAACTTTCCGAAAATGTCTTCTCGTTCCTCCTTATGGGCCATGTTTCAGATCCATACAAAGCTACGCTCCATTTGAAACACCTCATCAGTTTCTTCTTCATCTTCGAGTCTATACTATTTCAGAGCCCTTCTTTATCCTTTGCCGATATTACCAATTCATCCGCATATTTCACTGTACCTATCACACGTCCTACTATTTTAACAGCCCCAGATCCTTCTAAAGCTTTCTTAGCAAGTAATTTACATACATGTTGTAAGGAATTGGTGATGAGCAACACCCGTACCTTATTTATCTTTATATATCCACACTATTGGTGGCAAGGCCGTAGCGAGCCAATAATTTCAGGGGGGAGGGGGGTTTGGTGAGCACATCCCCCAATTGCTGGAAGCTAGAAAAAATTCTAAATATTAAACACATCTAGAAGCTCTCTGAAGTGATTTTCTATGGCAATATAGCCTATTAACTACTGAAGGCTAGAAAAATTTCTAAATATTAAATACCTCTAGTAGCTATCTCAAGTGTTTAACTATAACAATATAACTCCTTAACTACTTAAGGCTAGGAAAATTTCTAAATATTAAATTCCTCTAGAAGCTATTTGAAGTGTTTACCTTTAACAATATAACTCCTTAACTACTGAAGGCTAGGAACATTTCTAAATAGTAAACACCTCTCTAAGCTATAAGAAATATGTTTTTATCCCCTAACTGCTGAAGGCTAGGAAAAATTAAATATATATATATATATTAAACACCTCTAAAAGCTATTTGCAGTGGCTCTTTATCCTATGGTAACTGCCGAAGTCTAGAAAAAGTTCTAAATACAAATACCTTCAGAAGCTCTCTGAAGTGCTTTTTATGGTGACACATCCCCCTAATTTGTATTTGTATCTTATTATTTATATTGTTTGAAACATAAATAAAGTCATATATATTTTGTTGATAAAATCTCAGGGGGGTATGAACCCCAAACGGCCCCCCCCTCCCCCGACTACGGCCTTGATTGGTGGTATAGCCAATTTTAAACAAAATACTATTGGGACGTTAGAGGGAGAATGGAAGAAATCTTAGTTCCAGTGTATTAGCAAACAAAAAGATTATTATTTCAATGCTAGTGTCTTTCCAGACTATTTGCAGGTCTGCAAATAAATACTTTATCATCATCTTGAACGTTTATACACTGTTACATTTATAGCTGGTTTAATTCCCTATAAAGTATTACTATCTTCATTCTATGAAATATTTTTTAATAAACATAGAAGATTTAATTTGCCCATGCGTACAAATTACATTATTATTATTATTATTATTATTATTATTATTATTAGCACCGCGTCTTACTACCCATTCGGGTTATACGCACTTACGCTAATGTGTAATGGAAGGGTGATTGTGAGATGAAATGAAGGACCTACAGTTTAACGTGGAATCCGAACCACGGTGGAGGCCTGGCATTCCCCACATTCACAAGATGTCTTGTCAGAGGTTAAGGAAGGGTTTGGTAATCAGATAAATCTGTGTCGGGACCGAGGATTGAACCCCGGCTGCCAGCATAGAAGTCTGACACCTTACTCCTTAGACCACCAGGTCACCCATTACAAATGAAACTAGATGCAGAAAGATTTTTAAAATATTTTAAATCAAAATAAGCTAAATCCGTAGTAAAAGTGTTTTTTAAAAGAAATATATTTGTCCAAAAATCATTCTTTGTCTTGGGTCTTGATATTTTTGTAGGTTATTTTGTTATACCGATACATATAGGCCTACCTTTATATGTGTCAACATTTTCGAACATTAAAATTACTAAAAACAAGTAGAGAAACAGATTAACAGATGATCGTTTGGACATTTGTAACAGGATTGAGGTGGTAAGACCACAATTGGTTGGTACCGCAGGAACCGCACAGGCCGCGTGGAAGGTTCAAATAATCCCAATCATTATATTATTTTAGCAGGGAGCTCACACTATGTTGGTAACGTCGATCCCTGAGAGGTTATATTAAGATACCATTTAGATTCATAAGGATCTATACATTTTAACGGATGCAGAAGTATTTTTACTTGCCATATTTTCAGGTTCCATAAGAATCTCTTTTTGATCATGAAAATTAAGTACATGATCATACCACCGTCCAAGGAACTGGAATTACTGAGATTTATATCTTAAATTCCTTTGGAAAGTAAACGAACCACAACGTACTAATATTTATCAGACATAGTAGATTTATTTAAGCCTAAATTTGTAAGACTAGCTCTATTTCATAATTGATAATTTATTTCTATAGGACCAGGGGGTGTTGGGATAAGGAATTGGACTATGGTGCTAAAGGTCTGGTGTTCAAATCCCGGTCCCGGCAAAGATTTATATAGATTTCAAACCCTTCCTTCACCTCTGACATAGTATGTGCTTTCACGATTTGAGGATGTGAGGAACTCCCGCCCCCCACCTTAGTTTATATTATTTTTAAGTAGTATATCTGTGTAGTATTTTCCAATAGTAGTTTTCTGTAGTTTATTTTCGTAGTATTTTTAGTAGAATTTTTTTGTTGTTGTTGGCAGTATCAGCTTATAGTTTGTCCAAATTTACAATAGTTTTTAATGTAGTTTCTAGCATGTGTTTGTACAAGGGAGCCATATCGTAAAACACGTAAACTATTCTATTAAACATGTTGAATATATTAAAACATTTAAAATGTAAAAAACAAAGCAAAGTTAGTCATCTCTGGGAAAAACTGGAAGCTGAGAAAGAAAGAAAAGAAAAGACTAGGTAATTATATTTTAAAATATACACTGAGAGACGATAAAATGTAAATATAAAATAATAACACTACCTGACCAGGCCTTATTTTCACAACAGACAAACTGTAATAATTAACATTTAGAAAAACGTGAATACATTAACGTTAAAACAAAACACATTAAGAAATGAGATATCAGTAAAATAAGCAACGTTCCCTAATAAACAAGATTTTCAGGATGATATGGAAAAACGAGACTGAGAATTTTGGTGTCAGTGTGATGTTAGTGGAGTTTAACAGTCTTGGCCCTTATTCGCTACTATAATAATAATAATAATAATAATAATAATAATGCACCTCTGGGCTACATCACTCGTAGACCAGTTTGAGAAATATTAGCCGGTACTAATGTACCGTTACCCAGGGGACTCCCGAATGTATTATTCGTACATCCTTTCCGTTGAGACTCTTTTTATGTCCCGATGATATGAGATTACGGGGGTAGTCCGCATGAGGATGTGAAACCAATGGAAAAACTTAAGGCTAACCAACCAAACCCTGATGACCATTAGGGTAATTCTTCTTTCAGGAGAAATACCCAAGGTACCAGCAGGGAATCTAGCCTAGGACCCCTATACTCGTAGCTAGGTACACTGACTACTACACCACGGGGCCGGTTTACTCGTCACTTATTAAAGCTCCGCTGACCCTCAAATGTCATTTATCGGTCAAATGACCACGCACTTATAAACCAACAGATTTCCCCATTAGACCACACTATCACTCAACACTCGGCCCCGTTGTTGTATGACATCCTTGGTAGAAGTTCAGTTTTATTTGGTCTTATGTTGTCTTGTCATTGAAAATATATTTTTCAATCCTTTTAACTTGAACTTTCTGAAACTGACACAGGACTCACAGACTAACTAACCTCTTTCTAGAATATACCAAACTAATAAATAAGACTACGAGACTTCCATTCTTGAACTTGTAGCAGTTGAACCCAGTAGCTCTTGAGCACATGGTAGTAGCACTTGGGTGCGTGGTAGTAGCACTTGGGTGCGTAGTAGTAGCACTTGAGTTCATGATATTAGCACATGCGCTCAAGGGTCAATAACATGCGGTAAAGTGCTACTACCATGAGTTCAAGTGCTAATACTAAGCGTTCAAGAGTTAATACCATGCGCTCAAATACTAACACCATGCGCTAAAATGCTATTACACTTAACTGCTCGGTCACCTTTAAGGGCAAAAACCCAGTTTCAGCCATGGTACATTATTAGGTCATGCCGGGAATCAACCCCAACACCCTTAGCTAAGTAAACATTATTTTCTACCGACTGAGAACTGAATGCAATGATTATCCAAGTGAACATAATTACTTTCCAATAAAGTGGTTCCATCCCGTGTTCCCGACCACCCATTGATAATACTATAAGAAGAGTAATTTATATTCCTCATTTTCAACGCGTCTTAAAACTCGTTTGGGTTACATGTATATATTAACTACGGGAATGGAATAAGTCTCAGACGCGTATAGGTGACAATATGCCATAATGCAGGGATGGCCACCTTTTTTCATATCGTGGACCATAATCAATTTTAAAACAAATTGGGCGGACCTGTTTGGAAAATATTGAGCAAAAATGTCAATTTTATATTTATAATACAGTAATAAGTTATTAGTATAATTCTTAATTAATAAATTCGTTTATTGCTAAATCTTTTGCGGGGAAGATAAAGTCAGTCGGTGGTTCTGGTGTGGCCTGCGGGCTGTAGGTGGCCGAACACTGATATAATGTACCACTCACGTGCTAGACTGTATTACCGGTAGCTAGGAGATCGGTATTTGAATTCCTGTTAGATGTTATGAGGTTTTCTTTTCCTTAAATGGTTTCCCACTATCCTTCCAAGCGAATACCTTACTCATCCCTATTCCATCATATTAACTAGGCCTAGTGTATACTTAGGCCTACAGCCCAAACGTGGTATTAACTAAGGCGTGGGGGAACAATATTAAAAATGTAATTATTGCTATGAGGCAGGTGGAATTTTAGAGAAAAGGTACCCGAATATGCGGGAAGGGAGAGTGAAAGCCCATTTAGTAATATCAGCCTTTGTACATTTTACAGGGATTTGAACCCTGATCTCTCCGTCATCTTCAGTCCATTCAATTGAAAGAGTGATGTACAGAATATGCGACCATCGAATTGAATAACCATTATTGATAATATCTAACTATCGCAAAAAAAAAAAAAATGAAGGTGCTTCGCAATATTTATAGAATTATTCCTGAGACATCCTCGGAGATTTTATCACTTGTGTGAATAAAAATATCCATATAAAAAACTTATCATCATATTTATTTATCATCCTAATCTTAATAAAACCACATTTATAAGACTTCTTTTCTCTATGAAAATGATCTCTACTTTTAGTTATATTTTCAGTCTGCTAAAATCCTTCTGATAAATCAAAGTCACGTCCAAGAGATTTTGGTGAGCTAGAAATCTGCCATCCTATTGTGAGGGAAACCGCAGGATGTGGGGGTTTTCAAACCTGAAACATCTGCTACCTCTCTACTCCTGTCTCGTCGTGGCTCAGCAAAACGATAAGTTGGATGCAATTAGCGAAACCGCTGATTAAAGTCATGTGAGGTACGAGGATTGGGGGGGTTTAGGGGGTGGAGGGTTCGTTTCAGGTTAGAAGCCATGACATTTTGACCTCCTTGATGTCTCGTGTTAGATGTCATGAAACGAGTGTGGGGGGAGGGGGGGGGGTAGTACACAAAGCTCTCATTGGAAGACTAGTGTGAGGTAAACCCAGTTTGCAGGTAATCAAAGACCACCATCGAGGGTTAGTTTGCACATGTCAGGTCAAGTTATATTGAAACTATAAAAGGAAAACCAACAGTGTTATTAAAATAAATAGGACTGTATTATTATTATTATTATTATTATTATTAGCACCACGTCTTACTACCCGTTCGGGTTATACGCACTTACGCTAATGTGTAATGGTAGGGTGATTGTGAGATGAAATGAAGGACCTACAGTTTAACGTGGAATCCGAACCACGGTGAAGGCCTGGCATTCCCCACATTCACAAGATGTCTTGTCAGAGGTGTAGGAAGGGTTTGGAAATCAGAAAAATCTGTGCCGGGACCGAGGATTGAACCCCGGCCGCCAGCACAGAAGTCTGACACCTTACCTCTAGACCACCAGGTCACCAATATACGACTGTAGTATTAGCTTTAAAGTACCTGACATTGGATACAAAAGGATGGGTAAAAAGAGAACCATTTAAGGTAAGAGTGTAAGAGACGTGATAAAATATCAGTGTTTTTTGCAGATTTATGTAGCAAAACATATGTTTTGGATAAAATAAATAAAATAGTTAAGAGAAAAGTTGTCATTAAATTCCAAGTCAAACTTGGCAGATAACCAACAACTGTTGATATAAATCACCATGTGAAGAAAATTATTCTCTACTATTCTACTAGAGAATTATTTGATTCATTTTGGCCCATAAAATGTTTTGATATAAAAACCGCCCTTAACTCGCTCTCCCTCCACCCATTCCCACCCTAAATTATTCAAACTAAAAATGTATACGTGAGGTACATTTGTGGTTTTATCACAATGTCTCACCACCCATTTGAATTATACTTATTTGAACTGACTACACTAATGTGTTAGGAATGAGTACGGTTGAGTTTAAGTGAATTGTACTATCATTCGCGTGGGGGGGGGGTAGTGGACAACGATTTAGGGGGAAAAAACACCCTCATTGCACGCGATCAAGATTCGAACCCCGATATGCCGATCATTTGTACTCCTGTATATTGCAAGAGTGACGTATTTGATTATTCAACCAGTTATAAATAAATTATTTTTAATGGGTAGCTACTAGCGCCCTTAAGTAAATCGATTCGTCATATTACTACCCATCCTGGCAATTCAAATTTAATAATTCTTAACAGGGTCGAATTTATGAGAAAACGTACCCGAATTTGCGTGGAGGAAGAAAAGTAAATCATTGAGGAAAAACAAATCTCATTACATAAAGCCGACATTTTGACCCCGGAAAATCAGACTAGACGAGCTTATCGTTTAGTCCGTAAGGCCAACAATGTGTGTCGGATCCTGTTACGCGTCTTACTACCCAATAGAACTATCCACATAGTTATATTACTGGTATAGGCATAAAGAAGGCAGAATTTAGAGGAAATGTACCTGCAATATAATGAAGGGAAAGTTTAAAACTGTTTGAAAAAAAATCTCAATGATTCCAGCCTGGGTTTGAAACCTGACTCGTCAATGTTAAACCAGACAAGATGAGACCTCCCACTGGGGTGTATCTCTTTTTATCAAGAGTTAGAAAACATTTGAAACCCTTACAAAATGTATTCATATTAGTCAGTCAACACGTATCTAGGAATAGAAATAATACAATCATATATTTAAAAAATGGTATAGAACTCCATACGGATTTCTCACTCTATTGTTTAAAAATGTAGATATTTACAACTCGTAATATATGTGAAACGAAATCATATACATTAACAAACCCAAGCATAAATTGCGCTATACTTAAGTAAAGCATTTTGTGACTCTTGGTATTAAATTTTATAATTTTATTTTTAAGGGATTAATTCCTCATTTTTATATTTGGACCAATACTGGGTCCACAATGGTCGACACTTCTTATTATAAAATTTATACATCTATTTAAAATTTTCGACATTTTACAAGGTATTGTAAATCTTAAGATCATCGCATTAGTATTAAATTCCGTATTTATATATATGTTGATCGATACGAATTTTAAATATGGACTATATATTCTAAAGTGGAGATAGATCATCGTTGTACAAACATTTTCCCTAAGAGGTTAAATGAAAAATAACCTAAACCTTTTTGAGAAACTTACTTATATTTAATTACTCTGTAAAATTAGAGAACTATCGCTTTAAAACATAAGTTGTATAATTATCTGTACAACTAAAGCTCAGAAAATTGTATTATTTGCCAATATCTCAGAAACTATTGGTTTTATAAAAAATATATTTCAAATAAAAGCTTTTTATTTTTAATGGTACCGTACTACAATTTTGCATTGATAAGTTATTTAGTATCTCAAATAGTTGTGAAGATAGGGAAATTTCCGCTTCTGTAAATTACCCTAAAAGTAACTTTCATAGAAAAATGAAAATAGTCATTTTGTTTATAATCTTAACGCCTCGATATTAATTTTAATCAAAATCATTAGAGCCAATTTTTAGAAAATCTATTTTATTTCTTTTCCCCCTTAATTAAACTACTTTTAATTTTAGGGTTAAACAGACACACAGAGAGACGGCATTGCAAAAACCACTTTTTAGGGTTCAGGGGTCATGAAAACTTAAAATCCATCAGCATTCCGGTTTAGATTTTTTTTATGATCGCAATACTTTGCCTTAATTGTTCGAAAACTTAATAAATATATATATATTTGCGCGTAGTTTGAAAATTAAAGGTTTTAAAAAATATGATTCGATTAAAAGATTTGTATTATAAAGAGAGCTACATATTTGCAATTATAAGTAATTTCATATCTCAAAGATTTACGGAGATATGAGAAAAAAAAATGAGAATCTACGCACCAGACCGGAAACCTAAAGTCATTTTGACGAAAAATTGAGAGTGGCAATTTTATTGCTCGCGTGGAAGTTGATTATATACAAATACGAAAATATACATATGTATTTACAGATTAATTAAAAATATTACGTTACGTTGATGACCATAACTTGACCTCAGATCAAAAATAATGCAAGTCCGATACAAACTTTCACCCCCTTTTTCATCCCTTATTAAATAAAATTTCCAAAATTCCTGAAACACGTATTTATTTGTTTTACGTCAATAACCGAAATACAAAATTTTGTTTATGTAACTTTCAAAATGACGGACTTTCATACATATTATCATCCCCTATTTTGACCCCTTTGGGGTGGAATTTTCTAAAATCCTTTCTTAGTGGGTGCCTACATAACAAAATGAATATACAGTCCGAATTTCATGCTTGTAGCCTTGATAGTTTGCACTCGGCGATGATGAATCAGTCAGTCAGTCAGTCAGTCAGGACATGTTATTTTATAAGTATAGATATTGATGAATGTTTATAAATAAAATTTAATCGAAATCGTTGAGGCCAATTTTGTAAAAAAGAAGTTTTTTTCTCCCTTCGCCCGTCTGTAAACTATCCTCAATTTTAGGGTTGGATATCCAATTCCAAAAACCCCTCGGGGCAGCCCTATGAAAACCCTAGATGCCAAGTCTTAGCCCGATCGGTAAAATATTTTAGGCTCTAGTCTGGGGTACAGTTAGTCAGATGGACAAACGGAGAGGCAGACAAAAAATCAAAAACCACTTTTTTGGATTCGGGGGGTCATGAAACGTCGAAATTCATCAAAATCTCAAGTTGGGTTTTTGTTGACGATCACAATACTTTCTCTGCCTGTAAGGTAGCGAGAAAGTAAGCAGGTGACATGTTTGAATAAACAAACAAAAAATGTACAACAAAATTTTCTTCAAAGTATCCAAACCTTCTCTTACTATTATACTAAATTTAATTGGTAATTTGAATATTAATATTTTTTAGTACAGCGTCTTATTGCCTGTTCAGGTTATAAGCATATTTACTACTACGTTAAGGCACTAGGTATGGAGAAAGCTGAAAATAGAGGAAGTGTACCCGCATTTGTGT
This sequence comes from Timema monikensis, assembly GCA_902151445.1. Taxonomy (NCBI): domain Eukaryota; kingdom Metazoa; phylum Arthropoda; class Insecta; order Phasmatodea; family Timematidae; genus Timema; species Timema monikensis. The sequence goes on along the minus strand of CABFVZ010000873.1, from coordinate 11,846 downwards.
GGAGGGTGATTGGAAAACCATTTTGTAAACCCAACCTTATCACACCCAGCTGGGATTTAAAGCCCGATATCCTTGTCATCGATATAATACTACTTAGTGCAAATGTTAATGTAGTTTTGAAGGAATGGATTGTGTCAAAATATTACAACACAGATAATAATTACTCTGATTAATTTAGTTACTCTGATAATTACTGTCGAAAGAAATAAAATAATTATGAGTACTAATGCTCCAAAATATGAACTTTGGTGCTATTTGTTATTTTTGTGAATCTAATTTAGAATCATACTTTAAAATAAATTAAATTACTAAAATAATAAAAAGAAGCTATCATTAGTAAAAATCAGTAGGCTTCACATTATTTTTATATATTCTCCATACTAACACGACCAAAATCAAAGTTCTCTAAACAAAATTTAAAAATATATTTCCAAGCATCATAATGTTGTGTAAATTCTTCTTATTTCGATTATGAAATTACTCCCTCTATATCTACTCAATAAACTGTTTGAAGGTGGCATCCCATTTTTATTCTTCTCCCCAAAAGAATAAAACTGTTATAAAAGGCAGAAGTCTTAATTTCTGAGCTCTGGAATTACTATACTCTATTTAAAAACAAAACCTTGATTGCGTAGAGTTTAAAATGGGACTTAAGTGTGCTTATAAAGTTTGGTCGTAACTACTGATGGAATGGTTGAAACGTTATCATGAACACAAACAAAATAAGCAACAATATTCACCTTTTGTTTTTTAATAAAAAACAACAACTTAAAGTTACTTGCTAAGTACAACCTGGTTGAGTAAAAGTGGCCGAAAAGATTATCTTTATTACAGACGTAATAAACAAATAGTTTTTAAATTAATAAAAAAAAAGCCACCGCGTCTTACTGCCCTTATTTGTTATATGTAATTAACTAATTACGCTAGTATTTTAGGGATTAAGCAAGGTTGAATTAAAATTATTATTTATCATTTAGCACCGCGTCTTACTACCCGTTCGGGTTATATACGCTTTAAGTACTACTTACGCTAATGGATTAGGGATAAGGAAGGTTTAATTAGAGAAAGTGAACCCGCATTTGCGTGGAGGGAGAGTGGAAAGCCATTTAGGAAAAGCCACCCCAAGTTCACCCGACTGAGATTCGAACCTCCCTCAGCAGTCTCCCCGTCCTCCGCAGTTGAGCTCAACACGACTAGCGCGTTAGCCAACTACGCCACCGAGGCGGTTTTGAATTAAAAGAAAGTGTTTCCATATTTACATGGAAGAAGGGTATGAAGAAATATAGAAAAAAAAAACACTCAATATACCTTAACAATATATTAAAACTAAAGACTTAGATAGTGATTGATAATAAAGATGAATGAGAAAGACTAGGCTAAAAAGTTAAATTAAAGCAAAGTGATAATTAATGTCTTAAAACATTTACAATGATAATCATAGCATTAAATAAAAACATATACAATAATATGAGTCAAAGGGGGTAAGCTAATAGAGTGAAATATGGTTGGCAATATTTAAAAGTAAACCTGCAAGTCAAAAATATAACAAAACAATGGGTGTAACATGGTAATAACAATTAGAATGAAAGCTGGATTAATTAAAAATAAACAAAATATAAACAATAGATACAGTTTAAAAAAAAAGAGTGAAATATAAAGCAGATGAGAGCATAAGTAAAATAATTTCATGAGATATAACGTGATTGAAAACGTTAGTTAAGAGATGGTCATATAATATTAATTGATATAAGTAGAACAAAGTAGCAGAATAATAAATTAAAAGGTTAAATTTTAAATCATTAGCATAGAGTGAGATTAAGTAGTTGAAAAAGGTTAAATTGGGTGATATGATATACTGAGAATTTACAATTATTTAAATTAAGGTGACTGATTACATAAAACATTAAAAATAAATTAAAGAGGGAGAGGGGGGTTAAAATATTTTAAACCAGTTAAAAACAAAAGGGGAAGAGATAAAATAAGCTAATATAATGGAGGCTAAATTGATTAGAAACCTTTTAATTTACAAGAGATTATATTATAAAGAAATTCGTATAAACAGGTATCCAAGTCTTGTCTAGAAGGATTTTACGTCCCTTACTCCTTTAGCAGTGTTCCTGTGTTGTATGTTGGTTACAGGAACTCTAATTTTCCGACATGTTTCGGTGCTAATATCAGCGCACCATAATCATGGAGCTGAAATTAAAATTAAAGTACTTGCCATAAAGTAGTGAAAAAATAGAACTTCAAGACTGAAGAAGGGAAAACCCAAAAAAACTATAAAAAGTAAAATGATATAATTTGAAACAAACAGACTTACTTCGGTAGGTGTTGAGACACGATGTGTAACGAACTAGGATGTAGACTTGTTTTGTTATATTTTTGACTCGCAGTTAAATATTTGCCAACCATATTTCACTCTATTAGCTTACCCCCTTTGACTCATATTATTGTATATGTTTTTATTTAATGCTATGATTATCATTGTAAAATGTTCTAACACATTAATTATCACTTTGCTTTAATTTAACTTTTTAGCCTATTCTTTCTCATTCATCTTTATTATAATCACTATCTAAGTCTTTAGTTTTAATATATTATACACTCCTTACGGAAGATTTTTTTGGAATGTTTTCTAAAATGTTACACCTTACCAAGATTAGAGCCCCAATCTCCCTGTAATTGTCATTCCAGTATATTCTATTCTAATATATTAGACCATTTGACCACCGAAGTGGTTCATTAGTAAGTTACATGGAAAGGCACTACGGGTATTCTACGTGCACTTTATAAACAAATTATTCCATCAACGCATGACTTACAAACTATATAAGCGCAAATATGGACACAGCACTCAGTCATCCAAACGTCAATTCATTCTTATTAAAGGATAATCCCCATTAAAGGATAATCCCCTATTTACCTAATAATAGTTTAATCATCTATTTTGAGAATCGAACCCACTAACGTTAACATATTATGCAGATGCACTAACAACTGAGCTAAGGTGTTGGCGAATGGTAATTTATTATAAGTGTGAATCAATTAGTGTGTATTAAAAGATATTATTATTTTTATTATTATTATAATAATTATTATTATTATCACCGCGTATAGCCCATTCGGGTTATACGCACTTACGCTAATGTGCAATGGTAGGGTGATTGTGAGATGAAATGAATGATCTACAGTTTAACGTGGAATCCGAACCACGGTGGAGGCCTGGCATTTCCCACATTCACAAGATTTCTTGTCAGAGGTGAAGGAAGGGTTTGGTAATCAGATAATCAGATAAATCTGTGCCGAGACCGAGGATTGAACCCCGGACCCCCAGCACAGAAGTCCGACACCTTACCCCTAGACCACCAGGTCACCTAAAAGATATTAATAGTTAGAAAATTACAAAGAATTTTATTACATATTAAACAAGTTGGGAAAAGGTACACTAAACATAAATTTTATATCATAAAAATGTTAGTAAAAAACATGTTAACCTAAGAGACTGTGATAATGGTTAAATATATTCAAGTTGAGACAAATATTAAATTTAATAAATTAGACACATCATCAATGGTCAGATAATTTGTTATTGTAAATACATTTGATGTTATCCACTCAATATAATATTATTTATCATTAATGGTGGTGTATAATATTTTATTAAATTAATTGAAACAGAATAACTAAGAATAAGATTTAGAAAAAGTTATTGCAAAATGGTGACAAATTAAAAAGGAAATATTGAAAATGTAAAAAATTAGAGTTTACAGATTTAAAATTTTAGTAGTAATCCCATCAAATCATCATCAAATTGTGGCTGTTCACGAAGCGTCACAACTCAAAGAGAAAGGGATTGGAAATTCGAAATATTTTGAAAATGACTCAAACTATTAGTGTTTAAAATGTATACCTAATGATTGTGTGTGGTATGACAAAATAACAAGGAAAACTGATTTTTCGTCAAAAACTCGTTTATGAGTTGTTTACTGATGACTGATTTTTCAAAAATGTTACTCTAAATGGATAGGGTTTTGTTCTGTACCTAATTGTTTCAATTATTTGAATTATGTATCGTTCACTGATTATATCAGCACATGACTTATAAATTAACTTTAAATAATAGAACAGATACAATATCCAGCCCCCAGCCATTAATTTATCACTGCGAAAGGGGAAACCCACATCTCATCAATGATAAATATTTCGGCCATGCCGGGAATTAAACCCTATACTCCTAGCTCAGTATACAAACACAATACCGACTGAGTTAAGGTGTCGGACAAATATATCTATTGAAGCGATATATTAACTATTCCGGTTAAAAAAATTTTTTGACATAAATATTAAATAAAAACGAATACGGATTTATATATGGTTTCTCTTCCACTTGTATATCTCGAGCTTCGGTACAGATGTAATGAAAGGGGCTGTACAAAGTACAGTACATATAAAAAGTTACTATGGGTTGGTTTACATTTTGGTTTAACATATTGTAGAGATTACCATTCCCGTATCCTTACTGAAGGTGTTGGTTAGGGATATTTAGTTTTAGTGAAGAAAGGCTCCTGCTCTGGAATGGGTTTCTGTTGGAAATCAGGGCGTTATCCAACACACCATATCAGCTAGACGCGGGCTGGAGTGGATTCGAAATTACTGTTAAGGGGGTAGTTTTGGAGACGATCGTGTACTACATCCTTTTCTTTTTTTTTACCATCAGTGAAAGTGCAAATTTCCCTGCTTAGTAGCAATATACTTCTTTTTTGGTTTATATTTAAACAGTATTGCCAATAACATATTTAAAGTCTTAGGTATAAGAATACTGTTAAACATATTCGTCCTTAAGGTGGTAATGTAAGGGACGCGAGAAAAAGTCAGTCTTTTTTATGTTTTTATGGCAAAATATTATTACTTTTTTGACAAAATAAATTAAAAATAGCTCAGTAGAAACATAATTTTATTTTATTCACATAGTGATATTAACATGTCTTGAATATCTGCCAAGAGCATAGCAGCATTATATGACGAACTTTATAAATGAAGATAAAAGATTGTCGCCAAATTCTAGAAAACCCGTGTCAGATATTCAACAACTGTTGAGGTCACTGTATGAAGAAAATTAAACTATAATTATGTTTCTACTGGAGCAATATATAATTTATTTTGACAAAAAAAGTTTTAACATAAAAACTGCAAAAACACTGACCTTTTAACTCGGTCCCCACGTCCTTACGCTAAGAAAAATTTTAATCTGGAAAGGGAGCCCGAGCTCAGGTTAGTATTCTTGTAGTTTTTTTTAATTGTATTTGTATCAAGATAAATCAAATATTGCTTCAATAGATAAGTTTATTCTGAATTTTTTACATTCCAATAATTCTTGAATATTTGCCACGGACATTTTGGAATTGGAAATTGAAATTATTCTTTTTATTTAATTTTTTTCTTATCAAATGTCAGAGATTGGAACCTTATTCAAACTTCCGTAATTCAAAATCGTCTTTAATTCGAATTTTTAGCACAGTCCCGTGAATTTTATATTAAAACATTGTTAAAAAATTGTGGATATTTTGAATTTTGTTTTGGTTAGTTCTAACTTTTCGAAAGTTGTAAAGGGTCTTACATATATTACGTAATGATTTTGTTGAGAGGGTGTCAGTATTTTCTTATATTTTATTACGGTGGGGAGGGGGTTAAGAATATATCTTACGTAAGGTTTTTATTAATGTGTTTATGGAGACAAAAACAAACAAAAAAATCTGAAATATATAATATACTTAATATTTTGACAAAGATTTAAGTTAATTACAATACACATGACAACTGACTTTGTTTTAATAGTTATTAATAGCTGTTATTCTTATTTTTTGAATAAAAACTGTTTACAGAAATCTTTACACTTCTTCAGAAGCGCGGTCAAAAGTGTACATGTATTGTGCGTGATCTAGTTCAAGTTCGTGCTATAAATAGCGACGACAGAAGATGGCATCACAGCAAATACCAAGAGAGGTTGGATTTGTTTAGAGGTTGGATTTGTTGTAAAGGGTTGTTCGTGGTCGAATGTTCATTCAGTAGCTGTCATTTTCTAGGGGCCACAGATCAATGCAAGTTCTCAAAAGCGTACTTTGATGTGTGTTTAGTAGCATACTTCATGTCATCTGATTCAAGGGATTTATATCAACGACTTTTTTAAATCGTTTAGGAAAGCATTTCCTAATATTAGTGCTCAAAATGCCCAAATAAAAGCAAACTAAGAATGGAAAAAACCCTAAGATTGTTTCCAAAGCGATAAGAAAGGTTTTGCGGATTTTATTCGTCAGCGTATTAACGTCTACACTACTAAAAGCACCAAGAAAAAAGTGACTACTATGGGTTATTTTACATAAACGATGGTGACCTGGCGGTCTAGGGGTAAGGTGTCAGACTTCTGTGCTGGCGGCCGGGGTTCAATCCTCGGTCCCGGCACAGATTTATCTGATTACCAAACCCTTCCTACACCTCTGACAAGACATCTTGTGAATGTGGGGAATGCCAGGCCTCCACCGTGGTTCGGATTCCACGTTAAACTGTAGGTCCTTCATTTAATCTCACAATCACCCTACCATTACACATTAGCGTAAGTGCGTACAACCCGAACGGGTAGTAAGACGCGGTGCTAATAATAATAATAATAATAATAATAATAATAATAATACATAAACGATGGTAAGCTCAGACAAAAATATTTAACAACAATTAATGTTATAAAATGTGAATACTTCTGTTTATGTATGATTGATATTAGGCCTACTGAAAAATTTCTCTTGCATTTTTAAAAAAAAAAAAAATTTTTTTTACAAAATCGTTTCATTTTAAACGATCTATTAGTTTTTACAAAGAATGAAATTATTACTACCATATTAATATAATTTAACGTTTAAAGAGTTAAATATTTATTTTGAATGTTTTTTAATTTTTTTTAATAGTAGAATATCCTTTAGTCTACTTTTTACAGAAATTGAATTGGAAGAAGGGAGAATTTAAGGGTGGCGGGGAAGGGGGGTCAAAATCGCTAGTTTATGACATATTGTTAAGACTTAGAGCTTACTACTAAAGCCCAAGAAATATAAGAACATTGTCATTTTATACAGTCTTGCCTACATAGCGGTGAAGCTTTGTTTGTGTTAAAGGGATAGGTGGGGGTGGGAACAAGTAACAAAAGGGCTTGCCTTGTCAGCTTTTGTCACGAATTACTTTAAAGAAAGCCATTGGTTCAAGACTGCATGATCTAGATTCTAGGTGAACGCTGTTTCCATCAATTTTGACTACTGTTTCTAGGCACATTGTAGATTTAAATTAATCTGTTTTTTATATTAAAATAGTGAATAGTTTGTTACTGTGCATATTTTGAAGGGTTGTGGAATCTAGTTCTTCAGACTCATCGCTTTTTATTCCAACCCCAACTGCAACATTTTTCAAGTGCAATAACACAAGAACATTACATCTGAGCAAATAAAGGTATAAAACCAAGTTTTGCGGGTTTTTTTTTTTGGGGGGGGGAGGATACAATAGTTCTTAAATAAACGAGAAAACCAAATACGCCCACCAATTTTTTAAAGATGAAAGCCATAGATTGTATTGGATCAGGGGAAATTTCAGATATATTTATATGCACAGTTTCCACCAAAAATGCTTTTATAGCATTTAATTCCGGGTCACTATGGAAATATACTGGCCAGTAGAATGTCTGATGACAATTACGGTCGACATTAACCTCGTCCAAAGGGTTCCTCTTCCCACTATAGTCTTAGAAACGGTTTTATTATCTTCCATTCGCGTTGTATGTCCTGCCCACCGTAACCTTTGAGATTCGAGTTTATTGTAATCTAAAAATTGTATTTCATTGTAAACTATTTTTTAATACGTTAAAGTTATCATTGAAGGAAATACCTTGATCAATCCCAACCTCTGGGATATCAAGATTCCTTTTAGATCTTAAGTGATACCAACCTTATTATGAAAAATTCTTTTTTTTATAGAAGTCTTAGTTGGTTTCTGAGAATGGCTTTTTCTTTGGGGGGGNAGGTGTAATTTATAATATCTGTGAAAAATTCAAGCACTTTGTGATGGACACCAAACAATTTATATTAAATGAGGGAAATTAAATCAAAATTGGTCTAGCTATTTTTTACTTTATCTCGACCCCTTTAAGAGAGACGTATTGTGATTGTCAGAAAAATCTAAATTGAGATTTTGTTATGTTGCATTTTATGACCACCTAAAAACAAATAAGTTGTTTTTTCAATTAAATCTGTTTGTATCTCGAACTCGAGCCTAAACCATTTTACCTATTGGGCTAAAACCTTGTAAATAAGGTTTTCTTAAAGTATCTTCGAGGGTTTTTCATAATTAGATATCAACCCTCAAATTAAGAGTAGTTTACTGAGGGGAAAAAATAGACAAAAAATTGATTTTCTCAAAATCCGATGGAACTATTATGATTAAATTTTTTATCTAGACATTTTTTAACATTACAAACAAAATTACACTTCTGGTTTTTCCTTGAAAATAACTAAAAGGCACTTTAAATGAGCAAAAATTTCCCATTTTTATCAAATATCCGCCATTATTTTTGATACAAATTAGCTTACAATTGTAAAATTGTGGTAGTGGTAAACTTAAAAGTATTTTAATTTGGAAAATATTTTACAAAACATATAGTTTCTTAACTATAGGCAAACATATATAATTTCTTATGGAGTACCTAGAAATATTAAATTTATTGTTATGCTCTTTGGTGGACAAGGATGCTCCTATTTTCTCAATGTTTCTCTAACAATACATATTATTATAGTATTTTATTTGCGGGAGTGTTTCTGCAACAGTTTATATTATTTAATTCACAAATTTTACTGGTTTTTCGAAAATGTCTCTTATTCAAGTTTAAAAAGAAATAAATTATGTGTTGCTCACAGTATTTCTAGGTACCTAATTATTTGTGTTTTATTTGATGTAAAGTTTTTGTTGGTTTTTGTGTGCCTTTTTTTACTATTAGTTCAAGATATCCAAGTGTTTACACTAATGTAGTATATATGAGGAATATAACATTTTAGAGTACATATATCCAAAGTTGTGTAGAGGTAAAGGGGTAGTCCAATCATAAAAATACACCCGCATTGCATCACACTCAGGTATAAGATCGGTATCTAAAGAAACAATATAGCTGTCAACCTCCCTCATGCTAGGATTAAATGTTTACTGGGGTGGACTGTGAATGAAGAACAAATGACACTGTTTATTGATGTTTTACCGGGTGACGAGAAGAATGGTTACCAGTCTACTACCCCTTCCTTTATCAATGAACACGGTCATCACAAACTAAGCTAAAGAAGATTTTGTAGAACTCAATGAACTCTTTCAACATAAGGTTTTCCCAAGCAGACGAAGCAGAAAATTTATGTGTGTTGCTTAAGCAGATGACGCAGGATAGGGCTTTATTCTAGTATCTGTCAATATTTAATAATCTATCTTGATAGAGCATATAAACAATGAATAAAGTTAAAAATGGCATCACCCAGAAGTGAATTATGGATAGATAAAAAGCGTATTTTAAAATTTGTTTTAAAATATTAAAAACTTTTATAATTTTAAGTGTTTAGATAAATATTAAAATACAATTATGATGCAATTGATTAAATTATAATTACTAGATAAAAAACATATTTTTCCAGATTAAAATTTCTATTCTGAATCTTAATGTTATCAATACTTTTAATTCAATACTTTTCATTCGATACCACATCCCTAAGTATAAGGTATTTTCATAGACATAATCATGGGTAAATTAGAAATGCCAATTTGTTTCTAATTTTAAACACTACCTATATTCGAATTTTATCTAAATAATTTGAGCGGATTTCGAAATAATCGATTTGATCTCTTTTTGCCCCCCATTAACCTACCTTAAGTTTTAGGTCTATATATTTAATTTCCAAAAAAAACCTTTGGAGAACCTTGTGAAAACCCTAAATACTAAGTTGCAAACCGATATATAAAATGATTTCGGCTCAGACATGCAGAAAAACGGCACCAAAAAAACTCTTTTTTGAGTTCAGGGAAATATAGAATTATATATTATTATCGATTACACTTCTTTCTCTACCAGGGAGATCGCGAGAAAATGAAAATATAAATTAGTTATTGACTACGTTGCTTCTTATTTTTTTACTTAATAAGTTTTATTTCTTGTTAAATAATGTATTTCATGCACTTCGATTATTTTCCAGTTTCCCATACTAATTAATGTTATATTAGTAAAATATTTTATAAAATATTGATATTTTATATTATACAATATCAACTATGAAGATGGGGTGAGTAAGGCTTATTTCGTTAGATAACTTGATTAAAATTATCAGATATATTTATAAGCTGGTATTCAAAATGCCATAAGAATAACAGTGCATTTATTCGTGCTAGGCTATATAAAAATATTAATGGAATTTTTAATTAAGTGTTTTTAATTTGAAAATCTTGGTGAATGGACGTGAGTGTTGTTACAAAGCTATTTAAGACATTCCATCAAAATAGCGGATTTTTAATATTCCAATTTATAGAACTTTATTATTTAGGAAAGAAAAATGTCTCAAGAATGTAATTACATCTTTCATTATTTTGATTATTATTAATTAGCAGAGCTAGTATAAATGTATAAATTTAAAAGTGTGTAAATCTTATATTTATGATTAAAATCCTTTCAACTTAGATAATTTTTATATTCCAAATAAATTAATATATCTGTCCCAATTCAATCCAACATAAATTATACGGTGCACCACATAAATTTGATCTCTCTTTTGTCTTAAAATAGACATATTAAAATATTATAATAATTCTGAAACAAATAATAATATACATATTTGTCGAACACTCCAACAAAGAGAGTATGATTAAATAATATACAGTACAATGTTGCAGAAAGATTGAGCAAGTGGGAACGTAATTGTTCACCAAATAACATAAAAATCCATTCAAATTTTCAAAGACCTCCATTAAGTATATAAATATATTTGCTAATAGCTCAGAAACTATTGTTTTTACTAAAATATATTTTGAATAAAATATATTTAGTTTTAATATAGCTACAACGTTACAATTATAAGTTATTTCTTATCTGAAATATTTGCGGAGATATGATCAATATATTTCTAATTATATAAAGTACCATCAATTCATTTTTATGAGAATATAAGAACTGCCATATTTTTGTTTATGTTAAACAATGTGTAGGTACCAAATTTAATCAAAATTGTCCAAGTGGATTTGAAAAAATAGAGTACTTCTCTTTTTGACCTTCAGTAAACCTCCCTTTATTTTAGGGTGATCTATTTATTTTAAACACTCCTCAGGGAGACCTCATAACAATCCTATACCAAGTTTTAGAGCGAGCGCTTGAAATGGTTTCGGTTCTAGGCCGAGATACAAACAGAAGGGATCGCGAAAATAACTCCCTCGGTTTTAGGAGGTCACGATACTTCTACATTTATTATAATCTCGAGTTCAATTTTTTGACAATCAAAGTGGTCGAGAGAAAGTAAAAATGAAGTATTTTAACTAAACATTATTTTAATAATAAATGTATGTACAACATACATTATGTATTTTTACTTTCTCTTATCGAGATAAAATATTGTTCTGAAAAATGTTTGATCTCTAGATAATGATGAATCTTCACGTTTTATTTGTGTCTGAAACGAATAAAGTGAATTTTACAGTTATGTATGTTTGTATGTATGTATGTATGTATGTATGTATGTATGTATGTATGTATGTATGTTATGCATGTTATGCATGTTATGCATGTTATGTATGTA
>CABFVZ010000872.1:257262-289410 GCA_902151445.1 Timema monikensis | reverse complement strand
AAGTGCGTATAACCCGAACTGGTATTAAGACGCGGTGCTAATAATAATAATAATAATAATAAATTAATGAGTTTCCCACTAAGTGAAATTATGTTCATAAAATATATTCCAAATATTGATGCGATTACTATTTATTTAAAATAAAAATTAACTTTTCTAATGAAACAGTATTTTATTTAGTTTTTTAATTAAAAACCGCAAAAATACAGACCTTAACTAGCATCCCTTTCCATCCCACTTTAAATTAAGTGTATTTGATTATCTATACATATTAACATGAGTAAAAAAATTTTAAACTAAAAAGTCTTATTAAGGTATATAAGTAGTAAAATTATAAAACGATAACCCGCAAGTACATGAACGGAAGATCAGTTTTGTCTTGTATTATGTAAGCCCTATTTTGGGATAAAACTAAATTTAAAAGAGCAAGTAGTTGATATCCCTAAAAACTGGGATAGTTTATTAAATAGATAGTTTGTATATATGTGACAGATTCATGTTTATTAATATTTGCCAAGAAAACACATAAAGTTGAAATTCAATTTAAACTTACTTTTCGTATTATTTTTTTTCTTTTTTAAAATCGTATTGTAATGGTCACATCTGCTGATATTGTGAGCGATTTCTGTAGAACTTTAGAATGATTTATTATTAAAATATGTTTAAAAATAAATTATAAATTTATTGTAAGTGTAAATGTTATGTTTAAGCACACACACTTTAATACATAGAACATTTACATAGTGATCTGTGTATTCAAGTTGAAAAGAATATGCGTTTGCTTTCCATGACTTTAAAAACTCTCCCAAATTTGCCTTTTGTAATGAAACAATTACGAATTCATCAACGTTTTCACGGTATTTTGTTTAATGTTTGAACAAGAAAATAATGTGTGTATAGGATGAATATATCTATGCACTTACACATAATTTATTAAGGATCCTAAAGTTTGAAGCTTATTTTCAGGTTGGTTCTTTGTTTGATCGAGGCTTTCCAAAGTTGATAGCACATGAATCCTGTAGGCATTTGTGTGTTAAGCTAGCGTTAAAAATATAATTTTTTGTTTTATTATTATTATTATTTAGCACTGCGTCTTACTAACCGTTCGGGTTATACGCTTAAGTACTATTTCCACTAATGGGATAGGAATTGGGACGGTATAATTTAGATAAAGTGAAGCTGCATTTGCGGGGAGGGAGAGTGGAAGACCACTTAGGAAAAACCACCCCCAGTTCATCAGACTTAGATTCGAACCTTAATCACCTCATCCTCGGCAGTCTAGCTCAACACGAAACTAGAGAGTTAGCTAATTACGCCACCGAGGAGGGTAAATTTTTTGTTAAATAAAGTAAATCCTCTACTAAGAAAATGGATTAATTTTTATTTGAAACGTTTGAATAAGTTTAAATACAGTTATTACTTTCTCGCTATCTTACAGGTAGAGAAAGTATTGTGATTGTCCAAAAAATCGAACTCTGGATTTTTATGAATCTCGACGTTTCATGACCCCCTGAATACTGAAAAGTGGTTTTTGAATTTCCTACTTTCTGTACTTCCAACTAGAACCTAAACTATTTTACTGATCGGGATAAAACTTTGTATTTAGGGTTTTCATAGTTTTGCCCCAAGCATTTTTTAGAATTGGATATATAATCCTAAAATTAATGGTAGTTTACTAAAGGGAAAAAGTCAATTTTTTCAAAATCAGCTCTAATTATTTTGATTTAATTTCATTTCTAAATATTTATAAATATTACAAACAAAATGGCTACTCTCAATATTTCGGCAAAATGACTTTAAGGGTTCCGGACTGATTCATAGATTGTCTTTTTTTTTTATCATATCTCCGAAACTTTTTGAGATATGAAATTACCTATCATTGCGAATATGTAGATCTATTTATAATACAAATATTTTATTCGAAACATATATTTATAAAACCAATAACTTTTAAGCTATTAGGCAAATATATATATATATATTTAACTTTTCACACATTAAGGGTAAAGTTTTGCGACCGTAGAAAAAAATCTAACCTGAAATTTTGGTGGATGTCAACGTCTCATGACCCCCCCGAATACTAAAAAGTGGTCTTTGCAATGCCGTCTGTTTGTGTCGGTTTAAACCTAACATTAAGAGTAGTTTAATAAAGGGTGAAAAGAGAAAAAAATCGAACTTCTCAAAATCGGCTCTAACGATCTTGATTAAAATTCGTATCTAGGCTTTGATTAAGATTACAAACAAACTGGCTTGTTTCATTTCCCCATGAAATGAATTTCAGGGTACTTTATATAAGCGGCAATTTCCGTATCTCCGCAACTATTTGAGATACTAAATAACTAATCATTGCAAGATTGTAGTACTATTAAATATATAAACCTTTTAAATGAAATATATTTTTATAAAACCAACAGTTTCCGAGATATTGGCAAATATAGTAATACAATTTTGTAAGCTTTGGTTGTAAACATATACTACTTAGATTTTAACGCTCTAATATTCCAACGCCATAGAGTAATTAAATTAAGTAAGTTTCTCTAAAAGTTTGTTATTTTTCCTTAAATCTCTTAGGAGAAATGTTTGTACAACAATGATATATATCCATTTGAGACTCAATAGTCAATATTTACATTTTTTATTGGTCAAAACTTTTAAATGAGGAATTTAATAGCAATTTGATGTAATGAAGATTTGCAACACCTAATAAAATGTCGAAAATTTTAACTGGAAGTTGAAATTTTATTACCAAGTGTTGACCCTTGTGGACCCAATATTGATCTTTTTTATTGGTCCAAACATACAAATGAGGACAATAATTCTTTAAAAATAAAAATATATATTATTTAAAACTGGGACTAAAAAATTGTTTTACATAAATATAGTGCAAATTATGCTTGGGTTTGCTAGTGTATATTATTTCGTCTCACATATTTTACGAGTTTTGAGTAAATATATCAATTTTCAAACAATAGAGCGAGAAAGTCCGTGCGAGTTCTGTACCATTTATTTTTAAATATGTTAGGTTATTTTTATAAAACTTTCATTTAGTGTGTCATTCAATATTTTAATATTTCAAATCAGTCATGTTTTTCATATATTTTTTAACATTAATAAATTAACTTTAGAGAACTGCAATATATATTAACATTTAAATTTGTACTCTAACTTTACTGCCTACGTTACTGCCTACTCAGAAAAACAATCTTACAAATTGTCTAGATTTAGTTTGCATTACTCCCTCTAATCTAAAGATTTTACTAAACTGCTACTTGAAAATAGAATTTCAAATTATATCACCCAGCCATAGAATAAAAGCGTCCAGCATTATTCACCATAAAAACCGCAGTGGTGATCACGTGGTCCAAGACGTCAGACTTGAAACAAACTGTATTTTATGTGAGTGGGAGGTTGAGATTCGAATCTCAGCCGGATGCATCAGGGGGAAATTTTTACCTACATGGTTTACCTATCTATTTTTACGATTCTCCTTACATGGCATTGTGGATGTACTTACTCTGATTAATCCATGCTTCTTGGGTTCGTCCATTGATAGTACGGATGTTAAACGTAGTCATAAACCAAGATAGTAAAAATAAACCAACCTCGGTGGTCAAATGTTCTAAGGAATCACTCTCGCAATAGATTGGCGATGATAGGGAGATCAAAGTGCCAATCCTGGTTGAGCAGCCTGAGGATGTTTAGTACTTATACGGACTGGTAGTATGACAATTCAAAAAGTTGATAAACTTTAAAATATTTCGAAAGTCAGACTAATATAAGTAAATTTAATTAATTTTCCTATTGTTAAATATTATAATACAATACTTTTTCTATTCCCTAATTTAATATCAACCACGGCCATATATAGAAATTGTAATCCCCCTCTAACTTTTTCAGCATAGCCCTGGTCGAAAGGCAGCACCAGGCTGAAGAGATATCGCACCACGGACCGTGGCGTCCCTTCAGGGATTTCTATACGGCCCTACAGATGGCGGCGAATTTATTTCATTAACATACATTAATTTGTCATGCAAATAGGCTCAGAGTGGTCGAGGAAAAGGGAGGGAGGGGGACGCTGGAGTTGATGACGGCGATGCTGATGATGGTGATTATAGTCCAGCTCGGAGGATGCGGTGGTGGTAATAGTATAGGGTTACTCTGTCCCTTGTAACCCTAACCCTCTCATTGTTGTCTCTCCCCCCACCCCGCCATTCCCTCCTTCTGTGCAGTTCCATACGAATTGTCACCCTATACTAATGTGAGGAGATATATAAATAGGACTGGTCTGAGGAGGATGGCCGGACACAAAATGAGGCCTTGAGATAATTGTATTTGTGTGGGTGTTAGCTAATGTAGCTAAGGTCGTGTTGTGGCAGTTTTTTTTTTACCACATTCAGAATTAAATATAAGGGTTCCTAGTATATAACCAAGTAGAACCTACACTGAAATATCTCAGTGTATTATTTGTGGCAAAGTTCTAATCGAACCAGTCGATTTGGTTTTGTTCATAAATTATGAAAGTGAATAAATGGTACGGTGCACCGCACACTTTATTAATTATTGGTTCTATGAAAATATATTTCAGATAAAAGATATTTATATTTAATTGTATTACAACTTTACAGTGATAAGTTATTACGTATCTCAAATAGTTGCGAAGAAATGATTAAAATAGGAAAGTTTTCTCTATGTAAATTACTTTCAAAGTCACTTTATTTTATAGGAAAATGAGAATTTCTATCCTATTTATAATGATAAATGATATTAACCTACAAAATTTAATCAAAACCTTTGAAGTTAATTTTGAAAGAACAGTTTTTTTTTCTCTTTTTGCCCTTAATTTTAGTGTTAGATGTCTAATAACAAAAATCCCTCGGGAGTAATTTATGAAAACACCAGATAAATTTTATCCCATGTAACAATACAATCTTCGTATTGTACAATTAATGCCCCACCCAACCTGATGTTACATGTTCTATCGCCTAAACCATACTACCTGATCCGAGAAATCCCGACGTATCTTCCAAACATCTTACAATAGTTAACTTCTCTATTGTAGTCCAAGGTAGCTCAAAGTATTATACAACAATTAGCATTTCTAATAAATTCAACATCAATCTTCTACATGATAAAAATGTTCAACACGTACCTTCTGATCTCCAAGAATGCCTCACTAGATATCAACCCAGGTCAAGACGGCCTATATCAAGGCGTAGGGCGACAGCGGCTGGAGGTGTACGTATTTGAAGTTTTACCCGTCCCCAGAATAACACTAGTAATGGGCGATTTGGTTCCAAAATACCTGGCAAGAAACCGACACGTCCTGGATTGCCTTCTGGCGGAGGGTTGTAGAAACTATCACCTGATGTCTGATGTTGGAAGTCATCAGTCAAAAAGATGGACTCCAAAACTATCATAAACAACGGCAATGCGACACGAGAGGTCCAATCAGTGACCTTGGAAGCCTTCTGAGACTATGGCGCGATGACGTCATACCTTCTTTCTGCGCGGCTGACTTAGAATTGAACTGTCCCCCCTTTCCTTTCTAACGTGGTCTAGACTCAATATATAGATGGATGTAAGGTGTGAAAAGAGAGGACTTTCTATTCAGCGTCATGGAGGAATTACGTTGGCTAAAACTTGTAAATTAGTAGGACTATTCTATTCAGCGTCATGGAGGAATTACGTTTGTTTAAAACTTGCAATAAAATCTGTGTAGACATCTATTTAGCGTCATGAAAGAAAGCCCAGTAGATATTGTTTATTTAAATACTTTGAATTTAATCGGGCTGACGTCGAATCTTGGGCAGTTCAGTATTTTGTTATTGTCATTAAGTTTGTTAGCTAGATAATGGGTGGGCTGTATGCTAAATTCAAAGTCACCTTGAGAATACTGTTAGGGAAGCTAACATTTAATGTAATTCTGTTTCACAGTTATGCTAAACTTTGGGAGTTTGGGAACATCTTGTGGGTATTGTTACAGATTGAGTTGTAATCCTTTGTGGTGACGTTAATAATTGAAAATTACTATTGTTTGGAAGCGCAACTTCTTTGCACTTGCTTATCTTGGATATAGATGATATCCATCATAGTATTGTTGTTAGGTTATTTTAATATTTATTATGTTTATTCAAACCTGCCGCGCAATCTCATCTCTAGAGTTGTGTGTTAAGATTTCGTCTTGGTTTATGAAACTTGTATATTTGTAAATAAAAAGTAAAGCTTAAAATAGAAGTAACGTAAAAGTAAGAGATTTCCTCGTACTGAAGTACTCTAAATTTACTATTCTTATTATAGCGTATTACCGGCTGAGATTTAGGCCAATTTTTTGTAACAGTTTAAGAAAAGACCTTAAGTCTTCTCTTTGTTTATGTACAGATAGTCATGTTGTCTGTACATAGAAGATCTACCGGTTGCCTGTAAACAGGCGCACGTGATGATGTAATGTTTTTCCACACAATAGTAGCTACTAGAAGTTGTCAATTAAGGCCACATTACATATTGTTTGTTTGTTAGCATTTATTTGAGTAAATTAAAATATTATTTATACATATCCCATGCTTTTCTATTTGTCTTATTTTATAAAGTTGTTACTCCCTCCCTTTCTTGTAGTTTTAAGGGCCTTACCTATAAGATCGGCGGAGTGGTTGCACCCAATCGGCAAAATGTTTTAGGCTCTAGCCCAAGGTACAGACAGAATGAGAGGCAACATTGTGAAAACCACCTTTTTGGTTTCGGGGGATTATGAAACGTTGACATTTATCAAAATATTGAGTTTGACATTTTTGACGATTACAATACTTTCACTTCGAGATGTTAAGAGAAAGTAAAAAGTGGAGTCTAGATTTTAGAATTAACTTAATTATAAGTAAAATGTATCTCATCAGTGACCAAAGCCCACATTGGTGGGAGTGATAACCATGGCGTAATTCTCATGTAGTCTGGTCTACCAGTAATAATAAGGTCGGCGTTCGAATCCTAGTCTGAGGGTATGCAGGTATTATTTCCTTAACTGGATCTTGACTCTCTTTGGTTTTACAAAGATTCCTACTTCCCATATAGGACCTACACACTTTAGTTACAATAGTGGGATGGTAATGAATATGTTATAATTGAAATAAAATGTATGCGCATTTGCATGGGGGTGTGTCAAACGAATCGGTATAAAGCACCCACTAAATACACTTGCGAAATTCTAGCCCTAGATTCATCACTGAAATTCTAACTAAACGAGCTTAACATTTAGTCCACGTACCTATAATCAAAATACGATTTTTTTTTCTAAATTATAAATTCCTTATCTTTATCACATTATCAGAATATAGGCTACTGGGGAGTGGAATAAGTTACATAATTATGAGTTACATGTCCTGTACTTCTCACAGGACATTGTTAGTATAATCCAGTTTCGGAGTATGGTTGGCAGGACCTGCAGCAAGAATGGAAGAATCTAGAACCATTTTCAAGAAACTGAGTGGCGAATACAATGGGAAGAAACCATTGGGAAGACCTATAGGCCGATGGGAATACAGTATTAGAATGGACCTGAAAGAGATAGGGTGTAATGATGTGGATTAGATAGAACAAGTTCAGGATATAAATAGGGTGCGATGAGGTGGACCAGATAGAACTAGCTCAAGATAGGGATAGGGTTTATTTAGGTGTACGGGATAGAACTAGCTCAAGATAGGAGCAGAATGTAATGAGGTGGACTGGATAGAACTAGCCCTAGACAGGGATAAGTGGCTTACTTTTGTAATTACGTCAATTAACTCTAGAGCTCCTTATAACATTGAGTAGGTACAGAAGTAATTTAATCTGTAAATGTAACGCGGTGGATTGGCAATAAATAAGTGAGGCACAAAAAAAAACCTCAAAAAAACCCATTTTAAAATTACATTTTTTGTTTAGAGAGGCCTGTGGCATTTTATAGATGAGTACAATTTTATTAATTTTCCTTTTTATTTATTTTAATTTGCTATTTTTTTTTTTACTCTGTCCTAGCTGCCCTTCAGCTAAATGTAGGCTATTTTATAATGCTAATATTGTATTCTAAAATATTCTGAAGCACACCAAACATAAAATAACAGAACAATTCATCTAACTGTTAAATATATTTTTAAGCATATTAAAAATAAACATCAAAACAAACATTTATTGAAATTGAAAACAAATAATTATATGTATACACTTGCTCGAAAAATTATTTATGGAACGTGTGCTCTACGTAATTTCTAAAGTGAATAAAATATAATTGATAGCAATATACCTCTGCGCTAACATTATTTGAAAGTAAGCATTTAGCTCAACAAACATTTTAAAATTGAATATTTATTAAATGAATTTAAACTTTCAATTATCTTGTCTTTGTAAATTATGCCAAACAGAATAAAATACCCACATCAAACGATCGAGTTGAAACAAACCCGCTTTCCATGTATAAAACATTTGTTTTTAATTTCAAATAATATAAATTTATATTTATGTCTAAAACCATGATTATTTCCTTTCATTTAATTATGGTGCTAAAACATAAATCCCCTTATAACATAATAAGGAAATAATGCAGTTAGTTTTAATTAATTAACTAAATAAAGTATAATTTAATTCTCAGAATATTATATAATTGTTTTAATAATCAACATAAAAGTGTTTGTATGGGATTCTATCGGAGAACTAAATTAATTATGAATATAATTATAATATGATAATAAACATGACTGAAAAACCATGATGTAAATGTCTATAAATGGAGGGAAAAAAGAATGAGCTTTAGTTTAAAATTACTAGCTTAATTAATGTGACGTATTTTCAGTAAATTACTATTAAAAAAATAATCATATTAAAAAGCAAGAGCATTATTTTTATTGATATTACGTTTCGTTAATTGAAAATACGAATCAGTTGTGTGATCAGCCAAATTATCTTAAATTATAATCTCTTTTCAGAAAGGTTTTTTATTTCATACATTTTATTTACTTTGCAAAAATTGAATTAAGGAAAAAATTTATCTTGACTTTTAAAACAAAGTAATTTAAAGTTAGCCAATTACATGTCTTTCTTTACCTAAAAACGCAATGGTAGTGTATATTTAATTTTAAAATAATGTAAAATATATATTTGTATAGGATCAACCAATTTGAAACTGAATACACATAGAGATGATAAGTATATATACCCACCGTAATGGGCAGGTGGGTTACGCCGTCAACACCTTATAAACTGAATTGTCGGTGATATTAAGGCAAATTCTAGATGCGTCTACTACGAATGGTTTCACTCAAAGATTTTAACAATCTTCCTACCCGCCTCGGTGGCGTAGTTGGCTAACGCGCTAATCGTGTTAAGCTCGACTGCTGAGGACAGGGAGATCGAGGTTCGAATCTTGGTCGGGTGAACTGGGGGGGTGGTTTTTCCTAAATAGTTTTCCACTCTGCTTCCACGTAAATGCGGGTTCACTTCCTCTAATTCAACCTTCCCAATTCCTAATTCATTAGCGTAATTATTACTTAAAGCGTATAACCCGAACGGGTAGTAAGACGTGGTGCTAAATAATAATAATAAATAATAGTAACAATTTTCCTCCACATACAATCTTATATATCTCAGCTGAATTCTGTTTTCCTCATCCATACCCCATGAGTATTAAGACGCTATGTAAAAATATGATGGTTATAATAATAATAATATAACTAGACACCTTACTATCAACGTTTTATACGATTAAATTAATCGTGGGTGAGTTTATGGTCAACACAAACAATTGTAGTAATTACTCTGTAAACTTCTGTTTCGGTCAGATAACTCAATTCGTAGAGCTGCAAATTCGTCGGTCAGTAAAGTTAAGCAATAAAAGATTTCTAAAGTACTTCAAGAAACTTCTTGATTAATTGTTAGGTTGGTTTTGTACGTTTTAAGAGAATAACTTTTAACCGAGTGGAGCTAGAGTAATTAGTAATTACCATTCTCTCTGTGAATATGCATTAAATAACACGTGAAAATGGTACTAGTTGCTTGGCTAAGCAATTATCAAGTTTTGGCCAATTGAACGTCCATTATTACCCCCATCGGTGGCCGTGTGGTCTAAGGCGTTACACTCGTAATAGACTAGAATGCGGCTGACGGGGATGTTGGTCTTGAATCTCGATTGGATTTATTGAGTATGGATTTTCCTAAGTGGTTT
The DNA here is from genome assembly GCA_902151445.1 of Timema monikensis. Lineage (NCBI taxonomy): Eukaryota > Metazoa > Arthropoda > Insecta > Phasmatodea > Timematidae > Timema > Timema monikensis. The sequence continues at coordinate 279,227 of CABFVZ010000872.1, read as the reverse complement.
TCCACTCTCTCTACACGAAACTATGGGTACACTTACTCTAGATTAAACCTTTCTCAACTCCAACTCCTTAGCGTAATTAGTACATATGTGTATAGCTTGAATATGTTGTAAGATGCCATGCTAAAAAAAACTAACCCCTTAGTAGCTTCTAGCTAACATATTTTATTTGAACTAAACTAAATAGACTTGATATCAAAACCAATTCAATAAACATTTTAAACTTCTCTGCCAGTATCTCGCGTTATTTTTAAAGTATAATAAGTTCTTATTCAGCTGTAAATATTACTGTAACATCAAAGAGTGATAAGCATAGCAAAGCTAAAGGNAAAAAAAAAAAAATAATAACGTTGAAGTGAGAAGACAGATGATTCATTTTTCTTCATGTTTCCACATGATTACATTAAAAGAATATTATCACTCACGTCAAGCCTTGGTGCTAGTTTCAACCTAAAGATGATGAGAAATGCCCGCCAAGCCAAAAGTAGGGGGGAAGGGGTGTGATGAGAGAGGTTTAGGGGGAATAGTGACAAGATAAATTATAGCAAGGAAACACAGAGTGTATTAAAACTAGGCACGCCCTTTGACTTTGAGCTTCGAGGATAAACGTGTTCAATATAATTTTGTGACAATGGGGAGTTAGAAAGGTGCTACGTAACATAGAGAGAAAAAAAAATCCAGTTAAAAAAATGTATATTATAAAGTTTATAGGATATTTATTTTTAGTTTAGCGTCACGTCCTGTTAGACGTTTGGGTGATTGATACGTATGTATTAATTAAACTAATGTGTTAAGGATGTCATGAAATTAAATTTAGAGAAAATGTACCAGAATTTGCGTGGAAGAAGAAAGACAAACAATTTATGTAAAAAGACCCTCTGTAAACCCAACCGGGATTTAAACCATGACCTCTACATCATTGTCAATTTAGTCTATTGCGAGGGTGACCCTTGAGTCAAGGGTTGGCAACCTTTTATTTTTAGAAGAGCCAGTTTTTATCTAATTAAAAAATCCAAAGAACCACATCACAGCCAAAGATGGTATCAGGGGGGAAAAGGGAATTGAGTTTTTAACAGGCATGAATTCATTTGATTTTGCTGATGAACCTCTTTAACGAATTTCTCAACTAGGATTGTGTGAGTAGGCATTTTTCACTCTGAGTCGAGTTTGAATGAAAACAAGTTTTTTTAGTTCAAGTTGATTGAAAACGATTTTTTTTTAGTTCAAATTGAATGAAAACTAGTATTTTTTTAGTTCAAGTTTAGTACTTGTACAAGAAATATTTCAAGTTTAATTTTTGTAATAGAGTAAAGCTTGAAACAAAAGTGTTTACATACATATTTTTTTGTACAAACTTTTTTGTAAAAATATGTACAAGCAAACTAATTCAATTTTTTTAATACATACATTTAATATATATATGAAATTTGTATTAGATAAAGGTAAATAAATATGGGCTCTATTTTCTATAAAATGACATCTTAAAATTAAATAAAATAAAATCACAATAGGAATTTTAGTGTAAAAGATCGAAAATTCCTAGTGGCCCTACTAGAATTTTTCTAGTTTTGTAAAAATCTATCTTAGGTTCAAGTTCAGCAGCTACTAAAACTCGAATTTAACTCAAATTTTCAAGTATTCGCACACTACTCTCAATGCCAGGCTATTATGCTATAATTTTCATTCTTAAATAGAGGCCTAATGAGTCTTGCATTGATTGCTCAGAGGATTTATTGATTTATTTTTTAATAAGGTTATTGTTCGAAAATATTTTCTCACCTAATTTAATTGAAAGAAAGATTTAGAAAGGTTCAAGAGCAACTATTCTCAAATTTATTTAAGTGTCTGTTTGTCGTGTAGTCACTGGTTTTGAGACGTCAACATCCATCAACATTTCAGGTCAGATTTTCTTTTGCGGTCGCAATACTTTTTCTTTTTGTTACGTATAGCTTGAAAGTTATTGGTTTTATGAAAATATGCTTCTTATATAATATTTGTATTATAAAGAGACCTAAATATTTTTAACGTTAAGTAATTTAATATCTCAAATAGTTTAAGAGATATTATAAAAAAATATAATTTACACATCAGACTGGAGCCCTTAAAGTCATTTTGCTGAAATATTGAGGGAAGCCATATTGTTTGGAATATTTATAAATATTTAGAAATGAAATTTAATCAAAATCGTTTAGGCCAATTTTGAGAAAATCGATTTTTTCTCTTTTTGCCCTTCAGTAAACTACCCTTAATTTTAGGACTAGATATCACATTCTAAAAACGGCTTGAGGCAAACCTATAAAAACCCTAGATACCAAGTTTTAGCCCAATTGGTAAAATAGTTTAGGCTCTAATTGGAGGTACAGATAGACGGACAGACAGACAGACGAAAAGTAAAAAATAACTTTTTTGGATTCAGGGGGTTATGAAACATCAAGATTCATCAATGTCTTGAGTTCAATTTTTTGACGATCACAATACTTTCTCTACTTATAAGATAGCGAGAAAGTAAAAAGATATATCAATGATATAAAAACCGTTTCATATCATATGAAGGGAGCCATGTTTGCATACTACCGATGTATCTCTCATCTAGTAGGAATATAGCCATATCCAGTTCGTTGCAGAGCAAACAAGATTCTTCCCCCCCCCCTCCCTCCACCACACACACTCTCACCCTTGGCCGGCTAATTGGCAAGGTAACCTCATCACTACGCCAGCCAATACGTGCCCTGTGTAACAATACAACACATGCCTCGCTCTCTACCAATCCTCTCTGCACTATTATAGAGACGCTCCTGTGCACACACTTCATACTGTAACCCCCCCTTCACAACACCGTCAATATTGGCTACCGCTACTTCATTAACAATACATACCGACCAGAGCTGGTCATAGGTTGGGCAGGATTGGAGAAATAAGTTGTTTTTGGAGTGTCTCTTCTTGCTCGTAATGAATGGCTGGATTAGGTTTGTATAACTGAGATGAGGGGTTCAAGAGAATAACCGTGGGAAGGGGGTTAATTATTTATTTTAAATAACAATGAGCTACAAGTTTCAAAATTAGGCGATATTATATTTAAATATTTTTTTTTCAAAAAATGATAACCGTAAGCTACATCATTATAGTTATTCCTTGAAAAACAAAATTATCATATGAAACATTCTTCATAACTTATACAAATTTTGAACAAATTGTTATAGTAACATATTTACTCAAATTTCATTACCGCCCTTACAAAAGTACTCCACCCATCCCCATTTCGGGCTAATTATATCCCGTCCCACTCATTACACCCTCTCCCCCTATCTCTATTTTGAGCTAGTTCTATCCAGTCCACCTCTCTTTCAGGTCCATTATAATCCAATCAGCGTCTAGGTCTTTCCAATGGACTCTTCCCATTGAGTTCACCAGTCAATACCTTGAACAAGGTTCTAAATTCTCCCATTGGCGCTGTATGTCCTGTCCACTGTAATCTACGAGACTTGATTATCATAGCAATGTCTTGTGGCAAGTAAAGGGTAAGTAGTTCGTCATTATGTAATCTATTCCACTATTCAATAGCCTCATCACTTTTTTGGACCAATTATATTATTAAACACCTTATTTTCGAATACCCTAACTTTTTTATCACTTAAAGTATAAAACCATAGAGAATAACCAGTAAACCTATAGTTTTGTATATTCTGATTTGTATTAACAACAGATAAGTGGTTAAAATTTACTGAGCAAGAAATATACATTCTTCGACTGTGTTATTTCCCTAATTTATACTCTAATATTGTTATTGTTAGTTAAAATTATTCCTAAATATTTAAAATCATTAACCATGGCAAATGATAATGTTGTTTGCTGTAATATCTAAACTATCGTCCCCAATGTGTGCTCCCTGTGTGATCATATGATTAGTCTTTTCAGTGTTCACTTCTAAACCCATTTCCTTACTAGCCTCTAATAAAATTTCTTCATTTATTGCGATGGCTTCCTTACGAAGGTTTTTTCTAGAAAAACTAAAACACATTTATTTATCATGTGAAACAATCCACGGATATATTTATACAGTTTCTAAAGATGTCCAAATTAGAGAATAAAAAATTTTCATTGATTAGTCCTAAGTAAACTAATATTAATGATTTTTTTACGGTGAACTAAGTGTTTAATTTTTATTTGTTGTTAAAACCATTTCCAAAAAAATGTTGAACTTTCTAAACTATTCTATCAGTAAAATACCTATAATTTTAGGGATTGTATGAAAAAAATTTGCCTCAAGGCTGAGAACCATATGCCATCTAAATATTAGGTTTGAACAAAATCCACAAACAAAAATGGTAAAACCCATTTTCTGGGTTCTAGGGACAATAAGATTTTAATATTGATCATAATCCAGATATATTTTCTCACGTTTACAATACTTCCTCTAAATGAGTTATTTTTTTTAGTGTATGATATTGCTGACCGGGAGAGATATGACAGCCAATTAGGTTGCCTGTTTGACTATTAGCCGCTCTGGTGACGCAGAGCGTTACCCAGGGTACACCTATGTAGTTTGTCTACACGTACCCGCGATGAGATGATGTGATGATAGTGAATATGACAGGGGGGGTGAGCCAGTGGAAGTCTTAACCAAACTTAAGCCTAAGTAACCAACTCCTGGCGACCGTTCGAATAGTCCCCTTAAGAGAAAACTATTCTAGCTACCAGCCAGAAATCGAACCCAGGTCCCCTAGGTTCGTAGCCAGACGCACTGACCATTAAACCATGGGGCTGGATAGAAAGTATAAGAAGTAGCGTTTTGTTTTTAGTGTTTTATATTAAAAGCAGTGTGACGCCAAATTCCTTTGACACTCAAGACATAAATAAACACATACTTATTATACTAGACTTAACTAGACACTTAAATTAATTATCACACATTTATTTTGTGTCAGCATCATTTGAATAATGTAAGATTTGTCAAAAGAAAGCACACAGAAAAATTTGATGGAGACACGGAACTTGTGAAAAAGTGTTTTCATGAGATCCTAAATAAATACTTTGACGATAATTAAAACGTATTAATTTCCACTCTATTCTTGTTCCCAGGATGTAAACCAACGACGCATTAGGAGAAACTGTGGTTTGGTCCAAGATAAAACTTAAAGGCACTGCCTACTAACATGGACATATTCTGATACCTTAGTATTTATTATGAAAATTGTAGTTCTGAAACCTTAAGAACCACGAAAAATAAATACATTATCTATACTTATAAAATAACATGTCCTGACTGACTGACTGGCTGACTGACTGATTCATCATCGCCGAGCGCAAACTATCAAGGCTACAAGCGTGAAATTCGGACTGTATATTCATTTTGTTATGTAGGCACCCACTAAGAAAGGATTTTAGAAAATTCCACCCCAAAGGGGTCAAAATAGGGGATGATAATATGTATGATAATATGTATGAAAGTCCGTCATTTTGAAAGTTACATAAACAAAATTTTGTATTTCGGTTATTGACGTAAAACAAATAAATACGTGTTTCAGGAATTTTGGAAATTTTATTTAATAAGGGATGAAAAAGGGGGTGAAAGTTTGTATCGGACTTGCATTATTTTTGATCTGAGGTCAAGTTATGGTCATCAACGTAACGTAATATTTTAAATTAATCTGTAAATACATATGTATATTTTCGTATTTGTATATAATCAACTTCCACGCGAGCAAAGCCGTGGGCAACAGCTATCTAGTTTTATTATATGCTGTGACACTATTAATAGTAAAGTTGATTTTGTTTTAGGAAGTCTGGTTCTATTTTTCTTACCATTTAAGTTGATCTCAAAACCTAAGACATGAAACGTGAAACATCGTCAAAAATCAAATAAATTTTATTGTTTTTTTTTTAAATTCTAAAGCTTAAAATATAAGTTAAAAAAAATCAGATGGGGACATATAAAGCTTTCAGCTCCATGTTTGCGGGTACGATATTTTAAAATAACGCGTGATTTTTGAACTACTAGAAATTACCTGGCAACAGTGCCTCTTAAAGTATTTAGGTTCACCCAACTTGATATAATATATTCAATTAGCTGGTACCAAAACTTTAGGGCGTGTAAAATGAGGTGTGCTGTCCCAGGTTAAGTACGTTTGTAAATGAAACGAATTAACCTCATCTTAGAATAGTGAATGGCATATCCCACTAAAATAGTAGTATGTACTATAAATAGTAAGGCCTACCTCTATAGTTACTGTTGAAAGATGTATTTAAATAACTTAGTTAATTAGTTATACAATCGAGAAAATTAAATTAGGAAATTTCCAAACTATTTGACATGTTATTATGCTATAATACGTATTCACAACCTTCATTCATTCGGTGCTTAATAACTTTATGATTGGTGTTTAAATCCTTTTGTATCAATGGTTTGTTGTTTGTTTGCGTGTGTATGTGTGGGATTAAGGGGCTAGTAGGGAATTTTCTGTCTTTATATTACATTAAACACTTATTTTCAACTATTTGACATAATATCCTAAATAAAATTGTTCATTTCATGGTTTACAATTCGTATCACCTTTCATTTTTGAAACCTTTATTATATATAAGAACTTTAATTGTGTTATCCACGAATTAAACCCTTCGAGATTTGCTTATATATTATATATATTATTATTATTATTATTATTATTAGCACCGCGTCTTACTACCCATTCGGGTTATACGCACTTATGCTAATGTGTAATGATAGGGTGTTGATTGTGAGATGAAATGAAGGACCTACAGTTTAACGTGGAATCCGAACCACGGTGGCTGCCTGGCATTCCCCACATTCACAAGATGTATTATAATATAGTAAGGTTTGTTAGCTTTTACTTTAACCAGTTTTTCAAACACGTTGTTTCTCCGACACTATTATATATCTGACTTTTTTTTATCTCTCTCGTTTACTGCCTTCGTCTCTTCTTTGCCTCCCTAATATTTACGGGTATGCAACATATCGCTTTGTCTCTGTCCAAACTTGAGCTAAGCTAGCCAACAACAATATTTCTTGTTCCATCGTTGTTTGTTTTTAACGTAGCACCTAAACTTTACGCTACCCGACGTTACAAAGTGTAAATCGCGTTTGAATGTGTCATCTTTGGCAAATGTGAATCACCTAGCCTCACCAAATATTGGGAGCTACCGAGCTAAGATAAAAAAAAAACTTTAGAATATGAATACATCAAAACAAGAAAATTTGGAATTTGTTTATGCAATTTTTCACAGTAAATATAAAAGCTATTTTAATTTTTTTTTAAATAACTTTAGTGTTCTTTTAAGTACTGAATTAAATAAAATAGATTTAATGAATTTGAATAGTACTGTTTTTCCTACATATTAATATTAAATATGTTCATGTTCATCCTGTGAATAATTGAATCATATTTTATATTTATATTTCGATAAAGGGGTCTTAGTCAAACAAAATAAGCTTATTCTTGCACAGAACGCTAAGTAAAGTAATTTATCATTTATAAAATATTTTTTGAATACTATTTTTTTTGTAATAAATTTAAATATGAGGTTATAAATAACTTAATTTAATATCAAATGAATGTAGAAAGTAGAGAGAAATTTCACCTTTATTGATTTCAGGAGTGATGAAAAGTCGCCATCATAAAAAAAATCTCTCTCAGTGAATCCAGCTGGTACACTATGGAACCTTAGTCCTTGGGATTAGAGTCAGGTACACTATCTGTGCTGCCCGCAACGGTGGCTGAGTGGAATGAAGCGTTATACAGCACTTCACTTGATCTCTGTCGACCATATGGCTGGAATTATAATCCCGGACATATGCCCAGAGCGTACTTCAGTATTTAGTTCTGTGATTTTCTCGTTCTCTCTCTATGCCAATGCAGGCTTACGTTCTGTCAACAAACCTCCTCATCTCTACCACTGAGATTAAGACATTAATAACCCTTGTACTTTAATAATACTACTGGAAATCTAACCCGACCTCGATGGTATCTTTGTAAAGTGCTCACTTCAAGATCCGATGTGTGCAAGTTCTATTCTAGCCGAGGTTAATGGATTTCTACCAAGCGATAAAAATAAGTTACAAAACTTCCTTTGGACGGGAAGTAAAGCCGTCAGTCTCATGTCTATTGTGACGCGTAAGAGATCCCTGGAGGGAATGTTAACGTACCTTTCCAGCAAAATGTATGGGCTCTTTTTCGCTCGCTCATAGAAATCAATGAGGTAGATAGGCTAATAACCCACTCCCCCTGAAATTAACCGATCACTAAAACCGCAACAATAAATAGCTGGAGTAGTGAAGCTTGGTTGCAGCCCTATTCTTCACATCAAGGAAGGTATTTTTTTTTCCACCTAGGCTTACTTCGTGTGTGGGTTATACATGCAGCCACCAAAGAAGGGCACACATAGGTGGTTAAATGAAGTAATGATAATTGTAAAAATATCGGGATAGCCATCCCTACCGGTTTCATATAACTATTAGTTTGTCTGGCTGCTCAATCTAAGATTAAGAATGAGGAAGTTAGTTTGGAGGAAGTCACCAGAGAGCAGATGGTAAGACCCATTTCGGTGGCCACATGGTCTAACGAGCGACTCATGGAAAAGACTTGACCACTGATGAAGAGAATATTGAGGATCGAATATCGATCAGGTGAAGTGGTTTTTTTAATGTAAATTACGTTAAATGAACTGCCGTATTGTCTAAAATATTCCCTCTAAATTTAATTAAAAAGTTCTAGTAACTAAGGCCAGAAGAGTATTTTTTTCTGTCACATGCGTAACATTATTATTATTATTATTATTAGCACCACGTCTTACTACCTGTTAGAACTATACGCACTTACACTAATGTGTAATGGTAGGGTGATTGTGAGATGAAATGAAGGACCTACAGTTTAACTTGGGATCCGAACCACGGTGGAGGCCTGTAATTCCACACATTCACAAGTTGTGATTAATACAAGTCTTGTCAGAAGTGAAGGAAGGGTTTGGTAATGAGATAAATCCGTGCCGGGACCAAGGTTTGAACCCCGGACCCCCGACACAGGAGCCTAACACCTTACCCTTAGACCACCAGGTCACCTACGTGCATAACAGTTTTTAATTTAACTGAACAGGCAGTCCAGCTCTTTAGTGTGAATTTGAATTGTTTACATTATTTTTGGCATGATAGATTATGTGTTTCATATTAGTTTTACAATGATTTAAAGTAAAATAAAATAGAGGACACAATTACCGTTACCGGAAGATAAAGTTGTAATACTATCAACCATAAAATAGAAAACATTAAAATAAAGTGGCAGTGTGATATGAGCTATTTGTCTAGAACTGAACATGAATTTTTAGAAAAAACATTCTCACTGGTGAATTTATGTTGAAAAGTATATTACTTGAGTATAACTGCAAATCAACAAGAAAAACATTTTGATACATTTTACAACTGTTAAGGGAAAGATCTACAAGATGCATCTATGTTCTCGTTGAATATCTTTAAAAACCAAAGCTAACTAACTGCAAAAAATAAAACTCACTTTCCAAGGTTTGTCATGGCAATACTTAGGAATACTTCTTATTTATAAACGGGAATAAGATTAAAGTATGCAGATATCTTTAAAGTAAAACTTTACCAAATATCTGTCGAGCGAATTAGGATCATTCAGGGTAAAATAATTCCGAAAGACATGCTTGAATAAAATAGGGGATCACATAATTATCGCCCTCAAAAAATAGTTTCAAACGTTTGGAAAGTGCTAAAAGAGTATTTAAATTCCGGCCCCAAACAAAAGAGTAATTATTCAACTAGCAAAAGCAATTTCAGCTACTTTGAAAATCCCGTGTAGCTATTTTTAGAATAATTTCATGAAAAGACTGATGAACATTTAAAAATTAATTATACAACATATTTCAAACAGTTTAATAAACTTAGTGAATATAATTATACGCCACCCGAGAATTATTTATGTAATTTTTGTACGGCCAGTAAGCCAAAACTTAAAGCTCACCCCAATGATCCATGTAAAAATGATTACTCACGTCATAAAACAAAGGCTGCAGGATATTTAAAACTAAAACATGATTTCATTCTTAAAGCGAAGACTGATTCTATCTGCCTGGTAATGGAATTGGATTACTCGCAAAATCACCCTATACCTAAACTCAACGTAATTAGTCAGTTTTATAGACGCCTATTATGGCTGTATGCGTCTAATATATATCTATATCTGTATGTATATCTATATATATAGCTATGTATATCTATATATATATAGCTATGTATATATATATAGATAGATATCTCTCTATATAGATATATCTATATCTATATATGTGTATGTATGTTTGTATGTATATATATATATATATATATATATATGTGTATATATATCTCAACGTCACACGTGTTATGTTTTATGAAGATTCAGGCCAATAAATAGCCAGATGCTGTAACTTATTTCCTTTATAATTCCTTGAAGAAGAATTTGCTACAATTTCATAATGTAGGCGAGCTGTTTGACTATCAGATGCCTGCAGAGGGCAGAACAAAATCTGTTATTGTATCGTTCTGTTTATGGTCTGTTAAAACATCAAGGTAGACGATATCATATTTATAACTCGTCATTAATTTTTTCCAATGTGAGCGAAATTTTGGTTTAGTTAAAATGTCACCCAAAAAGGTTGAAAAAATTAGAACATATCTGTCTGCCATGGTAGCATTCCGTTCAAATCCATCTCCTTTCGATGTAAATATGGATATTGATATTATTCAAGATTTTAAAGAAGGTCTTAAAACGTATGTATTTCCTAAACCAGTAAAGAAAGGGTGTATCTTTAAAATATAGAAATATTGTATGCTGAGGTATACAACAGATAGGACTGTATGGTGTTCGTCCACATATTTTGTCACCTACATACCCTTTTGTGTTCGGAGTCATCGTTATGGTGTCGAGGAGTTAACTAGCCACTATGGGGTATTCTCTTGTAAAGCTAGTCAAGGAAACGGATATCAGGGAATTGTTCAAATATATGGGTGAAGAAAGTTGTTCCTGACTTGAGTGTATGTTTGAAGAACGATAGAAACAATAATCCAATGTATAATACCCAATGCGTATATCACATTAAATTTATATTTCTTTTTGAAACAATTATACTATTACATTAGTATTTGTGCTCACACATTTTTGCTGCTTTTTATTACAAAACAATGTTTCCCTTGTAATGAATAGTTATTTTTTTAATGTTTCATATGTATAAAACAATGTATTGTGTAATATTAAGTTTAATTCAGTTTATAGATAAAGGCTTTAAAATAACTATCAGTATTATTTAGATTGATATTATATTTAATGTTACCAATATTATAGAAGAACAAGTATCCCAAATTAATCAGTCATATATGTACTTATTCAAGACATATATTTTTCCAATAACGGCTGGTTAGACCTGTCGTATCTTCATATGCCTTATAATCTAACTTAAGACTAGGACAGGAACAACAGCCCCCGACCGTTAATTCATCACTGTTAAAGTGTAAACCCACATTTCACCGATGATACATTTTTCAGCCATGCCAGAAATCGAACTCGGGACCCTTAGATCAGTAGACAGACACTCTAACAAGTGTTTGATATGAATTTGAAGCTGTTACACTAAAATAAGATATTCAAACGTTATTTACTCAAAACTACATATTTTTATGCTTTGGGGCCAATCCTTCGGAAACCTCCTCAATTAGATTTAAAAAGGTATTCTAGAAGTCACAAGCTCGGTATTCGTTTCCACTCGGCGGACATGGTAGAAATGAAAAGGGGTCATATATGGGGTTGGGGCAGAGGGGTGTAACGATGAGAATGGTTATGCGAGAGTGGCCCCTTGTCAGACACAATGAAAACAATACCCCCACTAGCTAGGAGCTAATGAAACTTAATGTTATTAAACTCTGTTAGAACAATGGGGGAGGGGGGAATGTAGAGATCACTTTCAGTTTACACAATTTTATATAGTTTAGCCCTTTTTTTTGTGTTAGGGGTTTTATTCATAGATCTAAAATAATATTTTTACAAAATTCAAATGCCATTTGATACATTCTATGTTTGGAATATAAACATTGATTAGAAAGACTATATTACACACACCGTACTCGAACATTATTAACTTTAATGAAACAAAGTATATTTTATGACAACTTTTTTTATTTCTAATGTAAAATATATACATTTTAACTAAAAAATATGAATGGTTTATTAAATAAAACATCAAAGGAGATAGTATATAAAAGAGTGTAGTTGAAGCCAATCTTTAACATTTCATATTAGGACACTGCTACTTACTTCCAGCTACTTTTGAGTTTCAAACTTGACATGCAAATTTTTTAGTCTTAGGGTTATCTATAAAGAGATTTCATGCACAAATATCTTAATTATTTTCAATGTATATCTGGTACAATTATTTAAAATTAATAATATTAACAAATAACTTGGATCTTTGGGCAAATTATAGTGGTAGTTTATGGTTATTGATGGGAATTAGGGGTAAAAATTCTAGCAGAGTACGATTATTTATTTCTCCTCAAATTGGTTTCACTTTCCTTACACTCCAACTGGAGAGTTTGACTACCACCGTTTAGTGTTTGTGTTATATTAAATCAACGCTTGAACTTACGATCAATACAAATAAACAGAAAAAAAATAGTACACTCCATATTTAACAGAAAGAACCTAATCTTACAAATCTAAAAGCTACTAAATTATAATTATTATTATTATTATTATAATTATTAGCACCAAGTCCTACTAACCCTTCGGGTTATACTCACTTACGCTAATGTGTAATGGTAGGCTGATTGTAAGATTAAATGGAGGACCTACAGTTTAACGAGGGATCCGAACCACGGTGGAGGCCTGGCATTCCTCACATTCACAAGTTGTGATTAATACAAGTCTTGTCAGAGGTGAAGGAAGGGTTTGGCAATCAGATAAATCTGTTCCGGGACCGAGGATTGAACCCCGGACCCACAGCACAGAAGACTGAAACCTTACCTCTATTTCGCCAGGTCACACATGTTACTAGATATATTTTAATTTTTACGTCAGTCCATGTGATCTTCAGAATTTTTTGATAGATAATATCAATAACTATAGAATAAAACTAATAATAATGTAAAATGCTATAATCCTACCCGCAAATTTATATTTGTATTTTCTAAAATGCCTTTACTATGATAATTGGACTATAAATAATTTATAGTCCAATTATCATAGTAAAGAAACTAGAATAACAAACGTATTTATTATATCTGTGTACTAGGCTCAGTGTTTTTAGACACAGATTTATATCATAGCATGATTTACGTATAAACGAGCATAACAAAAGCCAGCACAGCTAACATTAAACGCCAAAGAAAGATTTTCTAAATAATATGATAAACAATTATTTTTTTAAATCTTAATTTTTCCAGGTGCCACTCACAAACGAACCAAGGTCTTTTAAATCTTTAGTAGACTTCAACTAACTCATATATGAGAATGACCATTTAAATTAACGGTAGTCCAGCATTTTTTTCGTACAGTCTATTAAAGTTTGTAACCAAATTTTCAAACAACAATTTAACAGTTAGGTACGCTTAAACAAATTTCTCTCTGAAAAACAAGTGTGCAATGATATTTAACATGCAAAATAATTCTCAAAAACCCATTAATAAGAACTAAATCAATTTAACTATTTTCGAAAAATTTAAAATAAAAATAGTTATCAGTAAAGGCCCCTTAATTATATATTTATCTAAAAAATAAGTAAAGCGTTATAAATCATGTAAAATATTCCCCAGATATCTATATCAACCAAAATTGTTGAAGCAATTTTCTATAAATTATAATTTTTTTAAATCATTCATAATTATATTAGCCTTGGATTTTTTAGAGCTATATGTTTATATTTATCGCCGCGTCTTACTTCCCTTTCAAGCTATACGCAAGATAGAATTAAAATCAGAATTTATTTTAAAGGTAGATTGATATATGACTATATTGGATTTAGCCCCAAGTACAATAAAACAGACAGAGGTATCGATATAATTATTGTATTATTGTAAACATCACTATTTATAGTTTGTGGGCTCTTAAAACTTAAGATCCATAGTAATATTGAGGATTAGAAATTTTCCCGATTGATGCTTTCTCTAGAATAAAAATATTTAATGGAATCAGGTTTGCATTTCATTAGTATAAACACATTCAGCAATACACACATCGTATATTAATCACAACTTGTAAATGTGTGAAATGCCAGGCCTCCACCGTGGTTCGGATTCCACATTAAACTGTAGCTCCTCCATTTCATCTCACAATCACCCTACCGTTACACATTAGCATAAGTGCGTACAACCAGAACGGGTAGTAAGACGCGGTGCTAATAATAATAATAATAATAATAATAATAATATCCATATCCATATCCATATCATGACACCCACTTGCAACGTTTAGATAAATAAGTTAATTACGTGAATTGTTATTATTATTATTATTATTATTATTAGCACCGCGTCTTGCTACCCGTTCGGGTTGTACGCACTTACGCTAATGTGTAATGGTAGGGTGATTGTGATATGAAATGAAGGTCCTACAGTTTAACGTGGGATCCGAACCACGGTGGAGGCCTGGCATTCCCCACATTCACAATATGTCTTGTCAGAGGTGAAGGAAGGGTTTCGGTGAATTGTTAATAATCAAGACGGGTAGTAAATGACGGTAAGCAAGTTTAGCTCCAGAGTGGTAGAAAGCTAAGTAAAATATGAAGTTGCTTTGCAGAGTGTGTTATCATGTTATTTCGGTTAGACCTAGAAGGAGGAAGGTAAGGGAGTGGGTGGGTGGGTGGTGGATTAAAAAGAGGAGTGACGAGGATGGAGGTGAGGCAAGACAACTTCAAAAACATCTCCGGGGTCTGTTTGGGACGGTCAACAGGGGCTAATCCGACATCAGGAGCTTCATATCTGTTTATCCTCGAGGGTGTAATTCGTCCTTTCCTTCCTTACCACCGTCTATCCCTTTTGTAATCCTTCAAGGGTGTTGCTCTAAGAAGATGCACCATACCGATGAAAGGAGTCGCACTTAATCTTGTCTTTATAAATTGAGTTACGTTTCTGGTATTCACTGGAACTACTCTCACAGGCATAGTCAAATGTCCTGATGATGGTGCCGTATATGTGCCGAAACATGTTCTATTCTTAGGCCGTCTCAATGACGCCTATAAAGGAGCAAGGGAATTCAGATAAGAAAAATAGAATTCAATTCAATATCTTATACTTCAACATTTTGTCAACTTTCTTAAAATTTTAATTTTTCCTAATGATTCTTTGAAATTATATTAAAAACTTTACTCCTCTAGTCAATCAATACTAATTTACCCATATGACTTAATTTATGTTTAATTATGTTTAATTTGTTGTGTTTTCTTGTCATAATTTTTTTTTGTTATCATATTGTGACCTTGACTCACATTTTATATGTGTTATTTTAATTTTTATCCATATCTTAAATCGTATTTGTATGATTAACAAACCTTTCTATTCAATTAATTTATATTGACATATCAGAGTAAATTTTGTAATTTCCCCTAAATTTTGTAATTTCTCATAATTTCTTTCCTATCATACGTTTTTTACACTAATTATTTCACATTGAATTCTATAAAGATAGTTTATAATTTACGCTTGGAATCAATAATTTGGTAGCATCGTTGATATTAACGAGAATATTTTACCCATCATGACGTTGTATTGGGAATGGTTTTATTTTTACCCTTTGTTAAAGAATTCTGAGCCTTTTCTTCCTGTATTAAAACCCACTCCCGTGGTCATATCGACCAACTGTCAAGCTCGTTTGAGTATCATCCAAACGCTTAGTAAGACGTGGCGCGGAGGTCAGGGTCTAACTCCCGGCAAGGCATACTGACGATGGTCTTATTCTTAAATTAATTGCAACTCTTCCTCCACGCATCGATCCTCATTACTATTAGATTAGTTTAATTAATCGCGTACATCAAAGACCGATAATATAACGTGAAGTTAAATCATATCATCAATTTATTGTTTAATCACTACACAAGCTCACTACTTTTTAAAATAGATTTAAATACTGAAAACACCCAAATCGGTGACCGCTTGGTCTAACGCGCCCCTCTCAGATTAGACTAAGACTGCTGACGATTAGGAGATTGAGGTTCGAATCTCGGTCGGGTGTACTGCGGTTGAGTTTTCCAAAATTGTTTTCCGCTCTCCTTTCATGTAAATGCGGATAAACTTCCTATTAATATAGCCTCCCTAATCTCTAAAACCATTAGTGTAATTAGTACTTAAGCGTATAGCCTGAATGGGTAGTAAGACGTGGTTTAAAAAAAAAACCTTCGATGAATTAATACTGTGGAGGTTAAGTCAATAAAATACAAGTTGTCTAGATATTTTAAAATACATATTGTGTTTAACGCTACTGTATTGATTTTATATGTGTATCTGTATTTAGGCCTATAGTACTCTGTGCTGAACGCATGACACCCTCTATCCACAGATATTGGCACTATCTTTGCCAACAGACCGTGGCAGGTTGGTTGGTATGGCTCACTTGCGGAGTGACGCCATTGAGTTTTTCCCTCACTTTATGCCTTTCACGCCTACCCTGGAAGTCTCAAATTGGAGCGCAAATAATCAATGCAAACGCCCCAAAACCTCAAGTTATTAAAGAAATGATTTGTTATTCCAAAATATGGTTCGTGACAGAATGAAGGTGAAAGATATCATTATGTTCCTATGAGGTTAAGGCTCCAAAGTTTTTCGTAGTTTCAAATGAATTCAAGAAAAGTGGAAAATATCGCTTTTCAAGCAAGGCTTATTTCTAAATATCACAGTTTTGAGAACTAGGATTAACATTATTAAACAAATAAAGCTAATTTTTAACAGAATAACATAGAAAATGTATATTATAATCGAGGATTTTCGTAGTTGTTTGTAGGCTTCATAACTGTGTGACCATATGAAATATCCCAGTGCTAGGGTTTTGCCCTTCAAGTAGTTGGTAACCTTAAGAACAAACATTTATTATGGTCATCTTCATTTTATATCTTATTCCCTTTAGATTTTTTATAATAATATAAAATTCATTTTTATGTTTGAATATTTTTGTATTCAACTATTTCATTTCAGGATGGTGTATTGGTATTTAACTAAAGCAGCACTTTCCCATGTGTTTTTTTATCTATTCTTTATTCCTTACAACAAAAAACCATACCATCAACGTTTCATAAATGACTTCTTTAAAAAATAACGTTGCCATTTTTTGAGGTGGCCTGTCTACTCCTTACGTTTGTAAGTGCACACACTAAAAGCAGTTTGTGAGTTGATAGGCCTTATTCAAGCATCATGTCTTCTTCCCCTTAAGAAAACCATTGTCTTCGTGTTAAGTTGACCCAACCATATTGTAAGACCCGCCCCATTGTGCTACTGACTTCTATTGTTTTAAAATTAAATTCACTCCCAGTCTTTTCATATCTTGAAGACAATATATTTTGTCGACGCCTTAACAGTAACTGGCGTTACACTTAACGTTTCCTTTCGTCCATTGTTCTAACATAAACACATACTTTTATTCTTTCACGTGACTGTCTGAAAAACTCTTACTATCTTCTTCTTTTCAGTCAAAGTTTTCTCCTGTGAGAAAAACAAAAAATTTCATAAGGAAACGGGGAGTAATTCAAAGAAAGAACTGCACCTTATGAATCATAAAGATAATGTGAAATTGTATTTTTTTATTTGAGACATTGAAACACCCATTGTTCCTCCATCTCTTCAGCGCATGCACGCACGCACGCACGCATATAAATATATACTCCACTCAATGCACACAAAATAAATAGTTCCAGCAGATACATTTGAAAGAAACTTTTAGCAACATTGCTTATTTACGACTATTAATAACCCTCGCTCTAAACGACACGATTTTCTTACGAATAAATATATCTAACATCTTGAAAAAGTTATTAGATTTAATTTCACGTATTCATACATCAAGTCATGTGATCTACAGTTATCACTTTTGATAGATATTATCAATATATTTTTAACACCTCATTAGTTACGATAGTGGGTTAAGGGCTAAGGATGTTTTGATTTAGAGGTAATGCACCAGAATTTTTGTGAAGGTAGAGTGTAAAACTACCATCAGTGCACCTGACCGGTATCAATCCCCTATCTCCCGGTCTTTGCTAGTCTAGTCTAGTCTATTGCAATAGTAGCACCTTAGACCATACGTCCTCTGACGTGGGTGAAAACAACTATCAAGAATCTATTTTGTGTTCAAATAATTCACGTTGATATTTACCTTGGTTCATCCATGAGCCAAACAGGTGCATATTTGTGGGAGTGCCAAATTAAGCATTTATATAACTCAATTAAAAAAATCACTTAATTTGTTGTCCAGATAAAAAAAATATAACCAATTTATATAGGTCACAATTACAAAAACGCACAAAATCTTGGAAAATTGTATAAAAATGATTCGATAATGAAATAGTTTGGAATCTATATTTAACCCAATTTAGGCCTTCTATAGAAAAGTCTGCTCCTGTACCCATAACTTGTTAATTCTTCATACCAAACAAATAATGTTAGAGGCATATTTGTCAGAAAAAGTTGGGAGCCATTGCCCTAGTACCGAGAAAATACGACGTGGTTTTGGAAGACTGAACAATAGGAGATAAATTATTCTTCTCTGTCGTTTTTGGAACGCCATCGTTGAAATTAAATTAAAGCTAAAATCTCTTGTGGATCCAAACCCATTCACTTCTAAACAACTCCCATTCACTTATCAGTTAAAAAAAAAAATGTGTGTGTGACTCTTTTGAAAATATGGCTCTAGAAATACTATTATTTTAATACAAGTAACTTCGCCTCACTTCTTTGTAGGCTAGTAAGTTCTGCGTGTTCCCCCAAAAGTTTTAGAGTTTCCTCCGAGCTTGTTCTACGATATAAAGGGTTTCTAAATAGAAAGGAGCTTTATAGAGATTTCCTAGTAGTAGGTGCAAAAAAAAAAAGTTAGGGGTGTTTTTGGAGAGGTCGGAAATCTCTGGAACTCGTATAAATTATAGAGGCGGGAAAGGGTGGATTTTAACACCATGGCTCTGCGAACGTGGTATGGTGGGGGATAATGGAGAGGGAGGGAAGCAATGAAAACAAAGGATTACCGCAACCATTGTTGGTGATGGGGGGGGAGGGGGGGGTGCAAAGGAGAGGACAGGGGAGAGATTCTCTGCCTCACAGATACAGCGAATATTATAACCGTGACTCTCTTTTGGATTTTGGGTCCAGGACCATAATACCAGAGTCCCGGAAAATAGAAGAAGAGAGAAGTAGAGAGAGAAAGAATTGTGACATATCCCAGCATGCTTTAGTTGACGACTGGTTCGTAGGGAGGTCTGTACAGCACTCTACAAAGTTCAGAAACAACAATAAAAAAAGTTCCTGAGTTACAGACATTGTCCCAATAATGTCTTCTTATCTTAAAATGCAGGCAAGTAAACCAGTGTAATTTTCTTATATTTTTCCATTATATCTTACTTAAAAACAATGTAATAAAAGTATAGTCCAATCTTCATGAAATTAGTCTTATCTAAGTGCTATAAAAAGTTACCGGGTCTACTTTCATATATTCATAAGTCACTTCATGCTATCTGCAGCTGTAACATTTGACAGATATTATCAATAGCTAAAAAACAACACTATTAATACATTAAATTATGACATGTTTTATTCAAAACAATTATTTTTATTTACTAAATGGCCCTACCTAGGAAAATTATAACAACTGAACTATAAGTATAGTATTTTGTGTTTAAAATGGCATTGCTGTTATAGTTGGTTCACCTTAATCTTTTCCTTCTATCGAGTTTAAAAATTACTAAAAACAGGGTTTAGTACTCATACAACTCAAAAATATGTGCTATAAGTTTGTAAAGTAGATCAACTTTTATATAAGTTTTCAAATGGACATAGCATATCCGCCAGAAGAATATACATAGAGCAATTTTTAAAAATAATTTGTCAAGTAGTAGAAAAGGGAAAAATTACCATGAATGAATGTGCAATAGCTATTTGCTATTTAGCTCAGCCTAGATATAACTAATACAGTATTAAAACATTTACCAATAGTTTATAACTTATCGAATTTTTATTTATATTGATGTAATTTAAAACCAAAGTCACATAATATACAGTAGTAACTCGAAACTATTACATATTTATTTTTTGTATTAAAACTCTGAATGGTTTGATTATTAATAAACAAACACGCAAAAATTATTTTATATGTTAATAGATTATAAATAGTACTAACATTTAAGTGTGATTTCGAACATTTAAAAGTGAGATATATATCTATATTCAAATTTATACTATAGTGTGTAACAATATTCAAAACTATACTAATGTAAATTACAGAGTAATATTGAATCTATTCACATCCACAATTATGTGGAAGTAATTGTCAATTATAAACTTATGTTGGAAGAGAAAGCATTCTTAAATAAAATAAAATTGAATGATTAGATTTTAAAATAAAAGCAAAAAAATTATGAAGCTTTAATGTATATTTACATTCATTTAAAACTTTTTTTCCTAACAATTTATTTAGTGCTTAAGTAAGATGAGTCGATTGACTCTGATTACAATTTTCTTCGTTCGCCGTATTTACCAAGTACTCTAGCTAGTCTAGGGTCAATACAAAAATTGAATGTTAGAAGAGGGAAATGAAACTTTTTTTTATTGTTTGCAGAGTATGTCGAGTGTAGATGTTGCTTAGGCAAATAAGGAAGCACTTATAGGACTTAATTATTACTTTTAAAGTGAAAAGCAAATGACCTATTTTTTAATGTAGCATCATTGCCATCTTTTTCGGGTTTTATGATGTACAAAAAAAAAAATGTACTACCACAAAACGCTCATATTGAAACCAAACTTTAAACTTACGTAATACTATTCGCTAACTAATAATGAAATAATATCTAGTTACAATATTGTTATACTTGTCACGATAATGTTACTTAATTTATTATAATATATTACATATGATTTATTAATCATACTACTATAAGGCCACATGGCTGACTCACTTACTGACATTAATGTTTACCCACTTCCAGATGAGTTAGAAACTTGAAATTTGGCACACTTATAGCTTCTAGCCTGTAACCGACGGGAAAATTCTAAAAAGTTAAAAAAAATAGTTTTTACCCCCAAAGAAAGTTCAAAATTGCATAGCAACTTTAAAGTCGGCGCTGAACTTTATTTGGAGGTCTCGTGTGGTTAAACGGTAAAACCTATCAAAAAACGGCTCTGAAATGATATTAATTTACATTCATTTGTAAAGAAAACTCATTGGGATAAAGCGCGTATATTATATATATATATATATATATATATGTGTGTGGGGGGGGGTGTACATTTGGGCACTACTACTTTTCAAAATAACACATTTTATCACTTTTATTTTTAAAATAGTGTATTAGAGCCCCTGGCTGCAACAAGCTATGAATATAATAGGATGTTGGTAGACAGAACCTTTTAAAAAAATACAAAAACATATTTGCGGACAATATTTTGTGTTAATTTACAGGTAATTGGTATTGTATACCAAAAGTGACAGCTGAATATCAAACTACTTGACGTATGAATAAATAAAATATTTCTAGTATTTAATATAACTTTTAGATTCTGCCAAAATCTTACTAAAAACAATAAATCATCCATATGTGCAGTCATCCGCTTCGATGGGCGTGCAAACTAAACGTCAAGCTCGTCTAAACAGTATTTCTTCCATCAGGGTTGCCACTATTCTCTTGATACAAAATTCCTTGTGTTTTCAGGGATTTTTAATGGAAATTTTCTTTTCCATAAAAATGTCTAGTGTGAAGTCATATAATGTAAAAAAAAAAAGATG
>CABFVZ010000872.1:213583-257093 GCA_902151445.1 Timema monikensis | reverse complement strand
GGGGTGATAAATAATATGTTCTAATCGGCATGCTTAGTTTGTCAGTTCACTTTTTCTTTCATGCGAATACTTACTATTAAACAACTTAAAGCTCGAGACTATTTGCACGAGTGATCTTACTCCTCCATAATTTATTTTAAGGTTTCAGAAGTAAAAATGACTTCAAGTATGAAGTGCTTGCACTGTTTCATTACAATAAATAATTTATCTAAATATATGACATAGTTGGTACTGGGTTCAGCCTCTACTTTCAACAATACTAGAAACAAGAACGTTATATAAGTTACTACACAAAATAAATAACGATGAAAACACATTTTTCAAATATTTTCTCATGTCAGTGGAATCCTTTGGTGAACATCATCATCCCGAATTCCAGACTACAGGTAGCCCTTCTTTCTCCCCAATAAACAACCTCAACACCTCAAATTATTGTTGGCGTGACATTCTTTAGTGTTATTTAATCCTGCAATGGTTAGCCTAGCACAACCAAGCGTGTCTCTGTTTTGAAAGAGTCACGCGTATCTATGCCGTTCGTGGAAATACTACTAATAAAAACAATGTAGACCATCGCCAAGAAACGCTCTCAAGGCAGCTGCCACGGTCAGCGAGAAAATATCAATCATTTTCACGCCACACGACTTAAAATACAAAGGTCTGTGTCGTTTCTGGAACTACTTGCTATAGTTTGTTTAAGCTTATAGCCCCTTTCACCCTTCACCTAAAACCAAACCTTTTGTCATGATAGTAAGAAAGAGGGGGAAATAAAACTACAAAACAGGTTATCTTTAGGTAACGAGCAAAGCTCGCTTCTAGTTCTCAAAATTATTGACATTCTCTTTCTGATACTATCAAAACATCACTGTATCAGTTAGATTCATAGCTGTTCCCAAACTTTTTGAATCGCGTACCACCCTAACAATTTTCAAAATTTGGAGGACCACCAAGATAATACTGCATATTTAATATTTCGGTACATTTTTAATGGTTCTTAGGGACATAATAACACAGAACTCGCGGCTACACCAGCTGTTTGAGCTTCGATCAATGTTACCAACCCTCCAAACAGTGGTTATATCTGGTTTACCTTTGAATAGACTTTGTCCAAGTATATTTATAAGATCTGATGTGGTCCTATATTTTTCCAACTGTAATTTGCTTGTTTTGTTTTGTTTTTCATGCCGTACCACCGGGAATATTTGTACGTACCACTGGTGGTACGCATATCATAGCTTGGGAACAACTGAGATAGAGGAAAGCTAAAGATAGAGCCCATTTTTTTTATCAAGCTTAATCTCATATCTTCGCAAATATGCTTTAAAAATCGTTGAAAATGAGCTAATGTTGCATTTTCCAACATTTTTTTATATTAAAAAATTCAAAACTACTATAGGGTTGATAAGAAAAAAGAGCCCTGTTGGAATCTTTCGACCTTATTTTGGCTTGAACCATATTTTGAAATAATGCACTGTGGAATTGAATATTTCGTTAGAGCTTAATATCTGCGTGGCAAATTCTCGCTTTCCGAGGTAACCACCTTAAAAGTTTAACTGATAGAATTACTCGTGGAAATATTCTTTTAATGTCCCAAATTTTCCAATACTTCAGGACATTATTATTTTTACTAATTTGTGAAACTCACTGTATTTTCCCAGCTTTATTTTACAGACAAAAAAAAGGCCCAATGTGTTTCCTTAATTTTCTAGGTGCGTGGAACCCACGTCCATAATCCATATTTGTGTAAATATTCCAATAGCTGAGACGTATGATAAAATGCAGGGCACAAAGAAAGAATAAATATTCCAGAGTGGCCATTAAGGTGTGGGTGTAGGGGGGCACAAAAAAAATTCAAAGTTTTGACAGTTCCTATATCAAAACTTTTATCGGTCAAATCAAATCAAATACTGTTTCAGTACAAACAGAGTCTAAATTTCTTCACATGATGACCTCAACAGTTATTGATTAACTATCAAGGATGTATTTGAATTTAATCACCACATTTTACCTTAATTTAAAATATTTCTAATCTAATGCTGCTATGGTCATGATAGATAGTCAAGAACTTTGAATACCACCATGTAAAGAAAATTAAATTCTATGTTGGTACTGAAGCAATATTTTATTTATTTTGGTCAAAAAACACTGATCTCTTCTCACGCTCACTACACTCCCACCTTAACGTACTTAGTATCATATCGATCTATATTTCTCGCCGGGATTTGAACCTAATACTTGTCATAGTTGCTCATAAACTGAATAGCAGTGTTTGAAATCCTTAAACCACGGACGAAAAGACTAAGCCCTAAAGGGGAGTGACTGGTTTCACACCTCGCAAATAGGAGACGGCCAAAGAAAATCGCGTTGTCGTCAACATTAAACGTTCATCTATCCCAACGGTAGCCGGCGCTATTTGCGTAAACTCTCCTCGGACGTTGAATACCGGGCCTAGAAAGAGTGAAATAATAATTTAAAAATAAAAAAAATGTAAAAGAGGGTGAAATTTCTACTAATGGAGCGGAAACTCTTCCGTAGTCTACGCCTTCATTTCTTCAGGGAGTGGCAAGGAATAGATCTCTCATCAACGGTCGTTACTTTAGGGTAGGGGATGAAGCTTGGAGGGGGTAACAACTCCCTACTCATTTCCCAAAAGAAAAGAGATTCACAGGAAGAAGGGTGGGGGGAAAAAATTGCTTGAACAAAAGAAATCTTCTAAGTAGAGATATTCTAAATGTTTTCACACTTCTGAGTTAAAAAAAGCGTATCTTGTTGTTTGTCTTTAATAAATTAAAAAAATAGGGGTGTACGAGTAGGAATTTTCTACTTTGTGCCGAACTCGGATCACATTTTAGTAAAACCATTAGTTTTAGTAGAGTAAGAGTAAAATTGAACAAGCTTTACTTAAAGTATTTCAAATTGAACGCCTATAATTTATAAACCCAAGAAAAATATATATGCATTTATATTGGGGGTAAGGGTGGGATGATGACTATACAAATCTGGTTTTTGAACTAAGTATGACATATTTATTTACATCTCTCTCTCTCTCATAATATATATATATATATTAGGGGTGGTCGGGCAGCAAATATTTGTATCGGGTGGGCTCAGGTGGACATTACAAAATTATACTTTGGCATGGGCAGATTTGGGTGGCCATTTTATTTTGTAAACAACTTTGTCACAGGCTTATAAAATTTCAAATTTTAATTTTAACAGTATATATTTTTTTTTTAAAGATAAAAAACAGATCTATTAAATTTCAAATTACAAGTTAAAATAGTCACATTTGGCTAAAAGATATTAATAAAATGTTTAGTTTATGTTCATGAATGTATAGTTAATACTAGAGCAGATTTAGCTTTGCTTTGTGAACGTTCCTCGACATTTTCTTCAAGCAATTACTCCTTCCGTGTAGTACACACATTTACAGCACTTTAAAAAACCCGTTCACTTGCCACTTGATTGGCAGGAATATTATTATTATTATTAGCACCGCGTCTTATTACCCGTTCGGGTTATACGCACTTACGCTTATGTGTAATGGTAGGGTGATTGTGAGATGAAATGGAGGACCTACAGTTTAATGTGAAATCCGAACCACGGTGGAGGCCTGGCATTCCCCACATTCACAAGATGTCTTGTCAGAGGTGAAGGAAGGGTTTGGTATTCAGATAAATCTGTGCCGGGACCGAGGATTGAACCCCGGCCGCCAGCACAGAAGTCTGACACCTTACCCCTAGACCACCAGGTCACCTGATTGGCAGGAATAGGTAAGTATTTTAAAACTAAAGGTTTGAGTGATGGAAAGCAGGCAGCGTTGTCAGCCCACCATTTGCAGGGCCTAAATAGCAGTAAATTCATGCTCAATAATTATGTTTTTTTAAGTACCTGTGAGGACAAGTAGTGTTACAACGTACAACTTTGATTAAAACATTACACTTGTTGAATTTAGCATAGTCTTTACTTATTTTGGTGAAAAATTTCCAAATAGGAGTTTTAATGGAATTTCCTTCCCGATAAACATCACTAGGACTATTTTGTGGAGTCATGGTAGTTTCTGTAGAGGAACTGCTACAGCTTGCCTGCAAGTTTAGTTGAGGTAGGCCTATAGGCTCATCAACAATTTTTTCGTCGGACATATTCACTTCTTTTTCACTTACATCTGTATACATGTAAAATAACACTATTAATAAACATTCAGAAACGAAACTATTTAACTAAAAGACAAATGTTCGAAGTTTTAAACACATGGAGGACCATATTTTTTTTTTTTAAATGAACTTGAATTGAAAGTTATTTAGTATTTACTATTTAATAAATGGTATTTATTTACTCAATAGCGCAATTTATAATTAATTAACTACATAACTGCAAATAAATATAAAAAAAAATGGAAAGTATACAGTATGCACGAAACTTGTAACATACATGAATCGAAAACAACGTGTTTATTTGAAGGGGGAAAAAAGGCCGTTTACTATTTAATGTCCATTTGATTGGTACTTTATTTTTATCTATATACTAACAAATCTGGCAAATAATAATAAATTAAAGATATGTAAAGAAAACTAATTTAAATTAAGTTTACGCAAGCATTGGGCATAAAATATAAATGTGTAAATGTTGAATTTATGTTGTTGGCATTGACAGAGAAAATTAAATTGTATGAATCTTGATTTCGTTATGTTGTAGAATTGTAGCCTGTGAGAAATGTTATCTTAGTTTTGTTGAAAGCAAACATAACGACAAACGAATTTATAAAAAATAATATATCCTTTGTTTAATATTAGTTTAATTGAAATAATTCAACCATGATTATCGTTTAAATACTATTTCTTTAAAAGTTAGAATTAGAAGTTAATGCTAACATGTTATTTTATACTTAGCAAGTTCTTGAGATGCCTGATCGAGATCCGGGCACAAAAATACTCACCTGAAATTCCGGGATTTTTAGATGCCCGATTTACTGTTCGAAATTTCGGGTGCCTGACCACACCTAATATATATTAAATTGATAAAAATAAATCTGTAAGAAATGGCTGTTCATAAAATTGAATCAAATTAATGCAACAAATCCATTTTCACGAGTCTTGGAAACAGTTTGAGACGAGTTAAAACAACTGCTAAAGTTCTAACTTTTGAATACTCGTACAATCCTAATAAAAATAAAGTTTAATTACCTTATATAATTACAAAAATTACTGAAATATTTAACCTATTACCAAATGTGAAGACTGTTTTGGTATTATAATTGGGCTGAGCATAACAATACGTAGTTAAAAGGGTATTGAATGCATACTAGTGATTATCTGAGTAAACACACATTCAAGATCTACTGGTTTATCATCTTAATTTTTTTTAATGAGTCAATAGCAATAAATATTTTAAAAGTTTATTAAACTTACATAAAAAAACATTAAATGTAAGGAAATAATTACACATGTTTATAAAATAGGCCTACAAATTGACATTGATCTAAATGTGAGCGTCTGTTGAGAACATGAAAATACACTTACAGAAACACTGGAGCACTAGGGGACAGATATAAAATGTCCATTCCTATAAATGGGGTGGGGGACTATATACAAAACCATTCCCCTCTCCCTTGAGTTATTCCTACATTCCCGTAGTCACGATGAGTAAGCTAGGTACTGTAAGGGTGAATTTTCAATCTCGGGACATGATGTAACATTGTCCAACACCTTATGGTTGTTAACGCGCCTGCTTATATAGCTAAGAATGCCGTAATCAATTCCTGGAATGATTGAAATTAGAGTTTTCTCTTATCACAAGGTCTAAACTGAAGTGTGAATGTATCTTCTCTAAATAATAATTTGATTTGTAAGTTGTTTTTTCATCACCGTGTCTTACTGCCTTTTCAGAATGTACGCATGTATGATAATTACTGTAATGGGGTAGGATTGGGAAAGTAATTATTCATTTTAGAGGTAATCTACCCGAAATTGCGTGGAAAGTGAATGGGAAACCAAATGGAAAACCACCCTCATTAGTCCAGACCGAGATTCGAACCCCAATCTCACCGTCACTCGCAGGATATTATAGTACAAGAGTGACACCTTAAACTTGGGGTTACCAAACTACAGACCGCGGGGAGGATCTGGGACATGGATGTTTTGACAATTTAAAAAATGTAAATAATTAATTTCAACGACTAAAACAGAAACGATGGTACTCCTGTACACAGTACATAAAACACTTTCATACATACCACCATATACGGCCTGTGGTGGTATTGGAAACCCGTTATCAAAAGTTTCTCAGTACTCACTATCATCGTTTCATGAAGAGTCTGTTAAGTGAAGGGGTTGAGGAACGTTTCCAATTTGGGGAGTGAGGGAGTAAATAAATGTTGTCTGCACAGCTTACCCAAGGCTATCACTATTTTCTTACTACCAAATTCCCTTCATTTTCCAGAAGGAATTCCCATTTTATCAAGCAACCTATATTGAATTAAAGATTATTAAAAGTTATATATTTTTTGAAGTTATACTTCTTTAGGCGCGTTATGAAAAAATGATGAGAGTGAAACACAAAAGTAACAGGTTGAAGCTAAACCGCTCATTAAGTCTCGAAAAAAAAAAGCTACCAACAAAATAGAAATAGAACCTCTGTTAGTCGCGCATGTTGGTACGCTCGTCGCCTCTGATCACTGTTTTCATATATATAATATTTATCCACATGTTTCTAGTTTCTACATTCACAACACGTGTTTTAGTTTCATACAAGTGCGAATTATATATGTGCTAATAAATTATATTCAGTAGTGATTTAAATTGAATATTTTGATTAATATTATTTACTATTCGTAAATATTAGTGAAAAAAATTGTGCTTATAGACTTTTTCAAGTGCTACAATATAATTGAGGTTAACTATTCGTATGTATTATTTATTGATATAAATTAAAATATTATTATTTAACATAATTAATACTAAATATTATTAATTTATTATTGTTAAATATTTATTATTGGTTATTTAATATTTACAAAATAAAGAAATAAAATTATTTAATGATGCCAAAGAAGTATAACTTCTCACGCGCGTACATAAGTACACACACCCATTTTTTAATCAAACTGACTAGATGTGGAGTCACGTAACTTATGTTTAAAACATGATAATATAAGTTTGATGGAAAAGAACCATCTTCTATCGCTTCGTAACCCTTGATTTAAGGGGTAATAAGACATGTTTTAATCAGCTTGTTTAATTCTTCAGTTCACTTTTTCGTCCATGCAAAGATTTCATATTTCAAACTTCCAGTAAAATATCCCAAATTAACAAATATTCCAGTATTTTTACTAGATTTTGCAGAATTCCCTGTGTTTTCTCGATTCTCTTGGTATATATGTATATATTCTATCTACGGTAGGAGTGTTGGTAGCTGATAGCTAGCAAAAGCTACTAGATCTACTTTCATATATCTATTAGCCAAACCATATGATCTGCAAGACCATATTATGTTGAGCTGCTATCATTTATGGTAGTAAAAACATTCACAACTACATATATATTATTATTATTAGCACCGCGTCTTACTACCCATTCGGGTTATACGCACTTACGCTAATTGTGTAATGGTAGGGTGATTGTGAGATGAAATGGAGGATCTACAGTTTAACGTGGAATCCAAACCACGGTGGAGGCCTGGCATTCCCCAACTACATATATAACATAAATTAAAAATCACGCCATCCCTTACAGGTTAGGCAAAAAACTGTGCATATAGCTAAAAAAAAGTCTACATACTTAATCCATCCTCACTAACTTTATCTACACTTTCCTATCCTTGCATACTCCTTTAACTTAAACAACATCCATACACCGAGTCATACATGATCTTTTATTCTTAAAACACTTAATTCTTCTCTTTTCTTTCACACACAGTCGTTTACAACATTTAACCACGTCT
This sequence comes from Timema monikensis, assembly GCA_902151445.1. NCBI lineage: Eukaryota > Metazoa > Arthropoda > Insecta > Phasmatodea > Timematidae > Timema > Timema monikensis. Next base: position 249,158 of record CABFVZ010000872.1, on the reverse strand, counting down.
TACATGGTCCAACCCTTCCTTTTGATCCAGACACTCTACCTTCATATATTTGCTTTGTCACTCAAACCACACTCATCCTTTTAACATTTCCAAACGGGTCTAGGGGTAAGGTGTCAGACTTCTGTGCTGGTGGCCGGGGTTCAATCCTCGATTCCGGCACAGATTTATCTGATTTCCAAACCCTTCCTTCCCCTCTGACAATACATCTTGTGAATGTGGGGAATGCCAGGCCGCCACTGTGGTTCGGATTCCACGTTAAACTGTAGGTCCTTCATTTCATCTCACAATCATTCATCTCACAATCACCCTACCATTACACATTAGCGTAAGTGCGTATAACCCGAACGGGTAGTAAGACGCGGTACTAATAATAATAACATTTCCAAACCAATGTAAGACGCTTCGTTCACATTGACTTCTTTGGATTCCCTTTCAAATCACTCTCTTTCTGCATCAATTTATTACTGACCCAGTCCGTATGAGCTGTTACCAGAGCCCAGATTTTGATGTGTTTTTTTAGTTCGTCACATAAAATATTCATAAGCACATAAACTATGTTCATGATCCACTTGTTGCAAAATTAATATCTTATAATTAATTTTAAAATCATTCTCGTTCATTTTTGAATTTTGGGTTACATTTTCTTAGTTTGAGTAATTTTTTAGTCTTTTTAGAAAAGCATTTTAAGGCACTTATGTTGATAAGTATATTTTTAAATACCATACTATCAATACTTTTACTAATGGATATTTTTTTCAAACACATATAACTGTCAGAATGAAACTGTTTAATGTAGTAAGTTAACTTGTGTTATCTCTCCTCTTGTTTATTTATAAAATATACATTTCTAGTTATACACTGCCAATAATTTAAAGGGGGTTGTTTGGGTTGGGTAGCTATTATTTCTGAAACAAAATATTTGTAAATCAATATTTTATTACTAAGCAGAATGTAAGAGTTTAGTTTCTGAAGGCTTTTTATCGCATGGATATTTTTAGTATACATTTGAAAAGTATGTATTTGATTTAGTCGTGTGCATTCATTATGAGTTTTTGTTCATAATTTTAGGTTATTTTTGGAAAACTTTAAGTCATTTATTAGAATTTTTAGGTCATTTTATATATAATTTTTTTTATTATTTTATGGTCATCAAAATCCGGACCTTGGCTATCACACATAATCCTATGGTGAATTGACCATACATATATATATACACAAATCTAAAATAAAATAATGTATGTCTCTCTCTTGATTCGGCCAACCTAGCATTTTCGATATCCTAATAAAACCCTCCGCTCAATAAGTTTAGGGATCCCTGCCTTAAAATATTCAGCTACTGAAGCAGCTGTTTTGTGATTTAATCAGTTGTTGCACAAAGTAGATGGTAAATAAACGATCCACGGTAAAAAAAAAAATGGGTTTTTGGAGCCTTAACTCCCCACCAAGTCTAACGCCATAGACTATGCGGCTATCGATATCTCATTCAACCATGTGTATATACCTACTTGACTAAATAGCCTAATAGTACCAATATTTTAATTACCTAAGACTTGGATGCACCATTCACCTCGTTCTAAGTAAGAAAACAAATCCTCCTTAAAAAAGCCACACTTTTTTACAAAAATCATTCACCCCATGATTAAGACTTTCTTTTAAAGAATAATTGTTTGCTTTAACGCAGACATAAAAGAAGAAGAAAAATGGAATTTAGAGGGAAAACGATATTATTCCAGCGTTTCCCTATTCTAGAGGGAAAACTATCTAATTAAATCTATGCAAAATGTCCTTACTGAAAGCAGCTCATTGTAACTTTAAATTATTGAACAGACGGACCAGATCCAAATAGATTTATTTAAAATAGTTTTACTTATGTGTTTGATCTTTGAATTATTCAGAAGACAAAAGAAGTTATTTAAGTTTCAAATCCCAAGTTTTTAATTCTTATAGAAAAATAACACAAAAAATTAAGCTCTAAAAGAGCAAATAAAACACAAAAAATACTTAAAAATGGTAATTGGGTCTTGTTGGAAAAAAAAATGCAAACACGTGAAAATAATAAATTATAATTTAAATTAGCATTTATTTGCTATATTGTTTGTATATAATTAAGTTTCTTATCGTACCTTCAAGTAATTTAGTAATTAAAATCCTTCCTTAGCCATCACATTAAGGTGGATATTTAGAGAACGCGAATTAAGGGCAGTGTTTTTGCAGTTTTTATTGTAAAACATTTTTTGGGGGAAAAAAATAAATTAAATATTGCTCCATTGGAAATAGAGTTTATTTTTCTTCGCATGGTGATTTCAACAGTTGTTGAATATCTGTCGTGAGATAGCGGTTTTAGATGAGCAACCTTTATTTAAAATTAATGATAAAAGTTGTCATTAAATTCCAGGACACTTTTTAACTGTATTTAATATCTATCGATGTCACAGTGTTGTAGCATGTCAATCAGACAGATTGGACAGCTACAATTAAATATCAATATTTTAATAATTTACGAAAGGAAGAAACAATATTAATATATTTAAAAAAAAGTAATCTACCTCAAAGTTTATTTTCTCAGACTAGATGTAGTAAAATAAAATTACGTATCTCCCAAAATTGAACCACGTGGTTGTTAAAAATATTGTCCTCTGATAAATAGTGTAGCAGTTATCAAAGAAGTGGATTAATATTATCATATTTATGAATAAAATACGTTAACGCGTACCCTTTGCCATTGGATGATGTCGGATATTTACATACACTTGCCATGCTGTATACAAGAAAATATAGTAAAGTACATCTATATCACAAATTCTCATAAAAATAATAATTGATCCTAAATAACATAATTAAAACAGATATATTTAAAAATAAGATGCTTTGGTGTCTACAAACCATTTCAAGATGTCTTTGGATTCGCTTGTCACACATGTGAAGCTCAAAATTATTCAATGATGGCGGCCTCACCTACTATCGTAACTACACCTGACAAACAAATGAAGTGGATATCGGGATCGACCCACTGACCTACATCGCGTCAGACAAGACTGGCGGCGATTCAAGGAATCATGCTCCCTTTTTTCCCTGCAAGCGTCACTCCTTTTTGCCTCTGCCTTCATCAGTATTTTTAATTTCTATTTTCCTGTGATTATCACCTTTTTTGCTTTGTTCCGTTCGTATCAGATTTGTAACTATATAAAGGCTCCCAGCCAGGTTCACATTATACCCAATTTAGAGCTACCAAGCGTCAAAGGAGGAACCTCTGCACTGTGCCGCATCAAAGAACACGACGACTATGAAGTTTGGGCCGTCGGATACACCGCCGCCATGGACAGGATGACAGACTTCGGCGACGACAATAAGGTTTGAGCCGTCGGATCCACCGTCGCCATGGATAGGACCACGGACTTCGATCAAATAAGTATCATGAAATGATCAACGAGTCCTTATGACTTGTTATCTAGTTTTTGTTGTAAAAAAATAGGCAAAGTCTATTTGCACCCTCTTTAGTATTCTGTATGTAATCGGAAACGATTTTCATTTGTTTTTACATTATGTCGAGTTGACAGTTAATCAACTTTAAGTCTTGTTGACTACCAAATTTAAAGGGTTAATTCTATTGTTTAAATATTGTGTCCTCCAGAATGAGGGACAAGTCTTATAATTACTAGTTTCATATATTGTAAATCAGTCCTAGAGACTATGTTGCTCTGTATATACACCATACAGTTTTACGTTACGAGCCTTGGGCTTGGAATGCAGTAATGTCTTAGATAGAGACTTGCTAAACTTCCACAAGTTCCATTAGTCTATTTTAACACAATGTTTCTCATGACGCCGTGAACGTCATGTACACCTGTTTAATTTTTGGATGGCTACAACCAGGTTGTCTTTATTGTATTCCATCTCTCAGTTGAGTTGATGGAATTCTATATTTTGTGTTGGTTAAGCAGTCACGCTTCTCGTGCTGTTTTAGCTACGGTAAGCAAACCAGGGAACTGTTATAGAGTCATAGTGGGGTTCGCTCATATAATACCTTTTTCTCTTGGCCAGGTTTTTGGCCTCTTATTGTGTTGGTGTTACTCTTAGTGTAATTGCAATTAGATTTGTTTGTACTATTGAATGCTTTGGCAGTACTGTAAGGGAAAGAGGCCAGCCATAGTACTATTTTGTTGACACCTGTTTATTAGCCATCGACCACTGTAGTCAAGGAACTTTTCTAATGTTTATCATTATGCAAAATACTTCAAAGAGATTATCTTACAACCCAGTCTAGCATACCTGATTAAAAGATATATATATATATATATTTATCTTGTTCTATATTTTGTTATTAACTATTTGATTATTTTCTTCTTTAGAAAAATGCATCCAGTAGCCCGGCTCCTGCACAGGCCTAGTAGCTACAGCAGATTAATCAACTTCTCAAGGTCTAATTGTCTGCATCTAAACTTCAACGTATAAACCGTAATATCATTGTAAACCTTAATATTTTATATCAGTTTTTTTGTTTAATAAATCTATTTATTGTTTAAACTTATTCTTTTACAATTCAAATTGTGTAGCCTATAGTCGCCGGTTCTTACAATCTGCGACTATGCTACAGTGTAAATAAATTTAACCTCTAAGCTTCTAATAAAGATTTAACTTTAGTTTATTTTGGCTAAAAATTTCTTTTGACATAAATATGGCGAAAATACTTCACATAAGTCGTGTTCCCTACGCACCCATCTTACGCTTAATAGGTAAAAGATTATCATGCCACCTTAATTTGATTAATGTATAGTGTATTTAAATGGATCCATTTCGCAATCAATTAAAAACTACCTCGAATTATAAGGCACGTAAAAAACACGTCACTTTCATCTGATGTGTCCGTAACAAATTCTGGCCGAGTGTAATTTTACCTTTTTCATCACTAGCCTTTTAATATAAACATAGTGGTTAGCTTGGATGGATCTTGTTCTAAGAAAAATGGCACAACTTCACAAAATCTCTCTTATAGTGTATCAAGTTAAAAAAAATTCAAATATAAAATAACAGTAAACTAGCCTTAAGTTATTATTTTCATAAAACCAAAGACATCCACGTGTTAATACCAATCAACACTCACATATATTTATTTTTAATAAAAAGGTTATAGAAATTTTTAACAAATTCAAAATTTTCGGAAATAAATTATTTGAAAACCACTCTCAAATTATTTCTAATTAATCATTTGCTAAGATAGAAACATATTCTTATATTTTATTATAAAAATAATTCTCAGATACTAATTTTGAGCTATGTCTTAAGTGATTTTCAAAAGATTTAAAATATTCTAAAATTTGTCTCAATTTTTAAACTACCCTTATGTTAATTTATTTACTTTAGAAAAGTAAATATAATAGGTTCAAGTATTGTCCAAGTAAAATTGTCAAAAGATGCTATATTTAATAAGAGGTTGTTGAAGCCATTTTAAAAAAATATGGTTTTTCTAAAATATGTAATTAATAGACAACTATAAATTATTATAAAATTTAACATTTTATTTTAAAAAAAACTATGTATATTGTAAAGAATATTACCAGATACCCATTTTAAACCAAATCCATCTTTAAAAAAATTTCTAACAAAAAAAATCATTCATCAGTAAACTACTCTTAAGCGACCTAATGTTTTTCAGAAAAACAAATATAAAGTTTTATGTCAACACTCTACTGAGAAACATTAAAAATATATATATTCATGGCCATTTTCAATCTGTTTAAATTTTTTTTAAATCCCTCATCAGGAAGTCACCCTTAAACAAATTTGTATCAAAAAACCAAGTATACGGTGTTATTTGGGAGGTCAAACATTCCCTAGATATCCAATTAAGAAAAAATCGTTTGAGCCATTTTCAAAAAAATTATCTTATCTGTAGGCTACCGTTTATTTAAGGGCTAGGATCAAAATAAAAATCCTGAGGTATAGTTAGATTATATTTAAATATAATGTTTGAATAAAATCTATCAAGGTGTTTTGGATCTGTGATTAGGGACAAACATACATAATTGTAAAATCCCATTTTTTTATTTTGGGATACATGAAATTGAAAGATTCCTCATAATATCAAAAACATAGATTTTTTTTAGAGGAGATCATCTTTATTTTAGAAAGTAAAAATGCATTGTGTTTATTCAGATAGATTTTATAAGCTTTCGAGATCAAAGAATAATTTTGCAAATTTCCGGGCTATCCTATATCAACCATACTAAAGGGATAGGGATAAGATATAATTTAGAGCAAATGTGCCAACATTTACATGGAAGCAGGGATATTAATAATTTAGAAATAATCACCCCTAGTACAACCCCACGGGATTCTACATTTGATCCACCCGTCATAGGAAAACCAGGCCAGACGAGCTTTACGTTAAACCCGCGTGCCCAATTATACGACTATACCTATACCTATACACCTTTATTATTACAAAAGAATCAAATAATTACATTACCAATTCAATTTTGAAATTTAATATATTTGGGTACACGTTTTAAATGTGAAGCTCATTTAGTCTGATTCATCGGTGATGAGGTCAGGGTTTGAATCCTGGTGAAATATAATGGGAATGTTTTTCCCATTACGGTTTTACACTCTCCTTCAGCCTAAAAGTGGGCAAATTTTCTCAAAGTTATGGCTTCATCAACACTAGCACATTAATCTAATTAATATGCCTACATATAATCCGAACCAGTATTAAGTCACAATCCCAAAAATAGAATAAATAATTTTATATAGTCTACCACAATTACTAAAATAGTTGATTTAGTTTAATCATGTTGAAACCCACCTCGGTGGCGTAGTTGGCTAACGCACTAGTCGTGTTGAGCTCGACTGCTGAGGACGGGGAGATCGAGGCTCGAATCTCGGTCGGGTTAACTAGGGGTGGTTTATGCTAAATGGTTTTCCACTTTCCCTTCACGCAAATACGGTTTCACTTCCTCTAATTCAACCTTCCCAATTCCTAATCCATTAGCGTAATTAGTACTTAAAGCGTATAACCCGAATGGGTAGTAAGACGCAGTGCTAAATAATAATAATAATGTTGAAATGATTAAAACACACTATAATTAATACTGTTACTGAATCATAATTACAAGGTTTTCATTTAATTTTTTTTAAATAACAATTTTTAATACAATAAATATCCAAGCAAACTTATTCTAATTTAAAATGTTTCTAGCAATTTAATTTTACATGATTTTGAGTTCACTTTAAATTAGCTAATCATAGCCAATGGCAATGTCTCAAAATCCTTAGGAAAACAAAGGCCATAGTTAACAAATTACTATCCCGGTTAAGGTGAAATATAATTAATAGGAGTGTTGCGTTTCAGCGCGTATTATGAGCGTTGAGGTGGAGTTGCAAACACTCTGAGAAGAAGTGTATAAATGAGAGGTAATTACATTAATGTTTGTGGCTGCTAGAATGAAGCCACCGTTCATGTGCTTAGGATCCCAACCAAAGGAAGGGGAGACATTGGCCCAGAAATACCACTGGTATCATCATTGTACGCTATAATAGTACGAGCCAACTGCTTAACCAAGAGACTTTTGTATTAATATCGTAACAAAGTTTGCTAGGGTATTTGGAAGGGAAAGAACAGCTTTACTTGCAACTAGTAGGATAATATTACACGAGACATTTAATTCAAAAAATAAATTAGCACATTTTTATCCTTTAGATAATTTTAGTAGGAAACACCAAAATTAATTTTATTTTTCAATCATAGGTTTTAAAATTGTGTATTCGTTTAATTGCCAATCATTTAATGCGTATAGAGTAAGTTAAACATTGTTTCTTAGCTAAATAGAACATACATATAAATATCAGATTCTAGACCATCAATGTACTGATGAAGTATAATCTGAACGGGTAGTAATATGATGTACTAAGTATTATTATTATTATTATTATTAATTTACCGACTAATACAAGAAAGCAACCCTTATTTAACATAGACACACTTGTAGAAATATAATCAGAAATCAAAGAATGGGTAGACAGATGCTCAAACGATGAAGCAATGTCATTGGACGTTCCTTATCGGAATTTTGAATAGTTAATTTTGTATGGTTTCTACTGAACGAGTAGATAAATTTCACCCATAGTTATTGACAATTTACTTTATATGCTTTGTTATTGATTACAGGTTCAGTTCAAACGCAAGCACAACAGCACACTTAATCCAGATCAAATATATGAGTCGGCAAATGGTGAACACTGGACACTGTACAATAACATCACACGAATGAAATAATTTAACTTATACCTGAGGCATTGCACTCAGTACTAAAATGTTCACCCATTTTATCAGGAAACTCATAATCTTTTCAGCTTAAATAACTTTTAGCTAAATAATAAGATTATATTATACTTCCACGGAATCAAAGAATCACCTTCTGCCCTCACTTGCCCCTTTTATAACGAGGACTGTTCATTTATATAGCCCATTAAGGGCACCCGCACACAAGACTGTCGGCAGACATTTTCCTAGTCGAGTCATTGGCAGGACACCGCACACGACCACTAGGCTGTCAGACGTTTGAGGCAGACAACTGGCTACAGCACACGACCACTAGGCTGTCAGACGTTTGAGGCAGACAACTGGCTACAGCACATGAAACCGACCACCATCAGTTGGTCTGTGGCTGTGCTGGTGTTTGGCTAACTACCATGGAAGATTAAGTTATGGTACATTTCCAAATATCGGGTTGTTCAGATAAGAAATAGCTAAAAGATGCTACATCAGAAGTATTGGGTTCACCCAGTGCTAGATCAGAAGTATTGGGTTCGCCTGACGCTAAATTGGAAGTATTGAGTTCGCCTGACGCTAAATTGGAAGTATTGAGTTCGCCTGACGCTAAATTGGAAGTATTGAGTTCGCCTGAGGCTAAATTGGAAGTATTGAGTTCGCCTGACGCTAGATTGGAAGTATTGAGTTCGCCTGACGCTAAATTGGAAGTATTGGGTTCGCCTGACGCTAAATTGGAAGTATTGAGTTCGCCTGACGCTAAATTGGAAGTATTGGGTTCGCCTGACGCTAAATTGGAAGTATTGGGTTCGCCTGACGCTAAATAGGAAGTATTGAGTTCGCCTGAAGCTAAATTGGAAGTATTGAGTTCGCCTGACGCTAAATTGGAAGTATTGAGTTCGCCTGACGCTAGATTGGAAGTATTAGGTTCACCCGACGCTAAATTGAAAGTATTAGGTTTATCAGACGTTAAATTGAAAGTAATGGGTTCACCTGACACTAGATTGGAAGTATTAGGTTCACTCTAAGCTAAATCGGAAGTATTGGGTTCACCCGGCACTGTATCGAGAGTATTGGGTTCACCTGGCGTTGGATCGGAAGTATTGGGTTAATCTGACACTAGATAGGAAATATTGGGTTCATCCAGTGCTAGATCGGATGTATTGGGTTCATCTGCCATTAGATTATTAAAAGGGCGATTTAATATTCCGTTTGAGAATCTATTTTCCTACCAAGAGAAATTGTTCAGTTACCATCGAATGTCTATCATTCTATCAATGTTTTGGTTGGTGATATAAATAAAGTAGGTGCTAGCGAGTTTAATGCGCTCTCCAAACTGACAGTTGTCACAACACATGGGGATGCGCACGCACCTCACATACTACTGTAAAAAAGAAGTTCAGATTTATTTTTAGTTAGTGCGCACATCCACGCTTGAATATAGGATTAACAATCAACCACCGACAGACAACCGTCAATCGGGTCTGTGTGAAATCGGTTGAAAAAATGGAACACGACACATTTTACGTTAGTACGTATTTTTAGTCTGTCGTGTTTCGAGCACCATTTCAATATATGATTTTTTTTTTAATTTCAATTACTTGAGGTATTTAACGTGCACTTTCTGAATAAACTTATTATATCAAAATAGGACTTATAAACACAAAATTAAATCTAGAACTTGCACAACATCCAGCCCCCGGTCGTTAATTCATCACTGTGAAGAGGAAACCCACATTTCACCAATAATAAATTTATCGGTCATACCACGAATCAAACCCTGAACCTTTATCTCAGTAGATAAACAAGTTATAAACTGATCTAAAGTACGGCACACTATAGTGAACATTTTGGCAGATCAAATTGTCTGACACCGTTGGCTGATAGATGGAAGTTCAGGGTTTTAATATCGACCAATATATACAGATAAATATAATATTCCTAAATGGTTTTACACTATCCCTCAAGTCAAATAAATGTACTTTCCTCTAAATTATACCTCACCTATAATCCAATAGTATAAAATATTTGTATGGTTCTGAAAGGCGGTTAGACAAAACGAGACAAAAACGAGAACAGGATGTTTATTACTTACCATCAAGCTGTGAGCCAGATAGATTAGACGGGAGGGATTAAGTATAAAATGCACACAATTATTAAGGTGCAAGAAGAACTAACAGAAAATAGATCTCAATTTTCCAGACTTGTTAAAATGTAGGTCACTCAGTGAACACTGTGAAGTTTCATATCTTTTGTTCACTTCTCTACAATGTTATTATTATTATTAATAATAATAATAATAATAATAATAATAATAATAATAATAATAATAATCACCTTGTCTTACTAGATGTCCAGAATGTACCCATTATAGTTTATCCAAAGAGTAGAGATGAGGAAGGAAGAATTCTACAGGTAATCTACCCGCATTTGCGTGGAAGGAGTGTGGGAAACCGTTTATTAAAAACCGCCCTCAGTAGACCTGACAAGGACCCGAATCCTGTTATCACCGTCATCAGCGGACGAGAGTGACGCCTTAGCCAGGAAGGAAAATCTATGGTACTGGTTGGGTTGTAAGCAGACACGAAAAATTGTTAATTAAATAAAAATTTTACCAACGTCACGTTATTTTTTAAATTAATAAATAATATTTCGAAAGTAATTTCGTCCATTGCCATGTCACAACGAATTTTATTAAGTCAGTAGTTAAAAATTAAATTGGCTATCTTATGTTAAAAATAATAAGATATGAACCGAACATAAATATATTGGGTAGAAAAATATAACAACGCTAGTGGATCGTTGCAGCGATGTCTGTAGATTATTGCACTACATATAATGTATTTCAAACATTTTAATGGGAAAAGATCTAATAAGCTCTCAATTGACTTTCTAGTTAAAAGTGTACTCGTCAAAGGCTATTAACTTTACATTATACATTTAGCTTTCAGTATTTAATTTGAATCAAAACGTATATATTTTCCCTCTTCACGTCAAGATGAGAGATCTTTAGAAAAGACCCCTCTACAGGCTTTATATCTCTATATTGCACCAAACAACTTAAGAAAGAATTGAGCTGTTGTTATTTTTAACCAAAAAGAAATATTTTATTTACCTTTATACGACCATACACAAATCTTGGTTTCCATGGTGATATAAACAATGAATTTTTGCACAATTGAGCCATTGCCCACACAAAAGGAAGGGTTGAAGAATTCACAGTTTGTACCCCTAACCTTTAAAATGAGTTAGTTTGTCAAAATTGGTTAAACCGTTTTCTCATCATTTAAATTACTGGAAATGGGCTTATCAATTTATATACAAGATATATATATAATATTTATTTATATATAGTATGTATATATAATATTTATTTATATATAGTATTTATATAAAATATTTATTTATATAAAATATTTATATATAATATTTATATATAATATTTATATAAAATATTTATTTATATAAAATATTTATATATAATATTTATTTATATATACTATATATAAAATATTTATTTATATATATACTATACATAAAATATTTATTTATATATAATATAGATATTATATTTATTTATATAAAAATATATTATTTATAAGATATATATTATATTTATATATACGATATATATTATATTTATATGTACGATATATATTATATTTATATATACGATATATATTATATTTATATGTACGATATAAATTATATTTATATATACGATATATATTATATTTATATGTACGATATATATTATATTTATATATACGATATAAATTATATAGGCAAATTATATATATATATATACATATATATAAAGAGAGAGAGAGAGATATAGAGTGAGAAATTGAGAAAACATGAGAGAGACTGGACAGTGTGAGAGCGTGTATTTGTATTCGAGTGAGTATTAGCGAGTGATAGATAAAGTGTGTAGAAAAAATATTGTAGGAAAAAGAGCGTGTGTGTGTGTGTATGTGTGTGTGTGTGTGAGAGAGAGAGAGAAATTGTGCGATGGACAGTGTGTAGCTATTAAGTGTGTGAGAAGATAGGTTAGGTACACAAAACCCTTCTTAGCACCGTATCCCTAGTTGCCCATATATATCTTTATCCGGTTCTTGCGCTGTACCCCGGCATACTACCGTAACATTATACATCTTGAAGCCGCTCCATGCGCGTGGTAGAATGTCCAAGGGAGGGAGCACTCTTAATTTGTGAGCGCCCCAAGCAGATAACTGCCTGGATGTAAATGGCATTCCCGTGTCGGTGAAAATCACCCCTAGTGGGACCAAAGAGAGGTTACTAAAGGATGGCGAGGGATTAACTGGGTTACAAGGGGGCTCGGTGGGTGGGTTAAGGGGCACAGGTATACTTGTGAACGGTATTTAAAGGATTTTTAGGTTTAGGGTTTATATGGATATACTTTATAGACACACGTCCGTGGCCACATGGTAATATGCACCACCCTGGTGTTGAACCGGATATCCGGTGATAGGGAGATTGGGGCTAGAATCCCGGTAGGGTATAATGAAGGTGTATTTTTTCTTTTCTAAGTGGTTTCCCTCTTTACCTCAGCGCAAATTGTGGGTACATTTCTTCTAAAAACTTTAAACTCGATTAGAATAATTAATGAAAGCATATAGACCAAACGGATACTATGACTCGTTGAATCGGTAATATTTCTTACCACTTGTTTGGTTTGTCCACCTATTAAAAGTACAGGATATAAAATAGGGAAGTCACATCATCACATTTCCAGAACAACAACTTTTATATCTCAAATCCATAGAAATACTTCAGAAAATTAATTTTAATATAACATGACTCTTTTAATAAAAATCTCAAGCGCATTCTAAAGGTACTACGATTATCTAACAGAAAGCAGCACTAGCCAAATTGGAGCTAAGATAGGACTTTACCCCCTTTTTCCCCTGTATCATTCATTTACTTATGGTAAACCAAGCTATCGATATAACAGATTTTTGCTGGTGAGGAAGTTGAGGTTCGATTCTTGGACGGGTGCATCAAAAGGTGAATTTACACCAGTGAGCTATTGATGTATTACTCTGCAGGTTGATGTGGGTGCACTTCTTCTAAAATTATTCTACTAACCCCTGTTCCTAGTATTATAAACCAACCGATATAAATAAATTAAAGATTATATAACTACTATTGAAACTACATCATTATCAAAACAAAATCAATGTATTGAAGTTGTACCCCTAGCTGGAGGAAAGGCCTAACCTCTCAATTATGGATGGGTAAAATAGTGATTTTCCGATATCAATTATCAACTTGACAGCGATTTTAAATATCAGTTATTTATACCAGTGATTATTCACCGTGACTGGCAGTAAATGCGTCTTGAAGTATCGATATTTTATTCAAGACATCGTTCTAATCCTTACTATTCTTGTAAAACTGATATTTAACTGTTGTTGGGGCATTCATTTTTACAGCCTTTGCACAAGTGGTGCTTTAGTCAAAGAGGATCATATTTTAAACCTCAACTAAGCATAATATTATATTTGAAATACTAAAAAAATATGTCATTTATTTGATTGATTTAGTAAAGTAAATTAGTGAAATATATTACTTGATGTTGCTATAGATACATTCTGTTTAGGGTGATAAGTCTGTCACGATTTAAATTGATCAAGTAGTGGTTATTTATCAAATAAGGTCTATTGAAACGCGATATCAAAGGACATGAGACTGTTACTGGCTGTACCTGTGAGTCACCATATCTACAACTGATGTATTTTTGTCACTCGTTGTCACCATTTTAACAATCCAGTTGCTCAGTTGTCGCCATCCAACGAGCGTATCGTAATACATCGATCACTGATATCTCAAGCACTGATGCTTTTAAGTTCTAGTCACTAGGAGTGACCGTGATCGGATATTATCTGTGAAAAAAATCACTGTCAGTGATTTATCATCCATCTCTACTTTCAATGAACCGCTTACCTCATTTATGTGGTTATAATTAAATTGCTGTATTAATAAAAAATCATTAATAGAACTGAAGGGAGTGGATTGTTAGTTTGTTGGTAATCACCTCCCTCCTACTTTTTATATAAAAAAAACTTTCCTTCCTCATGTAAACCGGCCTGTTCAATTAAAATTCGAAAGTTATCTGAAACACAACAATATAAATATATCTTGATATTCACATGACCATTCAGCTACAGAGGATGTAGTCATCCTCTAACAACCAGTCTACCCCCCTTCCCTTCTGATTTAGTTAGTAAAATCTCCAAAGAGAACTATTATTTTATAATAGCGATAATTTAAATAAAAAAATCTTGCGGATAAATAACTTGGTATTTAAATACAATATTATGTACGAACCAAAAAACTTAAACAAGTACGGTTTTTGTATTCTTCCTTTGAAAACAGAGATATTAGAATAATTGAAATAGTTCTTTTGATTTTAATTTTTTTTAATATAAAACAATTTCACTGGTCTTATTTCCACTTTTTTCTTTATCCCCACGATGCGATTTCTAATTTGAGCTCTAATAACTTGCTAAATTATCCGAGGAAGAAGGTTTTGTTAAAAGGGGGGGAGAGGGGGGAAGTTTGGAACCACCGGTCCTTGATGGAATTAAAATATCATCTAAGATTTAAAAAAATATCAATGAAATCATGACTCTTAGCTCGTTCTGCATAGTAAATACATTATAGTATATAATGTACCTTCTTCAGTGGCCGTATGGTCTGAGGTGCCACTCTCGCAATAGACTATACTGACCATAATAGGTAGATCGAGGGTCAACTATCAGACGGGTATACTGGAGGTATTGTTTCTTAAATTGTTTTCCACTCTCCATTCATGCAAATTCGGATACACTTTCTTTAAATATAAACTTACTCATCCTAAAAGCCACTAGCTTAATTAGTACAAAAGTGTTTAACTCGAACGTTGCTAAAAAAAAGTATAAAGGTTCAAATCTTTAATTTTATCACAAATAAAAGAACATATTTAAAAAAAATATATACATATGTATCAAATTTGAAAGAAATCTCATAAATATGAAGTTTTGTGCTCGTAATAATTTCACCATGACTTGTGTTATTATGTAAATGAATGTCAGGAAGAATCGGATAAAGTTTTCAAAGTATAGTAGCTCGTCACAACATGTACAAGCAAGGACCCACCCTTACCCCCTAAGTCTTGTTGTCTTATTACACAATGTGGCGTGTTGACAGACGCCCTACTACCGACAGACAGACAGACAGACAGACAGACAGACCGAGCTAGCGACGCACAGCACCGAGACGCCGCCGCTACAGGGATGATGGTACAGGAATAGGGGATTGTGGATGGAAGAGGGAGGGAGGGTATAGGAAGGAGTCTAAATTAACAAAGTTTGCCAACTCGTCAAGATGCAACTCCCTTGGTCTGGTTGGGGTATACGCGTCGTGTTTCGGTTGGAAAGAGGGGCAACTCTTTTATTTTATATTATCTCTTTCTTTCTTATCAAGTCTATAGTTTTTTATGTATTTGAACTTGCTATACAATAAATATAACAAAATATGATAGCGCCACCATTGTGATTTTTTAAATTAATTGTTTTATTTAATTGTGGGTCTAAATAGTCTATTATATATATTCGTCTATATATATATATAGATGTAACATAACATACATATATAAAACATAAACATATATTATTATTATTATTACTATCATTATTATTATTATTATCATTAGCACCGCGTCTTACTACCCGTTCGGGTTATACGCATCTTACGCTAATGTGTAATGTTAGGGTGATTGTGAGATGAAATGGAGGACCTACAGTTTAACGTGGAATCCGAACCACGGTGGAGGCCTTGCATTCCCCGCATTCACAAGTTGTGATTAATACACGCCTTGTCAGAGGTGAAGGAAGGGCTTGGTAATCAGATAAATCTTTACCGGGACGGAGGATTGAGCCCCGGACCCCAGATCAGAAGTCCGACACCTTACCCCTAGACTACCAGGTCACTCATAAACATATAATATGTATGTATTTATATGTGTATGTACTTTCCCAATCTAAATTTTGAGTTGATAATGTTATGTTCATTAAAGTAATAGTAATAGTTTTGCAGATTTAATTTATTATTAATATTATAGACTCAAAACTTAAAACCAAAATACTATGTATAAATTTATAAAGAAAGTATCTATGACAGCACGGTATAGGTCTCAAAAAATACTTGGTTGGGAATGTTGAGGTTCAAATCCTAGGTGAGTGCATTGGAAGGTGTTTACTAAACGTGAATAATTTCTCTGTTTTTTCCTACAAACCCTTGAAAATACTTCCTCTAAAACAATCTTACTTATACCTAACTCTTAAATTAAGTCACTAATAGTCATGATATTAAACGTATTTAGGTTATATTTGTCTAAATATTAACTATAATATTTAAAATACATTTAAAAGACCCATGTAAATTGGGCTACAATTCAAAATACTTAGGTTAGAACGCTAGAAAAATATTTGTTTAATATAGAGACTCCAGAGTTTATAATTTTTCTGGTTATTTCTGAAGTTTATTCTCTCGTTGTCACTATCAAAACTTCAGTACGTTACTTTTCTTTTCTCCATCTCGGTGTGTGTTGTTTTTTTTTCACCTACAAGGTCCATCGAGTGTCAAACACGTGTACTTAGCTATTTTACCTTTGCACAAAGGTCCAAGGAAACATAGAATGTCGCATATATGCTACTCACTCTTTCATTTTAAAAAATGAAACCTTTCTCCTCCACACTTTCATTATCCTTCCATCTTCCTCTTACACATCTATACACACACTTTCTCGTCAACTATTTACTCCCGTGACATAAAAGAGGTGTGTGTGTGTGGGGGGAGGGGGGGGTGTTAAAAAGTTTCCCCTTTCCCCGACAAATTGCGCTACGCAAAAGACTAAGCGTTTTTACAAAATGTCACCGTGTGTGTGTGTGCCTTTTCTAAAGCTTTAGAACATCTCCAGAGATGTCGGAGAAGGGGGCAGGGGGCCCATCGTTTAATTTAATACCGCGGTCGCTTAGTCTCAAATGGTCCGTACTGCCACTTTAACGTCGGAGGAGGAGAAGAAGGGGGAAAAGATTTTACCTCCCTTTCATGACGTGGAAGGCAGAACAGCGAGTGAAGTCGCTGTTGGACGTGGTCATTATTGAGTGGACGCCGGTCTGTCTTAGCTTAAAATATCACCACCAGGAAAGTTTTTAATAAGGAGCTTTCGTAGTCCTAAATAGGAGCCACCGCTTGTATCATATATCGGTATAGGAGACGAAAGTCTTGAGCGACAGCAAATAGAGGAGTTTAGATGTCGTTAAGAGTCAAATGGGCCGCTTCAGTTGTGGAATGGTACGAGGCGTCACTTCCGTGTTAGAGACCTGGTGATGACGGGGAGATCGGAGTTTGAGTCCTGGTAGGGATAACTGAGGTTTTTTTTTTTTTAAAGGTTTTATACTCTTCTTCCACGTAAACGCAGGTATATTACCTTTGAAATGATTCCTTCCTCATCCCTACCCCAGTAGAGTAATTATCATACATGGGAATAAAGGGTAGTACTAAAACGCGGGGATAAAAATTAAATAATATTGTAATGTCCCGATTGAATTAAAGCTTTAGAGACGCGTGTCACTGGTCTCACGGTCTAGAGGGTCAGTCTCTTAGTAGACCGGATTGCTGGTGAATTGGAAGTCTAGATTTGAATTATGGGCCTGGTGCATTTTGTGAAGTCTTACATAAGTGATTTATCAGTGTGATTTTCTCAAACCTTTTTACAAGATAGTGTGTATTCATTTTCCTTAATTCATTCTCTCAAACCTTACTCATTATACTCAGTCCTTAATAATTCGATTCGGTGGCCACATGGGTCTGAAGAGGCAGACATGTCCAACCCGCAGTACTACGTGGGTCATTAGCTGCACCCAGATCAAATTGAAATATTTCAAAATGTAGGAATAAACAACAAACTAATCTCTTTTTTATATCTGGGTTTTAGGTCCTATAATTCTCATTCATGGGTCCCTGGCCAAATCTCTAAAAAAAATTATTCAGCCCTCGGTCAAGGAATGGTTGACCATTCCTAGTCCAAGGAATCACTCTCGCAATAAACCTAACATCCGATTAAGGGAAGATCAGATTTTCAATCCCGGTCGTGTGTACTGAGGGTGTTTTTTGCAAAATTGTTTTCCACCCTCTCCCTCTCTCTTCATTCTAATTTGGGTACATTTACTCTAAATTCAACCTTACTTCTCCCTAACAAATCAGTGAAGTTAGGACATATGCATAAAACCCGAATGTTCATTAAGACATAGTGGTAAAAAGAAAAGCGTTAGTAACCAAGGGATTGGACGTACAGTATTGATTTTTTTAAATGTCAACTCTACCAGTATATCACAATATAAAACCATGGTATTTGTCAATCTTCTATATTTCATTTTCATATAACTCAAAAATATATTAATTTTATACATACATAAATACTTAAACACGATGTCCCCTTACTGGGTAGGCAAGAAACTAGGCATGTAGCTTAAAAAACCTCCAAATTTAATCCCTACTCACTTTTTCACACTTCCTTATCCTTGCATCTTCACTTCAAAAACATCTATATAACCCATTTAGGTGGCCGCATGGTCTAACGCGTTACTCTTTAAGTAGACTGGACCGTCGATGACGGGGAGATTGAGGTTCGAATCGGGTGTATTGAGGGTAGTTTTTCTAAACTGGTTTTCCTACTTCTCTTCGCGAAGATGCAGGTACATTTCCTATAGATATAGCCTTCCTAATCCCTAAAACCATAATATAATTAGTATATAAGCGTATACACCAAATGGGTAATAAGACGTGGGGCTAAAAAAAAACCCATCCATACACCGAGTTATGCATTCTTTTTTATTCTTAAAGCTCTTAATATTTCTCTTTTTCACGCATTTTTCTATAACATTTGGTCACGTCTGATGGCCCACCCCTTTATTTTGATCGACACACTCGACCCTCATCACACGATCAAAACTTAATTTTACACCCAATGTTTATGATTTTGGCCTAAAATATGACAAAGATCCGCACTTATAAATGTTATTATTATTATTAGCACCGCGTCTTACTACCCGTTCGGGTTATACGCACTTACGCTAATGTGTAATGGTAGGGTGATTGTGAGATGAAATGGAGGACCTACAGTTTAACGTGGAATCCGAACCACGGTGGAGGCCTGGCATTCCCCACATTCACAAGATGTCTTGTCAGAGGTGAAGGAAGGGTTTGGTAATCAGATAAATTTGTGTCGGGACCGAGGACTTACAAATGTTGTAATAACATTATTCGGTGTACCACACTAAGATAAACCCTGTAAGCTAAATAATTTTTATTCGCAGCTTCTTACTATCCACCCAGTGTGTCCACATATTTACAAGAATGAGATAGGAATGATAAAGGTAATGTCCTACACCCTATCTCAGTCGGTAGCGTGTGTTTATACTGCACTAAGGGTCTCGGGTTCAATTTCTGGCATGGCCGAAAAAATTAGCATTGGTAAAATGGGGGTTTCCCCTTTCAAAGTGATGAACTAATGGCCGAGAGCTGGATGTTGTGTCTGCTCTAAAATTAAGTTAGTTTATAAGTTGTGTGTATGTATTATCAATCGGTTCAGAAAGTGTACATTAAATACCTTGAATAAGTTAAAATTATCTGACGCAATATAACAGCATTTTCTTGGAAGGAAAATTGAGAAACCAATAAGGTAAAGCCACCTTCTGTAGCTCTTGTATCAACGCAGGACTAGATCCTCGTTACTCTTAAACTAGATCAGACGCGGAAGTTAGTATAGCCCACGTGACCACTTAATGCGGGATGGAAGTAAAAGATTTAAGAAAAAGAATATGAAGCATTGAATAAATATAGAATAGCTACATATTAGGAGGTGACCTGGCGGTCTATGGGTAAGGTGATAGATTTCTGTGCTGGGGTCCGGGGCTCAATCCTCGGTCCCGACAGAGATTTATCTGATTACCAAACCCTTCCTTCACCTCTAACAAGACGTGTATTAACCACAACTTGTGAATGTGGGGAATGCCAGGCCTCCACTCGTGGTTCGGATCCCACGTTAAACTGTAGGTCCTCCATTTCATCTCACAATCACCCTACCATTACACATTAGCGTAAGTGCGTATAGCACGAATGGGTAGTAAGATGCGGTGCTAATGATAAAAATAATAATAATAATATATATTAGGTCAATATTATATTAATTTTATTAGGTTATGTTTAAACAAATATAATATTTCTTATTAAATAATTCTTCAGAGATCCTTAGAGGAACAAGTTTAGTTAAAATCAAGACCTGTTTTAAATTTAAGCCCCTTCAACATATTTTTTACTTTTTAAATACTGTTAAACATATACATTAAACAGGAAACGTGAATAAATGAACTGTACATTCTATGTTAATTCTTACAGCGGATGTAAAATATATTTTTCTCACATTCTTAATAATTCCCGTTTAAAGATATTTTCAAAGGAAAAAAAGAATAAGAAAGATTTCCAAAACGAACAAGGGAAAGAGTAAAAAAAATCCTGCTTTTATGAAAGTAATATGTATTTCTATTTCATTTTTTAACATCTGTGTTTGCAATATATATTTTCTATATCCCTCTTATATCACAGATTTTTTTCTCCCCTCAATTCTTTATTTTTTCATTTTCTGGCTGTCAAGCGCTGTCAGAAATCTAGCCGTGCCATCGAAGCGAGTCACGTATTCTTCAAGACGGAGGATTGTGACGTTGTACGTCAAATGCAGCTGACCGACCTTCGTTCCTCATAGCGTCTTGTTCTACAGAAGATTTGGAGAGAGGATGAGGGGTGTGGGGTATGGTGCCTAAAGACAATATCATAAAATAATACTAGTCATTTATAAATAAATATATATAGTTAAATACCACGTCCTAGTACCGTTTGGGCTAACCGCATATATTAATCACACCAACGACCCACTTCGAAGACCAAATGATCTAAGGTGTCATATTCAAAATAAACTGAACTGCCGATGATGGGGATAACGGGGTTATAATCACGGTCAGGTGAGCTTGGTGGTTTTTCATCGATGGATTTCACCCTCCCTCCACGCGAATGCAATTACACTTCAAATAAATCCAACCTTACTCATTCCTAGCACATTAGAGCAATTATTACATGTTCGTGTGAACCGAAAGTCAGGGTGATAAAGAAATACTAATTGAATATGTTGAGAGGAGATGTGCCTGCATTATCATGGAGGTAAATTGGAAAACCATATAGAAAAAAAGATTCCCAGTTTATCAGACGGGGATTCAAAGCAAAATCTTTCCATTCCCAGTAAATTAGGCTAACACGCTAGTGACACCGATGTGTGTTAGCAAATATTAATTTTCCATTCCCGTTTTAATACTCGCCAGGCCTACGCGCTTTTAATTATATTAATGGAGTAGGGGTGAGGTAGGTAGAATTTATAGGAAAATTAGTCATACATGAGTGTAAGGAGAGTTGTGAACCATTTAGAAACGAGACGCGACGATATTGACGTCTACTCGGCATGGACACTAGTGCAGGTCCCTTAAAAATGCATTTAGGCTAATTTATTTCAATTTCAACAATTGATTTATAAAGTGTATTTGATGTAAATTCTCTGAACCGAATGAGTATATATTTACGGGACTTAAAAATCATCTTAAAGACATAAAACCCTATTTTATACTATAATAATTGTGATAGGGAGGATATTTACACATAAAAAAACATATTTTTGTGCAGTCATCATTCATACCACGTATTATAAATAACATTAAATACATCTCGAAAGATATCTATAAAAAAAAAGTAACCGGTTCAGATCTCAAGACTTGTCGTGCAAAAAAGTGCCCCCAAAATCTCATAAATAAAATTCCAAGGCCTTTTCCCTGATCTAAAAATCAAGATCACCCCAATTAAAGCTAATATCAAGACTAAGAAATAAGTTTAATGACGTTGCCTATTTGGAGAATTTGAAGCTATTTTTCAAAGCGGGTCTTAATCTGAGTCACCTAAGCACTCTAAGTGCTATCACACTTAAACGCTAATGTAAGAAAAGAAAGAGAGAAAATAAAATGAGCAGTTCAAACTGCAAGATCTCTTGTTTATCAAATGATATTCCTTCCCCTCTTCCTCTGACGAGTTTATACACTCAAAATATATTTGCACCCTGAAAACATTTACGTGCTTTTTAAAATTACCTTTTTCTTGGTTCCTATGCTAGATGGACGTTTGCTTCCCCGGAACTTTTAATCAACTTTCTAGCAGGGGCCATTTTTGTGACCAAGCCAAATAGATTGAGATATAGATGATTTATAAAAATCTACTTATAGAAAAAAAAAGTAATTTGGTGACATGTAAGACTGTTTTTTGATTTTTTTTAAATAATGTAGGGCTTTTCGTTTAAACGTTATTTCTTTAAAACTCGCCGAATAAGACGTTAAATAACTAACCTGGGAAATCCTATCTTGAACTGTCGTGATGTCACAAGTAAGAAAAGTCCTTAAAATCAAATCAAAACACCCAATTTGTTATAAATTGTTATTTTTTAAATGCATTCAAAAACAATTATACCCAGACTTTGATAAAATCAGTGTTGACATAGAATGCAAATAAGACATTTCTCATTCCTAGACAGCCAAATAAACTGTTTTACCCGATTGACTACAAAATTATCTTACTTTTCCCATAATACCCCAAATGGGTAGTAAGACGGGGTGCTATGTTTTACTATTCTTCTTCTTCTTCTTATTATTATTATTACTAATGGTTTTCCCTGGTTATCTTGGCAGCTTAAAATTCTATATTTTCCCTGTTAAAATGGTTTTGGTAATTTTTGTAACTGTCAAAATAAAAATGTGCCTTCCAATCTGAATCTGAACTGTAAGTCTTGACACGTGGATTTATTTTAAATGGTATGCTCCCTTATAGGTCCAGGAATTATCTGCTTCATGGCAGAATATACATGTTCAGAATAAACGATGCTTCAAGTTTTCCCTCTTTCTGGAAAACAGTATTAGTAAATCCTTAGTTTAACTGAAGCTTAGTGCGGCACTGGTTCCTTCAGGCACGCTTGTTACGAATAACGCCGAGAAATGGGGTTGACGAAACGGAAGGAAGCAAATCTTAAGAGAGAAAGGAGTAGGAAGGGGTTGGGAAAGGGTGAGGAAGGGTGAGCAAGGGTGTTCTGGGGGGTAGTTGTGTCCGAACCACTCACTGGAAGGTTATAATTTAAATTGAGATTAAAACCGACTTATCTTCTCATGTAGTACTACATGGTTTTACTGGAAACACAAGAAATGCGAGGTAATACATTTTGTTACAACGGGTTGTTAAAGAAAATTTAAGATTAAAAATAATTTGTATGCATCAATTTAAAAGAAAAATAGGAAGACGTTAAAGGACAAATTTGGAGAAGGAGGTAATATAACGTTAGAATTAAAAACGATAAATAGTTTCCCCTTTAAAAGTGATGAATTAACGGGTGGCGTCTGGGTATTGCTTCTGTTATATATTTAAGTTAGTTTATAAGTAACTAGCCCCCTTCCCCGTAAAAAAAATATTGTAAAGAATTCTGTAAAACAAAGCGTCAAATCATCCATCATGTCAATATAAAAAAAAACTTTTTTTACTTTTTTTTAAAAAAATACAGTCCTACCATCAGTGTATAGCCCCCTCCCTCTTTTTATCCTCCCTCCTATTTTCATTTCATTCCTCTTTCCTCACCCGTACTCCCCCGCCCCCTTCACCAACCCCACTTTCCCTTCAACAACTTTTTTTCCAACTATATAATATACTATCGACATTTTTATGAGGAATAAAGTAAATTTTCAAAATAAAATATAGCTTTTGTTACTCGCTGATAATGTAGCTTTATATTGGTGAAAGAATTTTTAAAATTGGTCCAGGAGTTTTTGAGTTTATCCATTAAAAACCAAAAAACCAAAAATCAAATCTTTCCTCTTTATAATATTAGTAAAGAAGTATAGATGTGCTGATAATTATAATCAGTCATTTCAGAAAGTGCACAATAAATATCAAAAATAGAGTATAATATACTGAAAAGCTAGGAAACGAGATAGTGAAATAAGAAATTATACTCAATACACAAGAGTGGGTGGGATTGAACCATGGCATTCGTAATCTAAGTCGAGCACCCTAGCAGGTGCTATTAGCACTTGGGTTTACTCATATCTCAGTCACACGTACGTAATACGGCTTGAGAAAGACCTGATCACCGGCTACGACGATATGGCGGTTGGAATCTTTTCCGTGTGCCCTTGGAAAGGGTTATAGATAGCCCAGCCGGGTAGTAAGACGTGGTGCTCAAAATAAATATCTTACCCTTTAGCGTTTTTATGGGGTTAAAACGAATGGTTAGAAAGTCACGATGTTAAAACCAAATCTCTTTCCTATGTAGCTATGTGGATAGCTCGAATAGATAATATGGTTAGATGGAAAAATTAATGTTTACCCTGTTAGTGTAAACACGTGGAAGCCCAGTTTGGTTCCGGATGTGGTGGAAAAATTAAATTTCTACTTCATTCGGGCACCTAAATAAAAACATTCTCAATGGCATTAGGAATTCAAAAGTTTATTGCTTCACTTACAAAAGTACGACAACAATCCCTTCCCTATCTTGAGATAGTTCTATACAGTCCACCTTATTACACCCTATGCCTAGCTTGAGCTAGCTATTCAGTCCACCTATAACAACTTATACCTATCTTGAGCTAGCTATTCAGTCCACCTCAATACACCCTATCTTTTTCAGGTCCATTCTAATGTTATCTTCCCATCTGCTTTTAGATCTTCCCAATAGTCTCTTCCCATAGGATTTGCCAGTCATTACCCTGAATATGGTTATAGATTCTCCCATCCACGCTGCATGTCTTCCTATACAGTATTTCACGAGACTTGATTATCCTAACAATATATTTTGATGAGTAGAGGTTATGTAACTCAGACCATGAATTTATTTTTGTCGTATAATGTAAGATTCCGCGTTTCACAACTAAAGATAACAACTGGAAACTTTATTGCTCTGTATATTCTAAGTTTTACATTTCTTGAAAAAAAAAGGCAAGTTGTCAACTGACTGAGTAATAGCAAACATTTCCTAAATAAAAATATATTTAAAAAAAATTATATTATCTGTTGACGCTATAATTAACTATTCGTTAGAGTTGTCGTGACGCAAATGAATAGCGTACACCAACCACGAATGAGCTTGAAAGGATTGGAATGAAGGTCACCGGTGATGAGTTATCTTCTGCCACCGCAGTAACATAGGAATACTACCCCTTTTTGAGGCCCGGGGATCTGACAAAACGGAACAGATAGAGGAATAGGTCTATGCGCGCGCATGACACACTATGCATAAGTTAAACGTTAGGGGAGAGGCGCAAGAAAGAGGGTGGATATAATTTAAATGGAGATTAAATAGACTTATCTAATCCCTTGGCGACGAAGCACAATGGGAAAGGGTGTAGGGGGTGGGGGTGGGGGGAAGAAGAGAGGATACGTCTGAAAACGGGAGTTACGGTGAGTGGAAGTGGAAGGGAGATTTTCTGCCATAGTAAGCAGAATTTTCCACTATGGACGGAGATATATATTCTTGGTTCCATGCATATCACTCATTTTGCACATTGCTTTAAGCTGTCGCATTAAAAGGTGATAGTACTCCTTTTTTTAAAAAAATATAATTATTTTAGTTTTTAATTTTTAGGTGGTTGTATATTTGTTTAGAATGTGAACTCTCAAGGGATGATAAGTTTTGACATTGGCATAAAATATAATTAATGCGTTGAATAATTTAGTAATCCAGTTTGATGAATAATAGCTTCGTTACAATTAAGATTAGGAAGAAACATTTTTTTAACGTTACAAAAGCTACTATAACAAGTTTGTAGCTATCACTGTTGATGGATAGTGCCATTAAATTTAAAAAATCACTAATATTATAACAAGATAATATCAATGTTTACTCCAAAAAACTAGTTTGTATTATCCGAAAAATAATGTATATTAGAATCCTGGGAGTTGTATAGTATAATTATGCTAGAAAGAAGGAAAGGATGGGCCAAATTGACAAATATATTTGTTTGGGCAAAATTTGATGACATTTAATGTATTAATTTTTGGTCTATTTTCATCGAAATTTGTGAGACGTGTTCTTACGAACATGTATTATAACATTTATATGACCATCAAAACATGTCTTAAGTCTATTGAATAATTTTTTGAATGAACAATATATGAGACGAGATACCAAATAAAATATTTTTGTGAGACAGAATAGTTAGCAATTTAAATGTTAGTTATGGTCAATAATGTTGATTTAAATTCGAATTAACAATATTTTTATGATAGCCAAAAATAACCTCCTATCTCTATGAAATTTATTTTCCTCAATCAGAATAATATTGTTAAAATAATATGTTTAAGAACCGGATATCATATTGGCTTTATTTTGACCCAAAGTCAAATATTTAAAGATATACTAAAGAAGAAGCCCCTCAATAATTTTTTTTTTTGCTAACTGTCCCCTCAATACAGATAAGGTTTCACCCCGACTTATTCCATTCCCTCATACAAACTTAAAAACTATTAATTCAGTGTTTCACAAACAGTGTACCACGGCGATGAATTTGATGTTCAGTACTGCCACAGCCCAGATGTGTCGCTGTTCAATGAGAACACAAATTACCGAAGTTGGTAAAATAGACAGCCGTGCGTTATCCGCATTTCTTACTCTCTCGTATTTACTTATATTTTAAATACATCTGACTAATATCAAAAGCTTTCGTTTGAAGCTAGAACTTAGTTTATCCAAAACTACTTGTGGCTTGAACTAAATGTTTCCAAATATTAAATAAGTGGGATAGAAAAAGAACTTCAACATGAAATCTTGAAACATTTGAGCTTACTTCAGACCTTAATTAGTCTATAATTTCCTAACTCTGGTTTATATTACAACCTTTGGACTGGGTGCATAATCCATTTTCTGCTGACGCATCACATACCTAAAACCAAACATCGTACCGAAAATAAATAAATATATATATATATACACAGTAGCCCCATGGCTTCTTTGGTGCTGAGTGACAGCTCACAGCTGACAACTGACGGCTTTTAAAAGTTACCAGACCAAATTATGTATCCCTACGCCGAACCATATGATCTTAAAAAACATGTGTTTAGTAGCTGTCACTTCTGACAGTCAAAATCTAGGTATATACCTAAATGTTGACTGTCAGAAGTCAGCTGTGAGTTGTCAGTCAGCACCAAAGCAACCATGGGGCTACTGTATATATATATATANGGTTGGGGGGTTGGAGGGGGGGTTGTTAAATAACTGTTAACTTGATATGTTTATGGAACACTTTGTTAATATACTGTTGTAAAAATAAAGCTAATTGGATTTTATTGTTTTTAAATGGACGTTTGAAGGCGGGCGTGCTCGCTTAGGCACCATTTACATAGTTTCACATCCATGATGTGCCCGTCCTTTCTAGTCCATTCGTAAGGCAATAGCCTCATGTAATTGTACATTTTGAAAGAAAATATCAATTAAATAAGGTAAATATAATTTTTCAATATTTACTTCTATCAATATATTTTGTTACTGCTAAAAAAAAAAATACTTTTTTCGAGCAACATCCACAGTATAGAATTGTTTTGTTTTGTCGCCACGTCTCATTAGCCGTTCGGGTCATAGTCATAACTTTGGGGGACTGGCGCTAACAAAAATAATACGAGGACTGGCACAGTTTCATTTATTTGCAACATTCTATAATGTTATAAATAATAATCAAAAACACATAGAGCCCTACTTTAATACATAATATTACTATCATAGAAATATTATTAAATAAATATTTTATTTATTGTATTTTTGTAATTAAAAAATAATAATTAGTCAAATGTGCTGGGGATGAGGAAAGTTTTATTTAGGGCATGTGTGCCTGCATTTACGTGTAGGGAGACCGAAAAACCATTTTAAACAAATCCACAGTACACTCAGATGAAATTCGAACCTTAATCTCCTTGTTATGGACAGTCCAATCTACAAATGGAAGTGACGAATTAAGCCATTTGACCAGATATTGTTTTAAATAGTCGTTTAACTCAATGTCTTACTTACCGTTCGGGTTAAGTATTAATTACGTTAATGGGCTAAGAATTTAAAATGTTGAATTTAGAGGAAGTGAATCTGCAATTGTGTGGAGGGTGAGTTGAAAACCATTTAAGAAAAAAACCACCCACAGTTCACCCGACCAAAACTCGAAACTTAATCTCCCCATCCTCGGATGTCTAGCTAACTACACCACCAAGGCAGATTTTAAATAGCTAAATATTAATTTGTAATGATCAATGTGAATATTACAAATTATAGAAGACTTTATTTTTAACTAATTAATGTTCTTATACTATGTTACTACAATTATAAAATATACACATAACACCTACGTTTAAATTAGAGAATGCCCAAAATGGTTATTTTACATTTTAAAATAAATTACTAGCCCATGCTCAAACCTAGTGTTTTTAAAATGTATTTTATTTGCACATCGATTCTTAACTATCTATACATTTGGACTCTACAATTATATTTACACTAATGGGACTGGAATGAACAACCTAAAATTTAAAGGCTCTGTACCCGTGTTTGTGTAGGACTAATAAACCACTAAGTAAAAAAACCTCTACGCCACCCGGCCGAGATTAGAGCTCCAAGAATCCCGTTATCAATACACCAGATGAGATTTAGGTCTTACTCTATGTGACCACAGGTGTGGGTATAACAAGAGTTATCGATCTCTAATGGACAATATGAAGGAATATGTTGTTCGAAAATTCACTCAAATTAACGTGGGCAAATATTGATAAAAACCCAGGGATGATCTCAAGTTAAAATAAAACCCCACTTTGAGTTCACCCGACAGGGATTTGAATTCCTTAATTTTCCGTCAACTGAAACTATGTGCAATACGACTCAAGTGTATATCTCTTATAGTAATCAAACTGCATGCTTCAGTAGCCTCAAGGTCTAAGGCATTCCTAGTTTGTTTGACTAGACTGGCGATGAAAGGGAGATGGGAGTTCAATTCCTGTAGGGTAAACTAAAATTTTCCCCCCACCCCTTCCATGTAAATGTATGTGCACTTTCTCTAAATTCAACCATCCTCGTCCCTAACCTGTTAGTGTAATTAGTACATATGCGTATGGCATAAGCAGGTAGTAAAACGCAGTGCAGTAAAAAAAAATGCAATCCAACCGATATTAAGTTTTTTATTGACGAAATAGGAATTTTTTTTAGTTGTTGTAACAATTTTTTTTTTTTGTAAAAATGTATAGTTCACTTAAATTCCGTTGAACAAAACAACCCTGGAGTTTGGTAATTATAAGTGATAAAAAGTGGCAGTGGCGTTATCAAAGGCAAAAGGGGGCACCGTCTGGTTGTCATTAAGGATCGCTTAAGGCCGTGAGGAAAGAGGTTCTTCATAATTTGCAATGAGTACTTCAAGCTTCATCAATATGCATGAAGATACGTCCCATTTCTTGTTAGGGCCAAAATTCACTGCTCTCTCTCTCTCTTCCAGTTTTTTTTTTACTAGAGGGCTTTGGCGTTAATTGATTTAAATTTGAAAATCAAAATATAATTATCTTTGTAGTGAATTTTAGAAATACGTTTAGTATCGCAAGTTAATAAACACGTTTTTGTCTTTGTAATATTTATTATTAATTTTATTCAATTGAGACCATTATCATCTGGAATCATAATTGTAGTGAAATTATAATTAATCCTACCTCAAATTTTTTTTAAACCCGCTTCGGTGGCCGCATGGTCTAAGGGGATACTCATGCAATATACTAAACTGCTGATGATAGGGAGATAGGAGCTCGATCCTGGTCGGGTGTATTAAGGGTGGTTTTCCTAAGAGATTTATCACTCTCCCTCCAATCATATGCGGGCATACTTCTAAATTCACATTTGTTAATCCCTAACACATTAGTGTAATTTGTATAGAAACATATAATCCGAACGGGTAGTAAGACACGGCGCTAAACAAAACAAAAATAACCCTCTAAGTTCAATATGAACTAATCCTTATTTCAACGAAAGATAATCTAAAGTTGCCCAAATTTGAGCACTCGCTAAACTTACGAATACACAACGCTTAAGAATGTGTCCAATCTTCTGCAAGTGAAAAGATAATTTTGCAAAAGCCATTGTGAAGATTCCAAATTTCAATGTATAACATGAAATGAATGTAAGTGAAATTTTCTTTCGATTAGAAATTATTTAAACTTTTAAAAATATCAAAATTGCATAAAAAAATATTTCTGACACGAGCTCCATATACAAATCGAATTATTTTTCTTGTCAATATAATAATATTAAAATTATAGTCATTGTTTTAAGCAGTTTTTTTATGTCTTTGATCTATCTATTGAATTCAATTCAAATAAATATACGTAGACTATTTTTTAAATTTTATAAGTTTAAATATCACCGTTTAATTCTATTGAACGATAAAACATCTTTTACAAATCTTATTTTTTCCAGTAAAGTACAGTAAGCTACAATATATATAGTTTCCTTCCAATTGTTAATCCTTCGATTTTTGTAATCTATTTATTTACGGTATTTAACGTGCATTTTTGAATCGATTTATTATATCAGCACACGAGTATTTCTATGAGCGAGAACAAAAGGGCTTACAAATTTTACCGAGAAAGGAATTTTCACGAACCTTCTAGGGTTCTTTTACATGGAAAAATCAACATGGGACAGTCAGCTTTACCTCCCCTACAAAAATTCATATTGTGTTATCGATTTAAACACTCAAGAAAAATCCATCGACCTCAGATGGCTTAGAAACCATGAACATTGGTTACTGAAGCAAGAAATTTACCCCAAGAACACCAATGTCGACATCATCAATGGTACTGGAGGGTACAGTGGAAGAGATCATTGCATAAGAAGGAAAATATTAAAATATTTGAAGCATATGATTTTGATTCCTTTCGAAACATTTTCTATTCCAAAAATCAAAGATAAGAAAAATGACACTTTGACAAGGGAATCGAAAACAAGACTCTTTACTTAACGCACCTATGAGTTATCTAATAGTGGTGAAGATTTGGCGTAAAACACGTGCAATATTAGTGATGAGTTCACTGAAATTAAATCCTTAGCTCTAATTACCTCCCTTCAGTTAAAGTTCAGACAAATAACAGTAACGTTAATCGTGGTTACTTATTAATAAACTACTAAACTTTATTAAACTCTTAAAATCACAGCTTTTCACATCCTACTAACATATATTTTTTTTCTTTTTATAATTCCCGAGTTATTAATAGAAAAGTAATCACCTGCTTTCAAAAAGCTAATAAAAACGCCAGGGTAACAAGATTAATGCCTCCCCCACTTTCCTCTCTTTCCTAGGCCCCAGGCCCCCTACAGGTCTGGGCTAGGATGATTAATGGAAAATTTGGGGATAGGGCTGAGAGAAGGGTTTACTATCTCACAATATAAAATGAAACTTTCTCCTTTAACACTGCCAACCTTTTATTATTATTTCAGTCGTGTATAAAATAACGCAAGCTATGTTATATCAAATGTTAGAGAGAAAAAGAGCTCCTCTCGATGGTTAAATAAATAGAATGGCCGATCCGAAACCTAGGTGACTCTAGTTCGATTTCAGATAGTGCTGACCTGTCTATTTGTGTATGGGCTCATCCTGATATCCACTTAGTAAACCTTTAGATGCAATGAATGGTTGTGTATAATTTTCAGGGATGTAGTAAAGGGCTGATTATGCGTACTGATTTTTTTTTTTGTAAAATTTTGAACCGTTGAGGGAGCAGACACGTAAGCTAGGATCAGTTGCTTTAAAGTTTTATATAAAATTATATATTGGTACAAAATAGATATAAACAAAACTGAATATTCATACTAAAAAAATATGTGGCTAATTTTTTAAAGTATTTTTTGGGGTAATTAACATTTTTAAACAGGTCCTATTTAACATGCGTTTGCTTCCATTTCTCCTTAAGCCACAAATTTCCCCATCAAATAAATGAGAACACTTAACTTATATGTTTAAAGGAGAGTATTTCTGCGTTAAGAAAACGTTAGACATATATTTTAATTTTATTATAATCAATTTAAAGTTTCTCAGGATGTGATCTGCATAACAAATACCGAACAACTCAATAATTTCGCTCCTCCAACGTTTGTGGGCTTTGCTTCCGAAATTCTCTGATTTACTAATCACCGCTAGCTTATGCCGGGATCACGATCAACTTAACGTTAACTTAACGTAACTTAACGTAACTTAATGGAAAGGACCTCATGTGTTTAAATGGAAGCGATCACGATGCACTTAACTTAACGTTGACTTGCAGTTAAATTAACGTAAGAGATATCTTGGGAGGTCTTTTACTTTACTTTACGTTACTTGAAGGGTATCACGTGATCTAGCCAGCCAACCACTATGTGAGTGACGTCAACAGTGTCAACAGGGCTATTTAGTAATTCATTTGTTGGTATTATGACCAATGTTTACTCTTTAGCATAAGTTCTAGTGATCAGACATTGAAACGAAATAATTAAACTAAAATAGGGAACTAAATTTATCAAAAAAGTTTAATAATAGATATTTATTATAGCGATAGAAAATTGTAAACATTCACAGATCATCACTTTACAAATAGTACAAAACCACAGATCATACTCGAGAATGCATATGTTTTGCTCGAGTTGTTACGTTAAGTTAAGTGAATCGTGATCACACATAAGTTAAGTTAACTCTAAGTGAACATTACGCTAAGTTACATTAAGTTAACGTTAAGTTGATCGTGATCCCGGCATTAGAAGGGGCTCTTTTAATTCCAAGGTCACGCTACTGAATTTTATAATTAAGAGTGATTTAGTTTGTAAGTTGTGTGCAAATATAATCTGCTTGTTTGAAAAGTAGATTACGTAAGAGTACTAACTTGAGCAACGTGACCCTTTCTTGTAAGCAGCATCAGAGTTGATCCATTTAAGTTAAGCTGTCTACCTTTCAGGGGAAATGAAGTATGCATGTTAAAAAAAAACAGTTAAAAATGAACAAGTGAAGTATTGAGCTACTCTTCACAAGGAACGACACAGTCATTTATGAAATATAGTGAATATAAGCGTATCCATGCATACAATGCACGAAATCATATCATTAGTGTGTATTAAAAATAATTATAATATTAAATTAAGGGGAAAGAACACAATATGCTATGTATAAAATTTTAAAACATTTTTTCACTGCAATGAACAGTATTTTTTTAGAATAATGAATTGCTATTATTGCGCATTCAATTGAAAATTAAGAGCAGGAAGCCATTATTTCATTACATTTTTACATTAAATGCTCGTAAAAAAATCAGTCTTTTATAATAAACGTTGTTAACGTGACATCCTGTTACTAAAATGTGTTTTATTCGATTACAGTGTCCAAATTTTAGTTTAGTCGTTTACATTATAATATTTAATTTCAAAACTCTTTAGGATAGCTGTTGTCACACTCGAATTGAAATTATCCAATCAAGTCCTTCTACCTCTAGTTGACTGCCGCTGAGAATAACTGTTCTATGACGATGTTTTCCATTCCCCTTAAAGACTAGTTCTAGTGTAGTCCTTTAAAATTCAGTTTAATCATACTGTCTTTATTGGGGTTTATTATTTTGAAGTTGTGTTGATTACTAATAGTAAGCCTCATAGAATAAGAATTAAATATATTTAAAAAATGTAGAATACCATAATTTAAACAAGTGTCAACTTATAGGTTATGGATGTATTTAAAAAAACAAAACAATTTTATGCGTTTTTTAGATGTGATTTTATGAGATTGAGGGAAACAAATAATGGCTGAGGTATCATTTGAAGCACTGTGTAATTGATTATACCTTCTAACTAATTCATTTTGCTAACATGCTTGAAGCCAAATCCCTAACTTTTATTTAATTGTTTGGGTGTAAAATAAATGTTATTTTAGTATTTAAAATACTTCATTTTTCCTATTTTTAATTAAAATACCTGAAATTTCCATGTTTTTGTTTTATCTGATATCAAAATATTACTTCTACCTCCCAGATTGTTGTCATAATCAATGTATGTAGTCACCATGTAACCACAATAATTTGGTGGGGATATGGGAAGTAGAATTGTTTAGTAAATAAACTTGAATTTAAGTGGAGGGAGCGTGGTAAACCATTTATTTAAAAATACCCTCTTTACACCCATCCTGGTTTCAATCCTCAGCCTTTCCATCAACATCAAACAAGGCAGATGAGCACGACGCATACTTATACGGGTTTCTTTCAATTAAAATAATTTTAAATGTGTACACATAGTAAAAGATGAAACTGACAAAAAATAAAGACATTTCCATTAAGGTGCGGTAGAAGGAAGCGCGAGTATTTTTATAATTTTTATAGCATTACAATCTTTTGGCCAAAATAAATCAAATATTTATTTAGCAGCAACGTAGAGTTTAGTTTTCTGCACATACTAATATCAACAAATCTTGAATATCTGTCAAGGATGTCTTGGAATCTCGTCAAAACATTTCAAATAAAGAGAAAAAGTTTTGACAAAATTCCAGGACACCTCTTACAGATATTCAAGATTTGTTGATATTAACATGTGCATAAAACTAAACTCTATGTTGCTACTGGAGAAATATTTGATTTATTTTGTCTAAAAACTGTCAATTCTATAAAATCTGTTAAAAAATACTTGTGCTCCCTTCAGCCGCATCGTTTGCAACCAGTAGTCATCCAAGAGCTGCGGAAAGGGTCGTGAGGGTCAGTGAGTGCTCTATTGGTGTGTCCTGGTGCATACTTAGCCGCTACACAGGGCTGTAGAGAGGGTTCACTAACTACTGTTGTGTTCAGGGTTACCCCCCCTCTCTCTGTTTTAATCGTTGAGCATTGTTCTATGATACAGTAAAAAAGTACAACTATTTCAGTCGTGGGAGCCATTGCAGCTGCATCAATCATTAAGTGGTGACAGAACAATTGAATCGTATTTAATGTCAACGGCTGGGAGAGGGTGCATCGCATTCATAGTTTACCACATGTGAAGAGTCACTTCGCTTAACAAAATGATGGCGCGAAGCAGTCATTTGTTAACTGTCACTGCTTGCATTATGATTTAAAAAAAACACACTTATGTTTGCATCAGCTGCGTTTAGTTTTTTTTTTTTTTTT
>CABFVZ010000872.1:172216-201319 GCA_902151445.1 Timema monikensis | reverse complement strand
CATCAGGGCCTGGATTCACTAACGGGAGCAAATCTGCTCCGGTGCAAGTATAGAAATGGCGCAACTTTGCGCCCAAGATGCTCCCCAAGATGCGCCTTATTTATTTGCGCCATTTCCGTATTCACTAAACAAGGCGCAAACTGGTGGCAGGAATAGGGTGACGTCATCATAAACGTCATCAATTGCTCTCTTTTCGACCAATCCTTGTGAAGAATTTACTTCCAAAGTCAAGGCTACTTTATTTTAAATCTGTAATGAAAACGACAGCAAATACAAAGATTTTTAAACATTTTGCTCATAAACTAGCAATAAAATTAGAAGCGGCCTCTTTCTGGATGTTTTAGAAAAACAATATTAGTACATTATTTTGTATTTATTTATATTATTAGTATAAAGTTTAAGTTCCATTAATAAAACATTAATGTTTATAGAAACTTTAAAACTTATTTTAAGGTTATACTAACTGCCATATTTAGTGACGAGATGTCTTTGGACTTTGAAATACAAACCTCTTTGGATCTAGACGAAGATTACACAGTTCGTAGTTTTGTTTTGTAATACTGCAAGAAATGCCATTGCGTTGTTTTAACGTAAAAATCCAACAATCAAAGGTATGTAATTGTTTTGTTACCACTGTCTAAATTGAAACAAATTTTGTGCTTGACATACGTTTTGTTATTTTAATTAATTAATTATTAATTGGAGTACAGTTATGTAACTAATTGTATTTTAAGCCAATACAATAATATGCCGCCATTTAAATTTATTGAAGTAAGTGACAGTCATGATTTAATAGTTGCGCCTACTCTTGAGTGGTGGCAAATAAAAGGCGTAACTTTGCTCTCAAATTGCGCCTGCTCCTTTTAGTGAATAGGGATTTGGAACATATTTCCAACTTGCGCTGGCGCAACTATTTGCTCCCGTTAGTGAATCCAGGCCCAGAATGGGAATTACTATGTAGTGCTAAAAAAATAGCTAAGTCTACTGTATTGGGTTCATTTACTTTATCCACCTTAATAATAAAATTAAAATGCAAATATTTTTGACTAAAAGTTTTAATATCACTCATTATTCATCAGGCAGCAATTGAGTAGGCCGATAACTATTTGTATGTTTCGTTATATACATATTTCGTGAAACTATATTATTGAAATAAATAATTAATCTGTCACGAGCATTGTGTGATATCCACCGCACGCAGAGGTTTGAAATCTAATAATTAGTAGCCCCTATACACGAATATATGCTCTTCAAAGCTGTAATTTAATAAAATTATATTTTTTAAATTAATTTAAGCGGGAAAAAAAAATTAGAATACTTTATATCAATACCACGAAATGGATATAGTAATAAATTTCACACGGTAATGGTAGAACTGTGCACGAATATTCAGTATACCTCAAAGGCAACATTTTAAAAATTTATTTATTTTTAGTTTTTACCCTTTTCACCTCTCTTATTCTTAAGGAAATTTCCACCATTTTTCCTATACAACTTTTTACACTTTTGAAATTTCTACATCTTTTATAATTTTTTATCCTAACATTTGTCATTTTTTTATTTGATTTGTATTGGGCCCTTTTTTGCAATTTTTGATACTTTTTGCCCTTTTTGACTTTTTTTTACATTCTTTCCTCTTTTGTATATATTTTACCTTGTTATACTTTTAAACGTTTTTAACTTTTTTAATAAACCATTTAACCCATTTTTAAATTTATTCGATATACTTTTACCCTCAAATATTTTCTCCGGGAAAAGTTGGGCTATTAAATGCTAGTATATTTATAAAATAGTATATGAATATATAAATAGTACATAATGTTAAATTTAAATGAATATACTTTTCTAATTTTGAGAAAGCAAATCACTAACCAGATTTCTGACATTGCAGTATTGCTGCGGAGAAGATGGAATTATGGATACAATTCATTTAATGATAAGTAACCTAGATTGCCTTGGTAAAATAATGAATAGTACAACTGATAATAACAGTAAGTATAGTTTATAATTTCCTATACGTTTATGTACTATTATTTTTGATATGAATATATTAAATTGTTTATTTATTTAAACGACAACGAGTCCTTATTGCAAACTGAATTATTTATAGATCAATGTGCATTCCATTAACCAGGCCTTATTTAAATTTAGAGTATTACTAGTGTCTACGATGCTTAAAAATAAATGATAGTTTACCAAATACATTTATTAAAATACTCTTATTAAAGAAATAGCTAGTATATCTCTATACAACAGTTCAATACCCTGAAACTAAATTAAAAACACCCGATTCTTTTATTTTCAGTGAATAGTGTGAAAAAACGTTTTTATAATTTATCAAGAGAAGACCTTGAGGTAAGAAAATTTGTTAATTAAGTTGAATCAAAAATAGTGGGGCTACTATTGCTAATTTGATATAAATCTATTAAAAAAATAGGCAGTTATATTGTAGTTCTGAACATTTTTTAGACTCCCACTTACTTTTTAATTTTAACCCAAAGTCCTATTTCATTATCACCCTCTAAAAGGCGATTGGCTCTTTTCATTTGGCGTGGAGATGCAAAGTCATGGGAACAAGCGGTTTTATTCAATAATTTTTATTGTTTTGCCAGTTTCTTTTCGGAAATGGTTTGTTCAAGAATAGAATCATGTTGATTACGTTATACTTTTTATATACACATCTCATCTATAATTCTAATAGTGATCAGATATCTATAAAATTTATATTTTTCAATAGAAGAATGCCGGCTTCATAACAAAAAATAAGAAAATGTAACAATTAATAAACATAGATACATTTTCTTAGAAGGGGTGTTGTAAATATGAACATAAACATTTCACTCGTTCTTGAGAAAATTGATATTTCCAATCGTTGATTTTTCCGCAAGACCTGTCCGGTAGCTAGCGCCATCTATGGTTTCTACGACACATCTGTTCTTGTTGACGTGGAAGGCTACTCTGGTCTGTTTTGAAGCCACACCACGCATTTCACCCTCCCGCCCACCATCCCACAAAACTGGTTTTAGACTGGCACTCGAAAGAGCCAAGGGCCTTAATTTACCTAATATAGTCAAACACCTTAGCTTTTTCGATAACGTGTCTGACTACTTAGTTAAATATCTGTGTTTCAATTACCAACAAGGCTGAAACATTATATTAATGATTAAATGTAATTTCCCCTCCCCACAGTTATGAATTAATGGCTGAGGGGCAGTATTAAATTTAAGATTTTTATAAGTAATGTTCTGAAATAATTAGCCAGTAGGGCCTACTGAAAGTGCACGTTAGAAAAACCAAACGTTAAATGATCTAATCTTACTTAAACCATTCTTTACTATACATAAAAAAATAAATTGCACATAACTAATTAGGTTACACTAACAAATTAATGTAAAAAATACTCTACACTTCACTAGTGAATTGGTAACGACTTTAGAAAAGGATCGTAAAACTGTACCAAAAAGCACATAACCCTCAAATATTGCCTCTATTATAGATTATACTCAATACTATACGCCACTTTTATAATCTGGGGCTGGTAAAATTCTTATAGCGATAATATTAATATTTTAGTTTTGAAGATTTTTTGTTACACTATACCTTCCTTGTAAACGTCACCAGGTTTGGAATCACTGTAAAAATTCGACCATTTTAAGAAGGCTAGTGTGAGTCAGTGAAGTTTTTTTTATCACCGTGTTTTACTAAACCTTCAGGTTATATGCTTTTGTACTAATTACGCTAATGATTTTAGAGATTAGGAAGGTTATATATATAATTTACCCAAATTTGCGTGGAGGGAGACCAAAAAACATTTTGAAAAACCGGCCTCAGTACACCCGACTGATATTCGAACCTCGATATCCACATAATCGGCAGTCTAGTCTACCACGACGGTAGCATGTTAGACCACGTGGCCACCGAAGTGGGTAAAGGTATTGTTAGTTTAGCATCGGTGACCTGGTGGTCTAGGGGGTAAGGTGTCGGACTTCTGTGATAGGTGTCCGGGGTTCAATCCTTGGTCCCGGCACAGGATTATCTGATCACCAAACCCTTCCTTCACCTCTGACAAGACGGGTATTATTATTATTATTATTATTATTAGCACCGTGTCTTACTACCCGTTCGGGTTATACGCACTTACGCTAATGTGTAATGGTAGGGTTACCTACAGTTTAACGTGGAATCCGAACCACGGTGGAGGCCTGGCATTCCCCACATTCACAAGATGTCTTGTCAGAGGTGAAGGAAAAGACGGGTATTAATCACAACTTGTGAATGTGGGGAATGCCAGGCTTTCACCGTGGTTCGGATTCCACGTTAAGCTGTAGGTCCTCCATTTCATCTCACAATCACCCTACCATTACACATTAGCGTAAGTGAGTATAACCCATAACGGGTAATAAGACGCGGTGCTAATAATAATAATAATAATAATAATAATAATAATAATAATAATAATAATAATAATAATAATAATAAGCCAGTAAAATATATTGTACCAACTTTCTACACTTTTAAGCATAAGGTATTCTACTCGAAGGTTTATTTTGAAAATACAATATCAATGCCCAGTTAAAAATTGATTCAGCTGCCGATAATTTATATAAGTTATATTTTATACTCGTAGTTGTATGTAATTATGCTCTGATTTTGGCTGGAAGAACAGTAGAGAAAAGTTTAAAATATTTATTTGCAGCCAAAATTGATAGCATTTTACTATATTATTTGTCTTATTTTATAAATATTGTTAATAGTTATCAAAAGTGACAGTTGTAAATAGCGTTACTTGGTGGATGAGCCTATTAAAATGATTTTAGTAACTAACTTATACTTTCTTCATACGAAAATTATACTACATCTTCTACGTCTTTATAGTCTTGGGGAAAAATATAAGAGAAAAATCCGACTTAAATAATAATAATAATAATAATAATAATACTAGCCAACATATTTCAGTAAGTAAATAAAATGTTCGCCGAAGCTAACGGTCTAAGGTTCGCATCTAAGGAAAGGAAATAAAATTATCTTACCAGCTTATAGTGATACATCTATATTAACTGAAAACTTAGTATTAAGAATATGTAGTGTTTTTTTTTAATATTCGTGTCCATAATATATGTTTTGCATTTCAGTGTACTGGAGAATGTGTGGCTAAAAATATGGGGCTTGTAAGTATTAAATTTTGATCATCTTATGAAAAAATTAACCATGCTTAGAATTATTAAATTGAAAGTATTCTTAAGTAGCGTGCTTTGTTGAAAATAAACAAGTTATAATTAAATATTCTAATCTATAAAAATCCGTGAAATATTGACTCTCTGACTGTGCGAATTATAATTAATGTAAGTATGATATGTGTAAAATAATTTAACAGAAACCAACCACGTAATAATATTTGCAAAAACTTAATATGTACTAGTTTTGAACTGTACCAAATCCAAATCAATTAAAACAATGTGTCTGAAAGAAAAAATAAATGTTTTGTTTTTAATTATATATTTTACAGTTAAAGAGTGATGGTGATATTGATCGTGAGAACGGCCTGAATGAGTTTCTGAAATACAAATTAGAATCAGGAGAATGGGTGGATGAACTCTTAAGAGATTCTTTCAAAATGTGTGGGGATCTAGTAAGCAAGGACGGTAAGTAAAAAACCTATTTATTACGTGTGGGGTGGCTTTTTTTAGTATCGCATTTTACTACTTTTTCAAGTTATGCGTATAAGTACTAATTATGCTAGTGAGAAGAATGAATTTTGATTAAATGTACCCATATTTGTGGGTAGGGAGAGTTGAATACAATATTTGTGAAAAAATACTTCAGTGCATCCAACAGGAATTTTAACCCATGTCTTCCTGTCATCGGCAGTCTAGTCTATTGCAAGAGTGACGCCTTAAACTATGCGGTCACCGAAGGTGGTCTGGAAATTGTTTTGATCATCTCATATAAATATGAGTGGTAATAGTGAAAAGCTTAGATCTAAATATTATTTTGAATCTTTATGTCCTATATTGCCCCGAACCCAAAAAATTGGATTTTCATATTCTGCCTGTCCCTTTAACTAAACCCTGATTTTTTTAATGTAGTTTGTTAAATTGATATATCTTGAGACTTTTATTTATGACCCTGACCCTCAGAGTAAAGATAGTTTACTGATATATGATCTTTGAATATTACAAATTTTATAAAAAGCCTCTAATTATTTTG
Organism: Timema monikensis; assembly: GCA_902151445.1. NCBI lineage: Eukaryota > Metazoa > Arthropoda > Insecta > Phasmatodea > Timematidae > Timema > Timema monikensis. The sequence goes on along the minus strand of CABFVZ010000872.1, from coordinate 195,112 downwards.
TTAAAAGGTGTTATTTTGTGAGTGTTTGACCCAGGATAATTTACTGACGAGTGATTTTTGGAAATTAAAAATTGTTCAGAAATTTATCTGACGATTTGGTTTAGAATGGATGTCTAGGAACATTTGTTTAAGGGAAGTTTACTAATAGCTTATATTTTTTTAGATCTAAAATATTTAAAAAATAGTTTCAACAGTTTGGTTTAAAATGGGTTTTTGGTAAGATTTTTGCAATATAAATAGTTTTAATTCATATATTTTAGTTTAAAAAAAATAAAAATTTGTTGTAATGGTGTAGACTGGATAGAACTATCTCAAGATTGGGATTGTTGGCTTAATTTGTGAGTGCGACAGTAAATTTTGAATTACTAACAAATGTTGAAGACCTGGTGGTCTAGGGGTAAGATTTCGGACTTATGTGCTGGGGTTCGGGGTTTAATCCTCTTTCCCGGCAGAGATTTATCTGATTACCAAACCCTTCCTTCACCTCTGACAAGACATCTTGTGAATGTGGGGAATACCAGGTCTCCACCGTGGTTTGGATTCCACGTTAAACTTTAGGTCCTCCATTTCATCTCACAATCACCCTACCATTACACATTAGCGTAAGTGCTTATAACCCGAACGGGTAGTAAGACGCGGTGCTAGTAATAATAATAATATATGTATCTGTATTAAAACACATATTAGGTTTATTATTACTATTATTAATGTCTAGCAATTTCTCATGGAGTTTCCCGTGACCCACTGTTTTATAAGAATTATATAAGATCCCCGCCCCCGTGGCGCCCGTATCTATGAAACAAATTCTAAACCAGATACAAAATATTTTCTTCAAAAATTTGTTAAAAATATCCAGATTGAAAACCTAATTCAAAATTTTTAAAAACAGGCTTCAAAGTGCGTTCGGACCCCCTTCCGTCCACCTATGCTAAAAATTTCAGATCTCTGCGTGGCGTAGATTTGGCTGGGCATCGCACACAAAAAAACACACACAAACAAACAAATACTTCCTTTTATTATTATATATAAGGTAATATAACTATTATAATGGATTGAATTATTAGAATGGGTATAAGTGCTAACAGTAAAATTAAAAGATAAGAATCATCAATCACTGGCATTAATCTCGCAAATATTCAATCAATTTTCTTGAACTAGTCACGTTGAAACAAATCTCTTTTAGAAGTGGTTGGTTTCATAGTTAGAAACATTTCATTTTGTGTATCCTGTCCTCATTCCTAGGGTTCAAGACAGCTATTTAGCTGTTAATTCTTTTTACAGACCATGAAGAAGATGAGAAAACAGAATGCAACAGCTTAGCGCACAGATTGATGACTTGCATTAATTTCCAGTCAGAAAAGGTAATTAAATGTAATACGGGGTAAACATATAGAGATTACTAAAAGTCTAATGCTATGTGCATATACACACATACATACATGTAGGCATATACATACATGTATACATATAAATCACATACATATTTAGTTTAAAATGCATATCTAGTGTTTGGTTGACATGACAAGTAGTACTGTATAATTGATTTTTGGGCAAAAAATAGTTTTAGTGTAGTTTATTGATGGGAAATTTAGGAAAATTCTGGATATTTCAAATGTGTATCTGGAGACCATGTAGTATCATAAATAACAATGTATAATTTTTGTTTTTGGGATAAAAACTCATTTATGTGTAGTTTAATGACCGATTGTTCAACAATTTTAAATATTAAAAAATGACATTACAGATTTGGTTTCAAATGGGTATCTTGAAAGTTTTTGAAATGAAAATATCTCTGTCTATTTGGCTTTGGGTAAAAATTTTACAAAGGATCGTTTGATGATGGGTAATTTTTGAAAATTAAAATTATATAAAAAATAACTAAAATGATTTTGCTTAAAATGAAAATCTATATAGTGTTATACATGAGCGTGACAAATATAGATTGATACTCGTTTTGGGGGGAAAATCTGGCTATGAGCAATTTACTGATGATGTAGTTTTTTAATTTGAATTTTAAAAAAAATGGCGTCAGTGATTTGGTTCGAAATGGGTATTCATCAATTTGCTTGTATTATAAATATTTATTTATAATTTTTTTTTTTCAAAATAAAAAATCAATAGTAGATAACGAAGGATGTTTGTAAAATTTTATTATTTTGAACATGTTTCTACGATTTGGTTCAAAATTTGTATAAAGTGATTATTTTATGTATCAATAATAACATATCTTCTTATGTCTAAAATAAATTAATTTAAGAGTGGTTTACTTACTACGTATTATTAAAGAATATTTGATTTTTAGGGAAATTGACCTTCAAGATTGAATTCAAAATGGGATTCTGGTTATATTTTTAATGATAAATAAGAATAAATATTTATTTTTACAAATAAATATTTTAAGGGTAGCTTGGAAATCAATTATTTTTGAAAAATTGAACTTTACTAGAGATATATAAATAATATGTTTAAAAGTTACATATAAGGATCTATTATTGTGATTAACAAGACGATGTGTTGGTTTTTATGAGGAAACAAAAATTAAGGAGAGTTTATTCAAAACATATTTTTGAAAAGTAACATCGTAACCATAATATACAAAGTGAAAAAGGTTGTGCGATTCTGTCGTACCTTATCGTATATTTACTAAGTCTAATTTTCCTTGTAAACTATATCACTATTTTCTTATGTATCATGTGTTAATATTTAGTTATAAAGTTGAATATAATTTGTTTTATTTTTACTTTGCAGAACTGTCCATCGGAGCACATAAAGAAAGGTACGGTTTATTTGTTTCCAAAAGCATATTGGTGTATTTTGAATATAATTTGAGATTAATCATGCTAAGTAGCTTTGGTGTAAAGTTACACTGAATATCAGACCATATCGGAAAGGGTTTTATCATTGAGTTTTTAATTTTACGTTTTTATTGTTATATCCTTTCCATGATGGTTTATTCCATTCAAATTCACCCTTGCTATTGTTATCTCCTTTCCATGATGGTTTATTTCATTCAAATTCTCCTTTGTTATTGTTATCTCCTTTCCATGATGGTTTTTCCTTTCAAATGCACCCTAATTAATGTTATCTCCTTTCCTTGATGGTTTATTTAATTCAAATTCACTCTTATTATTGTTATCTTCTTTCCATGATGGTTTATTTCATTCAAATTCACCTTTGCTATTGTTATCTCCTTTCCATGATGTTTTTTTTTCTTTCAAATGCACCCTTATTAATGTTATCTCCTTTCCTTGATGGTTTATTTCATTCAAATTCACCCTTACTATTGTTCAACTTTAAAGTTTGAATTTAAAAATGCTAAAAAAAATTACCATTAGAATTTATCAATATTCACATATAATTTTTTCGTATTAAATGTTCATCTATCACGTTTTATTTCAAAGGAACAAAAAAAATTTAATATATATATAAAATATTGTTTCTTTCAGGATGTGAAAATGACATCAACCGATCTTGAAAACAATAAAAAGGAACTAATGACGGTAACAAATGAGAGAGCAATGAGAAACATTAGAATACAATCATATTAATTATCAACATTTGTTTCTTTCCAAGTAATTTAAAATAAGTATTTGGTAAAATTACGGAAGGGAACCAATTAACTAATCTAAGCATTGTATAAGATTTAATATAAAATAAAATGAACATGAAATAAGTGTTATTTGAAACTATTAATCGATTTAACAATCCCATCAAAACAAAATCTAAAATAATGATTTTGCATGAGTAAAATAAAAGTTTAAAAATATGGTATCAAACCATAAAATAAAATATCTCTGGTGTTTATATGTGCTTGTGTGTGTTTATTTGGTTAGTAAATTTTAATTTTAGGGTAGAAAGATTTTATTCCATTCCAGTCAAGTTATTTCTTTTAACAATCTTTAATACGTTGTAAGGTTTTATAGATATTCTGCATTAAAATTAGAATATATTATTAATAATTATTACTTTATATAATTTCTTTTTAACTTTTAATTGATTTTTCATAAATGGAGCATAAGTATTGTAAAACTTGTTTTATTCAAATTCAAAATAATTTTATGAAATACGAATTAACCAAATACATTTTTAAACTAATGCATAATTTAAGCTTAATTTATATTAACTGAAAACAATATTTACTTATGTGCAACAAGAAAATCCATCATAATGATCTAATACAAGTTATTAACATTTTACCATAATACAAACTAATCGTGAATAGTCCTTAAAACAAAAATATAGGTTTGCTTTACAAAAACATGTGCAGTCAAGATATAATTAAAGTTGTAGTCTCGTGATATTTGGTGAATCCACTCCTTTATTATCTTATTCAACTACTGTATGAAACTTTTTAATTTTTACTAATTTTATATAATTTGGAATATGTAATGGTTTTATTGTCATTGGTAAACAAAATTATTCACTTCTCATCATTATAAGTGTTTAATCATTATACGCATCTTTTTCTAGTCCAAAGTTTTGTATAGGTGGACCCATTTGTATCAGTACCAATTATATATATAATAATTTAATCTTTAATCTTAACTTCAGTGTTTTCCCCGTTTAAAAATATTAAAATTTGACTATCTCTATTCAAGATTAGTGCAATGCAGTCTATACATTTGATTGGTTTTGTGTTTATTTATTTTATTGATACAGGGTCTATGGAAATTTTATTACTAGCAAGTTGACCACAAAAACAAAAAAAAATATAATAATCTTAAGACTTTTCCCTGTTCCAAAGCTCAAATTTCCTTGGCTTGAACCAATATTGAATTTTGAAATATTTCCAAATATATAAAAATACTCAATTTATTATCATGACATTTTTAATTGCGCTTGTCAATTATTATAGTTGATTAGTTACGAAATTGCCTGACATTTCGTTTATTTTACTGGTATTTTTATATTCCCTGGCATTTCAAGGCGTTTCATATTTTCCCTGAATTGATATAATAAGATACACCGGCTATAGAATACTTTTGTTACTGATAAAACAGTATCTGGGTGCTAAAATTAGCTCTGTACTCGGCTTTAATAGGTGCTGTTATATTAGAGGTGGCTTATATATATATATATATATACATTTTCTTTAACTTGCTATTTTTGCATTGATTCTCAACTATTGTATTTAGTTTAACGTACCTATAATATAATATATATTAGCATAATTAAACTGCGTGGGTCTTAGACAAATATTATGACGTTGGGGAGAAGAAAAAATATCAAAATGAATTAAATGTATCAAAGTCAATACACAATACTCTATCCCTATCTTGAGCTAGTTCTATCCAGTCCACTTCATTACAACCTATCCCTATCCTGAGCCAGTTCTATCCATTCCACTTTATTACAACCTATCCCTATCTTGAGCTAGTTCTATCCATTCCACTTTATTACAATATATTCCTATCTTGAGCTAGTTCTATCCAGTCCATCTTATTACAACCTCTCTCTTTTAGGTTCATTCTAATGTTATTCTATAAAATTCATCTGGGTCTTCCCTATGATATCTTTCCTTTGGACCTACCAGTCAATGCCTTCCCTAAACACAGTTCTAAATTCTACCATTCACGCTGCATTTTCTGCCCACTGTAAGCTGCGAGATTTGATTACTCTGACAATGCCTTGTAATGAGTACAGGGTATGTAGCTACTTATTATCTTTATCCCTTTTAAGATTAAATATTTTCAAACACTCTAAATCACTTCTTATCATGTATCCTAATATATGAGACGTTTCACAACCATAAAGAAACACTAGCTAGATTATTATTTTGTTTATTCTTAGTTTTAAATTTCTTGTCATCAAAAGCGATATTATCAACTTTCTGATCGAAAAATAGCATGTACTTTCGACTGTATTAATTCCCTAATACGCACTCTAATATCGTTATTATGTGTTAAAATTGTTCCTTAATATTAGAACTCATCATCACTAGATACATAATTTGAATTTAGCTATTCAAATTTTATTTATTTATGAATGTTATTATGATTTGTGTTTATTATGGACAGGTGTTTAAAATACCATCGTTCTAGTTTTCTTCTAATATTCATAGGTCGGAATAAAAATTGTTTAGGAACACACCCGTTATCTTAAATTTTAAAATAAGAGAAGAAACTTAACAAATCCAGGTGGAAATAAAATTATTCAATTTCAAATTAATGGAACTGTGTAATGAAATCATAAAAAAAAAAAATTGCAAGTGCAGAGGCAAAATTTAAAGACAAGTTGTTTGAAAGGTGCCGCTACCTATAGAATGATGCAAGTATATTACTCATTAACGTTTATGTCTTTCATTTGATTTATCTCCTGAAATCTTTCAACGTTTTTCTACTCCCTCGTGTGTTATTACTTGTCTGAAGGGCATGCATTTTAATCACGTTATTGAGATAGGTATGAGGAGATTAGAATATATAGGAATTTTACCAGCACTAGCGTGGAGGGACAGTAAACACAATTTAAGTTAAACAACCTTCAGTACACCGGGCCAGGATTAGAACTCCAACTTCACCGGTAAATTAGATTAGATGAGCTTGACGTTTAGTCTCTATGATCAGCCATGCGAGTGAAGAAAGATTTTACTATTCTTTAATTTGATTAACATTTGCTACTTATTCTTGAGATTAGTTAATTCTCATAAGTCTCTGAAAAGATGAGGAATTTCTAAAGAGATAAATTGAGTCTTTGAAGTTGAAAACAAGAAATTTTTAAAACATTATTTCACTTGAAAATTTAATATTGTAATATAACTTTAATAAATATTTTATCATTGGTATCAGACATAAATAGTTTTGCTTTTCATAAAAAAAATTTACAAGAAACATTAAATAAGTGTATAAACTAAGAATATTTATAATTTCTTACGAAAATACAGACATTTAAATATAAGCTACGAGATTAATTATTCTTTGAATAGTGAAATGATATAAATATGTTATCATACAAAATTTAGCAGAAATTTTAATATAAAGGGGTAATCTAGACATTATTTGCATCAAAGTGCTACTGATTTAATTAAGGCGAATTAATATAAACATTTATATTTTAATTAATATAGAAAATTATATCAAATTTGACATCTCAGTACTCTATAAATGGTTTCCTTGGACTTGGCTACTTTTTACAACAAGGTTCATTTCTTTCTTTATTTTTTTTTTCACGGGGGTCGGCGTCTTGTGTTGTGAAGTGGGCTACGTTCTTCAGAAGTGGTGAAAAATAGTCTCGCCCCTGACGTGATATGTGTGTGAATTTCCTCGAATATATGTTGCCCACGTCTTACTTCTTCTATTGTCAAGATAAAAAGATGAGTTATGACGTCATACTACATATCTGGTCTGTCCATCTCATTCCTGTCTATAAAAAACAAACAAAAAACTAAACAACCAACAAAAAAAAAATACCTAACTTCATTTTCCGGTGATGAAAATTTCAGTTGCCATCACCGTGGCCGAGTGGATATCGCTGTCGAATATTGATTCCGTGAAACTTGTTTCAATCCCTGTGTCAGATGTTTAAAATAATGCTCGGTTTTTATGATATTCTCTATACATACCTATATTTTTATGACCACATCCTATTACCTGTTCAGGTTATATTAATATATGATTGATAATAATGATAATAATAATAACAACATTATTATTATTATTAGCACCGCGTCTTACTACCCGTTCGGGTTATACGCACTTACACTAATGTGTAATGGTAGGGTGATTGTGAGATGAAATGAAGGACCTACAGTTTAACGTGGAATCCGAACCACGGTGGATGCCTGGCATTCCCCACATTCACAAGATGTATTGTCAGAGGTGAAGGAAGGGTTTGGAAATCAGATAAATCTGTGCCGGGACCGAGGATTGAACCCCGGCCGCCAGCATAGAAGTCTGACACCTTACCCCTAGACCACCAGGTCACCCTAATATATGATAATTACTCTAATGGTCTAGGGATGAGGAAGGAATCATCTATGAGTTAATCCACCTGAACTTGCGTGGAAGGAGAGTGGGAAACTATTTAGGAAAAAATCACCCTCAGTAGACTCGACAGGGATTCAAACATCGATATTCCAGTCATAAGCAGGACAGTATAACACAGGAGAGTGATGACTTTTTTGCCGTTGAAGTGGGTCTTCAATAGTCGTACAATTATTGTGTTCTCTCTTAGGTAAGGTTATTTTGTAAGTTGTGTAATAAAAACCACTGTTCATCAAGTGCACATTTATTCGACAGGCATTCTTAAAACTACCCCTGATTAAGGGTAACTGAATTAAACATAAATAATGCTTGGACTAGTTTTACGTTGGTACTCAGGTCGGGATTTGAATCTCGTGTGTGTGAATTGACGGCAGTTTCTTCTGAATTATTTCTCACTCCAACTCCACACAAATTCACGTACATTTCCTTTAACGCTCTACCCTTCTCATGTCTACTAAATGGATATAATTAAACCCAGAGAGCCTAGATAGTGGTGAGTCACTAAGAAACATAAATACCTTCTTGAAGTTATACACACACACACACACACACACACACAACACAAGTTGAATTTCTATTAGACTATTTAAAGTATAAACTTTATAGATAAAGCTATCAACATTTGACTTTCAAAATAGTTTAAACGTATAACAGCAACCATTAATACTACACACACTATCACCAGTATTTTTATTACCAGGGTACATGTAATAAGTAATAACCTATAGGTATACATAAATACCCCCTTTTTTGCACAGGGTTGTGTGCAATTATATTCGCATTGGTGGCCACGTAGGCTAAGACAGAATCGCATTGCATTAGGTCACCATTGATAGTCAAGTCTCAGCTTTAATCCCAGCTGGGTGCTGCGGGGGTGGTAGTCCACATGTGATTATTCAAAGTATTCTCATAATATCCTTATGCTAACATTGGTAAACTTTCGGCTACCCAACTCATCTTTCCCCCAAGATAAGTCCTTTAACTACCCCTTTTGTAAAACATAAAAAAGACTAAAAAAATAACCTTAACAATAATTGAAATATTTTATGCGCATATTGTGATTGAACTAGGTAACACTATATACCTGGAAAATTTTATATACGATAGCGGGTGGACTGCATTTAAAAAAAAAATATGCATGATACTAAATTATTTGTCTTTCTTCTACACCAACTGATGACATACTCATCTGTCTCAATCCTTCGAAAAATAACGAGCAATTAAACCCGCGCTTAATGTCGGCCTCGAATACCCAATTTGATAGCTTGTATTGTCTGTCCTCTCACATGGCCTTAACGAAGACAAAAGCGTTCAAATGAGAACATCTTCGCCTGAGGGTATCATTTGTATCGTACCTGTGTCAAAGGATATGATTATCCTTTGTACTTAGAGATGACATGTTACAATATTACTTTAGCGATATCGCATACAAGGGATGTTTTATGGAGATGTGACCCTTTGAAAATATAAGGTATATAGTAATTGTATTATGAAGTCATGTGTCAACACAATATGTTATACATCTAAATACGAAAGCTAGGCCAAACAAAACATAGGCCTAATTTGTTAATGTAATGCACACCTTTTCAAATAGAGTTAATTTAAATATTTTATCCATATAATAACTTAAATAAAAACAATTTATCCTCAAACTGCTAAGAAAACTACTTGTGTCAAGGATTTTTTATTCCATGAAGAATATATTACGCGTTCATTCTAAACCAGACTAAATTAATTTTTATACTTAATACATATAAAATATATTTAATTCAATAAACTTAATAAATTATATATATTCTATATGTATATTAGAAAGGGCTCAACAATATTATTTAACGAATCTAAATTTTAATTTTTCTAAGAATCCCTGTTCTCTAGTTCTAATCTGAATCTTAGAAAACATGGTGGACATGAGCGAGAGGTGTTAATACTTTAATTTATTAATCTTTGAGTTTCTATTAAGTATTACTTAATGTATGACATTAAGAACTCGAAATTTCACTACCCCACTTACGAAAGTATGAAAAAAATCCTTATCTTTAGCTAGTTCTGTCCAGTTAACCTCATTATAACCTATCTGTCTCAGGACTATTCTAATGTTAATATTATTATTATTATTATAATTATTAGCACCGCGTCTTACTACCCGTACGGGTTATACGCACTTACGCTAATGTGTAATGGTAGGGCGTTTGTGAGATGAAATGGAGGAACTACAGTTTAACGTGGGATCCGAACCACACATTCACAAGTTGTGATTAATACACGTCTTGTCAGAGGTGAAGGAAGGGTTTGGCAATCAGTATTCTAATTTTATCCTCTCATCTGCTTATAGGTCTTCCCATTGGGTATATCAGTCAATACCTTGAACATGGTTATAGATTATTCGATTCGCACTGAATTTCCTGTCCACCATAATCTACGAGATTCAATTACCCTTACAATGTCTTGTGATGAGTATGTAACTCATAATTATGTAACCTCTTCCAGTCCCCAGTATCTTCTTTCCTTTTTGGACCAAATATCTACCTAAGCACCTTGTTTCTAAACACCTTAAATGTATTTCTGTCTTGTAAGGTAAGAGGCCACGTTTCACAAACATAGAGAACAATCGGTATACCTAGTTATTGTATTGTATATTCTGAGTTTTATATTCATGAAAACAGGCAAGATGTTAAAAACTTACTGACCGAGTAATGAATAGCGTGAGGTGATCTGGTGGTCTTGGGGTAGTGTGTTGGACTTCTGTTCTGGGGGTCCGGGGTTCAATCCTCGGTTCCCGGCACAGATATATCTGATTGCCAAACCCTTCCTTCACCTCTGACAAGACATCTTGTGAATGTGGGGAATGCCAGGCCTCCACCGCGGTTCGGATCCCACGTTAAACTGTAGGTCCTCCATTTCATCTCACACTCACCCTACCATTACACATTAGCGTTAGTGCGTATAACACGAATGGGTAGCAAGACGCGGTGATAATAGTAGTAATAATAATAAAACTATTAAATTGATTGTTTCTTTAGTAAATTTTCCCTATAATTATGTTGGGCTAAGTATTAAATAAATAAGCAATGAAATAACTATAAAGATATTCTAATTTTTATATGTTTATAAATATATTATATATTTTTAGTAACAAATTGTATATTTTATCTTGATTCTAAAAGGGTACATTTTAAGTAGAGTCAAATCGAATTTCGAATATTAGGAAATTTTTTTACTGTGTATAAGATAGGCCTAATGTTTATGTGTGTGTGTGTATATCTTAATATATATAATTCTTCTGTACGTGTGTATGTCACTGAACTACTCCTAAACGGCTGGACCGATTTTGATGAAAATTTTTGTGTATGTTTGAGTGGGTCCATGGATGGTTTTGATTCACAATTTTACACGGTAGGTGGCACTGCAATCGGGTTCTAGGATTTATATTTATTTTTTAGGGAATTTATTTGATGGGATTTTTTTTTAAAGATTTTTTGCATATCAAAACATGTAACTTCACAATTTCACTCCCCACCACCGCCACCCAATATTTATAATAATGAATATAATATGAATAATTGACCGTTAAAACCTTCTTAATAGTGAATAATTGAACTTCTGAGAATAATTCATAGTTATATTTGTGTACCAATAGGTGGCATTGATTTTGAATTCTGTGGTATTTGACATACGCATAATTGAACTTCTGAGAATAATTCATAGTTATGTTTGTGTACCATAGGTGGCATTGATTTCGAATTCTGTGGTATTTGACGTACGCATCAATGCATGCGCAAGTCTCTTGCGTCGTGGCTTGGCGTTGTTTTGACATTTCAATTTCTGTACGATGTATTTTGATATTTCATGTATCACAATCGTGTGAATATTGAGTGTATTTTTCATCAAGTGTACTCAAATACATTCATTGGGAAAATGTGTAAGGTGCTGTGTTGAAGTGAATATCTTACATGATCTTCCATAAATTTAAATTATATACATGCGTATTCAATGACAATCAATCTAACCTGCAAATTTTTATTTTAAGTGCTTATTTGTGTCGATGATTTTATAAAATTTACGGAGTGTTAAACGTCTCATCGGAAAAAAAAACATGTAATACATAAAATTCAAATATAAGTTGCTTATATTTAGGTGTTGTGTGTTTATTAAAGAACAATGCCACGTCTTCGTGGACGAGGAGGAAATATTGGTCGACGTACACATAATTCACAAATAGTCCACCCCTGTCGGTTAAATCGAACGGCAGAAGATCAATTGACGGACAATGCAAATTTAAGAGTCCAGGTTGCAAACACACGTGCAAATGAAAGTCAAAAGCAACGCAACGAACGCCTTCGAGCTAATGCATTGAGACAAAGACAGGCGTGTCAACGAGCCACTGACGCACACAGAGCACATCAACAACAGCTCCTGCAAGTACATCGCGCATTGACACGCGTATCACTTCTCCGTCTTGCGTTCGAATATAAGTCAGACATCGACTATTCGTCACATTCACAAATTGTCATCGGCGCTATGGACAAAGAATGCCAACATTGCCATGCATTCAAATACAAAGGTGAATCGGCCGGTTTCTGCTGCGCGTCTGGAAAAGTTGTACTTCCGCCATTGAATTCGCCGCCAGAACCATTGAAAACACTATTGGCTAGAGCCACACCTTAATCAAAATTGTGTTTGTGTAAAATTCGCCAATTCAATTCTTGCTTCCAAGTTACATCATTGGAAGCAACAAAAATCGTTCAGAATGAGGATGGTCGCAATTTTGAATCAACGTTTAAGATTCAGGGCCAAGTATATCATCAAATAGGATCTTTAATCTCAATGCCTGATGCCGATCCAAAATTCTTGCAAATCTACTTCATGGGCGATGAGGAGCAACAAATAAACGCACGCTGCCAGTATAACCACATCGAGCAGATGGAGGAGCGAGAAATTATGGCAACTTTGGAACAGTTTTTGCAAAACCACAACCAGTTGGTCCAGTAGTTTTATACCGTTTCAAACAGACTACAAAACGACAACTACATGATCGTCATCAAAGCAGACAAAGTACCACTTTGAGAGCATGCGGGCCGATACATTTCACCAACCGTTAATGAAGTTGCAGTTTTTATGGTTGGCGACGCATATGAACGTCGAGATATACGGATCAAACACAGAGATAACACGGTTCACACAATTCAAGACAGCCATCGTTCTTACGATGCTTTGCAATATCCGTATATTTTGGGAAGGAGAAGATGGATATCATTTTAACATCAAACAAATAAATCCAGTGACAGGCACAATATACATATTACTTCCTTTTTCTTTTTCTGTAAGATTAATTTATTTTTGTCTTATTTATATTTTTACTTTGCAGGTGCAGAAACCAACAAGAAAGTGAGCGTGATGAACTTCTACGCATATCGGTTGATGATTCGTGCCAATGAAGAAAACAACATTCTCCGATGCCGCCAGCTGTTTCATCAATACATCGTTGATATGTATGCGAAAATTGAAAGCGAGCGATTACGGTACATTAAGTATAATCAAAAGAAGCTGCATTCTGAGGAGTACATTCATTTGCGTGATGCTATTGTCTGGTAACGTCGGTAACGTTGATGGAACCACTAATAGCAACGACATCGGTACCGCATATATTCTTCCATCATCATATATTGGTAGTCCACGTCATATGCAAGATTACATTCAAGACGCCATGACTTTCATGCGCGCGTACGGTTGACTAGATTTGTTCATTACATTTACGTGCAATACTAACTGGGATGAAATTAAAATTTTGTTATTGCCAGTTCAAACAGCAATGCATCGCCATTATATCACTGCACGTGTCTTCAAACAAAAATTAAAGTCGTTGATGAACTTGATTACACATCACTCTGTATTCGTCGAAAAACGTTGCTGGTGGTATTCTGTTTAATTGCAAATCGAGGTTTGGCACATGCACATATTTTAATTTGGTTCGTCGACAAAGTACGGCCAGAAGAAATTGATAAAGTTATTTCAGCAGAAATTCCGGATAGGAATATCAATAAAGAGTTGTTTGACATTGTTACCGCTAACATGATACATGCTTCATGCGGTGCTCTAAACATTACGTCGCCATGCATGGACAATGGAAAATGTACGTAACGTTTCCCAAAAGCGTGTATAAACTATATTGTCACTTAATATCGATGGTTATCCATTGTATCGTCGTAGAGACACAGATAATGGTGGACAATCATATCAATTGCGCATGTCAAACGGTGGAACGATTTACATTGACAATTGCTGGGTGGTTCCATATTTGCCATTGCTGTGCAAAATCTACAAAGCTCACATTAACGTTGAGTTCTGCAGTTTGGTGAAGTCCATAAAATACATTTGCAAATACGTTCATAAGGGCAGCGATATGGCTGTATTTTCTGTTCAAAATGTAAATGATAATGACGAAATAACACGTTATCAAATGGACAGATATATTAGCAGCAATGAAGCAGTTTAGCGCATTTTGAGTTTTCCCACACACGAAAAAGACCCTGCTGTTATACATTTGGCCATGCACCTTGAAAATGGACAGCGTGTTTATTTCACAGAAGAGACTGCTCTAAAACGAGCATTAACTGCCTCAAAAACCACACTAACTGAGTTTTTCGAACTATGCAACCAACTAGATATTTTCGGTCGATTCGCAAAGACATTAATGTATACTGATGTGCCACGATTTTTCACGTGGAACAATCAGTCAAAAAAGTGGGACCCACGAAAGCGAGGCTTTTCAGTCCAAGGATATGACGGACGTACCACGATGCGTGTCGCGAATTGCATTTGCTGGAAGATAACAACCATTGGGATCTCACACTTGCAGATGCAGTACTGAGTTCTTCTCCTCATCAGATTCACCAATTATTCGCAATATTATTGACGACATGTTTTCCGTTGCAAGCTTCCGTTTTCTGGGATAAAAATAAAGATTCCATGAGCAACGACATTCTGCATCGCATTCGGAACGCTGATAAAGATCCCAATATCGATTTTTCGCCGTGAAATATATAACGAGTCGTTAATAAAGATTGAGGATATTTGCATTCTCATTTCTAATATGCCACTCATTCATTTCGGTATGCCATCGCGTAACCACCCTTCAACAAACATCATTAACAGCAATATTCTGCGTGAAAAACCGTTCGATGTGGCCTCTTTGACTACTTTCGTTGCAAATAATGAGCAACTGCTCACTGCTGAACGAAATAACATATAAGATCGAATTAATTTTTGTCAATTGAAGCACAACAAGTTGGATTCATTTTTTTGACGTACCAGGCACCACTGGCAAAACATTCCTCATATCACTGATACTAGCGCGCATTTGGTCACAAAATCATATTGCGTTGGCAATTGCTTCATAAGGCATTGCAGCGACTTTGCTTGATGGTGGACGGACTGCACATTCAGCAATCAAGTTGCCATTGAACGATCACACAAATCCAGACGCAATGTTTAACATCAAGAATCATTCCGGCATGGAAAAAGTTTTGCAAAAATGCAAAATTATTATCTGGGATTGAATGCACTATGGCCCACAAGCATTCACTTGAAGCTCTCGATAGAACGATGAAAGATCTCAACGATAATACCAGACTTTTCGGTGGCTCTTTACTACCACTGTCCGGTGATTTTAAACAGACATTGCTGGTCATTCCACGCGCTACATATGCGAACGAAGTTAACGCATGTTTGAAACAATCATACATATGGCGAAATGTCATTACATTACGCCTTAACATAAATGTACGTGTTTAACTGCAAAACGATCCATTGGCACTGTCGTTCTAGGAACAATTGCTCAACATTGGCAATGGAAAAATTCTATTGCATGGAAATACACCATGCATAAAATTTCTAGACAATTTTTGCAACATGGTAGCCATGAAAGATGCTTTAATTGAAAGCATATTCCCAGATTTGCGCGATAATTACATTAATAATGCGTGGCTACGTGAACGAGCTATTTTAGCCGCAAAAAATATCGATGTTGAAGTTATTAATTTAAAAACACAAGTCATTGCCTGGCAATAAGATGTCGTTTAAATCGATCGACACTGTTGTCGATCCTGACGAAGCAGCCAATTATCCTGTTGAATTTTTGAATTCACTGGATTTACCGGGAATGCCACCACATAGCTTGCGATTAAAAATTGGTTCACCAATCATTTTGCTTCGGAATTTAAATTCACCTAAGCTATGCAATGGCACGCGATTGTTCATAAAAAGAATTATGGATAATGTTCTTGAAGCTACCATTTTGAACGGCAAGTTTCAAGGTGAGGTTGTTCTCCTGCCACGGATCCCAATGATCCCTTCAGACTCGCCCATTCCATTTAGACGCTTGCAATATCCAATTCACTTGGCATTCGCAATGACTATTAATAAGTCACAAGTCCAAACAATGTCCATTTGTGGGTTGGATCTAGAAATTCAGCGCTTCTCACTTGGTCAGTTATATGTTGCGTATTCTCGCGTTGGCAAACCATCAAGTTTGTTCATTTATACACCTCAGGGATTGACGAAAAACATTGTTCATCAACTCGCATTAAGATAAAAACAAAACAATCTTTATTGATTTTGTCGGACCGTTTTTTATAACATCACAACCTTAGGTATAAGAGGGAGTGAGGTTTCTATGCAGCTGACTGTACGTATCATCTAAATAGTATGTACTTCATACATCAAGTACATACTATTTAGATAGTACGTATATAGGTATGTGGTTCTGCTTAAGCCCGTAAAGGTTCTAGGCCTAAAACATTATATTTTTGCACTATGAAAATAGAAACAATTAAAAAGTAATTTGACATTTATCATATTTAAAGGTACGTCAATAAAATAAAATTAGCTGTACCCGGCATACAAATTTGTAAGCAAGCTTAGCAATTCTTTTCGATACAGCTGATATTTGTGGAGTTATGGGCGAAATTCCAAAAATTATAGGGATCACTATTCCATATATTATTATTTTTAATAATGGATACCATGTATGTATAAGTGTCTAGCAGTTCCTATTCTAAGTAAAATTTATTAGTTTCAGAAACAGACAGACGGAATGGGAAAGTATTGCCATTATTGTGAAACAAAGTATTTGTAATGTACTATTGTCTAAATATAGTCGATTTTGAGGAAAGAAATGTTTTATTTTGTATGTTGTCTTTACAAACCCTGAATTTTTAATATTTGTGTAACTCACTAATTGGAGTTCATTGTGAATTTGTAATTGGGATGATCACATAGTGTTTGTTTTACTATCGAAATCAATTATGCCACCTAAACGTAAAGCCAACGTTCGGGCAGGACAACGTCTGTCGGGTCCACTAGTATATATGTATATATAATATATATAAAAAACATTAGACNATATATATATATATATATATATAAACATCACTTTGGACACTAAAAATGTTGTATTGCAAAATTATTACAAATATGACGTCACAGATGGATTAATCAAGCTTGTATAACAACGCTTGATTTAATCACTTCAGAATAATTTTCATATTTACATTAGTTTGTAATATTCACGCCATTTATCCTGCAGTGTGACAGTTTTACAATAATGGAATACACTATGACCCAATTATAAAGGCCCGTTGAGACAATTTTAGTTTACTAATCCAAGTACATTAATTTGGCTGCGCGTGCACAGCTTTCACCGCGTAAACAGACAAGCAAGCTACTAACAAGCAAGTCCAATTGAAAGTGAAAAAGTGGGTCGGTCACCTTCCAACTTTACAAATGCAAGTAAACAATTCAAATGGCAGCAAATGAAAATTTTTTGTGCGGGGGGACACTTATTTATGAAATGTTATGAAAATAATGAATTTGTGTAGAATTTTAAGCACCTGATTTATAAATCTAAGAATTCCAATGATTTTGCACTAGTGTAAATTTTAAAGTTATATCAAGAATTGTACAAAATAAAATGTTGCGTAATTATTTCAAATGTGCCTTGTGAAAGATATTATTTAATATCGATAAACAAATGTTATAAATAATTATATCAAACCATTATTTCATATCAATGAGCGTGGCATGTAAATTTTTTTACATACAATCACAAAATATAATATAGCATTGTAGTACCGTGATTAATTCTGTCAACATAATTTTCGCGTTATCGACAAGTAAGGTATTAATGGCCGGCGGTTTTCCCTCGAAATCACCGTTACGCTTTCCAATCTCCATATTTGACACTTTAACCAACCCTTATAAGTTTTAATTAATTATTTCAGCCCATACCTTTCAAACGCTTTGTTGTAATGCTTTGGCAACTTTATTAGATACACAACATAATATTATCGTCTCATAGAAAACCAGATAGTTTTTATTTAAACAAATATATAAATTAATAATTATTATTTTTACAGAATATTTTGTTATTAGTATACCAACATTTAAAACAGGGTTGAAAAACCATGGTTAGTCCTATTTAAAAAATGCCCCATCAAGTTTGTTTGTATTGAGATCTATTGAGTTTATTTGAGTTTAATTTTATGTATCGTGTATGCTAAGTGAGTAAACAAATCAAGCAAAAAATATATAATTATTTGGGATCCACTGAAACATATTTTAATTTATTAAGGAATTAAGAAATATGAGACACTAATCACTAACTTATTTATGTTGTCTATATAAAACCATTTTTTAAAGAGGTCAACTAATTATGATATATTGTATGATATATTGTTTTTACTGAAAAATTGTAATTTATTTGGCCACACAATGTTATTCTTAAATTACCATTCCTAGCTCCTAACACATAAGCCTAAGCAGGGATAAAAAAAACAATGGCTCAAATAGAGAGATCAGTTAGCACCACTTCATTTTCAGCCATGTTTTTAAAAGTGATACTAATACACCTGAGAAATGCGTGTCAACACAACTAGCATGCTAGTAAGCTAATACTAGTACACTAACAATAGCCCACTAACACCGTGTCAACGGCCTTAAGCTACATCACAGTGTAATTTGTCGAAGTGTGCTGGTTGATTTCAAGGGTAAAAACGGCGTACGAACATTTTGGCAAAAATTGAGCATAAATTCTTATTTTAGGTGCCAATAATTCTACTGTCTAAGACCAATCTCGCTGGCTGTATGGTATAAGGCGTCACTCTTTCAATGGACTGGACTGCAGACAGTGAGGGTTTTGGAGTTTGAATCCTGGTCAAGCGCACTTAGTTGTTTTTTTCAAATGGTCCTCCTCTCTCCCTCCACATCAATGTAAGCGCACTTCCCCTAAATTAACCCTTCCTTATCCCTAACACATCAACTTAATGATTACATGAGCATATATTCCGAATGGCTAGTATGACAGGGTTCCAAATAAATATATATATATATATATATGTGTGTGTGTGTGTGTGTATGTGTGTCAAAACTACGTAACTGCCAAAGCCGAAACCTCCTTTTTAAAAGTGGAGTCAAAGCTCATATTAGTTTAAAGCAATGTCGAAATTTTAAAAGGTTCATCATACATATTTGGTATATTAATGTTGTTCCCTATTTGAGCTCTCCCATTTGGGTATTTACCACGCCTAAAGCCGCTTATCTTTGGCTTAGGCCTTCTATAGGTTCAGGTAGTTTCCACAATGGTAGGCACGCAAACACTTGAGAAGATAGATTTTACATTAATTATCACAACTCCCTCTTGGACGAGCTCATCGAGAAATCCGAGATGAGGCCGCTAATCGAAAAAAAGAACTTAAGATAGGGAGGGTGAGGGTCGCTAATCATTTTGGTCACAGAAAGCCCCTTCCAATCTGATAACGTGGGTTGCGTTCACTTAACCGCAAACAGGTGGAACAACTTTTACGGAATATTCCAACTGAGCTACATTACGTGATTATAGGATTTGGGTAACTATCATTAACAGAACCGATTACAGCCAAATCAGCGGTCACATGGTTTAAGCAGTCAGGCTCGCAAACAAGGGAATTACCTTTTTTTTTTAGGAAGTAGAGGTTCGAAACTAAGCCAGTTTCAGTGCAAGTTATAACTCTAGTTTTTCCATACGCTGATGATCGTATATTTCCTCCTTGGCTCCACCTTTTAAACTAAGTAATTAATATACATGTTGTTTATAGTAATATAAATAACATATTAAACAATATTGATGACCACACGTTCCAAGGCGATAGATAAGCATTGAGTTTGTCGCTGTTGTATGGAGAGATCGGGAGTAAAAATACGTCTAAGTAAACTGTTTTGTTTTTACCAATATGATTTTATCTCTATGAATGAAGGATAATTTCTGTACATTTGCACGTTCGCTTTAAACTAGAGAAGCACTGAATATATTTGAATGCGGTATGTGTTATATTATGTAGAGATATATCGGGGATCATTAAGGCTATTGATCAAATGAATTAAAGTAGGCCTAAATAGAATTAATATTTTTCAAAGATTTTGTCTCAAACCACATGGTCAATGGTGTATTATCTATTGAATTTAGAATTCATATGTATGTTCACTTATAGCTATAAAAATACCGAATAGAAATAAATAAGTTATTTTTTTATATAAGGTAGAACTTCTCTGAAAAGGTTATCGAGTGTTTGCAAAAAAAAATTGATCGTGACCATAAATATAATATTCTCCTGAACTAGTGACCCAAAGGGTCTTATTATTATTATTTACATATTAGTGTTATTAAATTAATGTAATCGAATTAATTAAAATAATAAAAAGTAATATTTTAATAACTTAAAAATAAAACAAAATTTAAAGCACCATTTTTAATGAAAATATGTTATATTGTTCGGTAAGTAACAAAAAAAACTATATCAGTGTCTACTATAATGCTGTTTCATTCTTGAGCGGAGTTCTTCTGAGTTTTTACTTAGTATCGATAGATGTTATCAACCAAATCGAATAAATTTCTGTAATTTTTTTAATCTTCCAAATAAAAAATTACACAATATGTTTCTTTGAAAGAAATTGGTCACAAAAGCAGGTTTTTTTTTTCTAGCGACAGGCATGATACCGCTTCAATTTGTAGGAGAGCTCTTTGAGTTTTAGACATTTGTTGATATGTAGAGTACAAAGCAAATAATTCTGAAGATCTTGTTCCTTACAGGACTTAAAAATCCTTGTTCGCGGAGGTGGGTTATATTGTCAGAAGTGGTAAAAGAGCCTTTTAAAATGTCTGGGTCAGAATGAGCGTGTACTTGAGCTGGGTAGAATAAATTCCGCATACAGGAAGGTTTCCAAACAATATTTAACATTGTTGCTACTGTCAGTATTGCAGCAATTCTTCATAATGTCTCAGCTTGATTAAAGGTTTGTTAATTATTTATTTTATAAAGTTCAGGACCTTCCAGTGACCCCCATTTGGATCAGGACCAAAGGTTTGGAAACCAATGGCATAAGCTATACTATAAAGCTAAACTAAACCAATTCTAAACATAAACAGAAAAAAATGTATACAAACCTTTTAGCTATTGATGTACACATTTTATTTGTTGTATAATTAAGCTTCATATAGTTTAATAAAAACATAAGAGAAATGGAACTCGAATTAATCTGTAAATAAGATGAAAAAGCATCCTCAATTGATAATGTCCAGATTATTTAGACCACCACCTTCCAGGTTAGAGTCCATAAAAATCAAATTCAGTGAAAATAAGCTCTTACCCCTCTGGGCTATTACCAGGATAAGGATTCTTTCATTCTTATTTTTCTTCGCAAGGTATGAAAAGGTGAAAAGAAGGGTGGTAGCGACGGGTAGGGAAGAAGGACGCTAAGAAAAGCAACCCGCCTACCGGACATGACGTCGAAGCTTGTGAGAGACGAGTGCCCTGTATATTATCAGCATCCGGCTCGGTTCTCTCAGAATGGGGGTACATCCGCACTTCGCCCCTATAATGTTATACTGCCCACAGACGAGGAGACGCCAGAACATTTGAAAATGGGGTCCATTTATTGCACAGGACAAAACATTGTGCTGAAGCGGTTTTTATACATGAAAGTAGGTCTCATTTCAAATATGGAGGTGAATTGCATTTATATCACTATTCGTTTTATTTTAACAAGAATTTATCCATATGAAATTCATTGAAAAGAACTGACAAGACATATTGTGAATGTGGGGAATGCCAGGCCTCCACCGTGGTTCGGATTCCACGTTAAACTGTAGGTCCTTCATTTCATCTCACAATCACCCTACCATTACACATTAGCGTAAGTTCGTATAACCCGAACGGGTAGTAAGACGTGGTGATATTATTATTAATAATAATAATAATAATAATAATAATAATAATAATAATAATTATTATTATTATTATTGAAAAGAATACGCATATACATATATTTTTATATTATATGCATACATATACATATACGTTCCTTTCAATAAATTTAATATTAATAATCTCTTATTAATATAAATATTTCCGTTAATTCTCATGCACCAATGGTAGTTTAATATAAGTTATCAGGCTCAAAATATTCTGGATTGACAGTGGAAAGGTTGAGATTCGAATCTCATCCAGGTGTTCTTGAATTTATTTCCCAAATTTCATTCATCACTGTGGTTTTCTCATCCTCTCTTCAGGATAATGCGTGTGTTCATCCTCTACCCTTATCACTAACACTCTTAAGATTGGTCTTTTAATGTTGGCCTTAAGCACACTAATGATTAAAAAAAGTATTTTCCCTAATGTTCATTCTAGTCAAATATTAAATTGAAAGTTAAATCATCTAAATGATATCAGGTCGATGTAAAATAATTTAATAGAACAAAAAATGTATACCAGCCTACAATGATACAAATTCACTACATTAATCTTAGATCCAACATCAAAGGTAGCAGTTGTAAACACACGGATTGCTCTTTAACAGACTAAATCATTGTGGGAGGGGGGGGGGG
>CABFVZ010000872.1:131440-164194 GCA_902151445.1 Timema monikensis | reverse complement strand
ATATATATATATATATATGACTGTATATTATATATATATATATATATATATATATATATATATATAATTATATCTATTTTACATAGCTATGACCTAAATACTTCATAAAAACTTTTTTATGATAATATTTTACTTTTTTAATATTTTAAATACAAAGATTTTGCACCCTTTTAATATAAACTTTACATATTTAATAATTATATATTGATTTCTTTGTGCTAGGGTAGGTAATTTTTAAATAAAAAATTTTTATCAAAACTTTGTTAAAAATTGTGGATATCCTTATTAATATGCCCATGAGTCATAGGAAATAAATCAAAACATCTCTCAAGAGTTTGTCAAAATTAATTTAATTTTTTTTTTTTCACTATTATGGCCTTCCATATAATATACGTTGTACCGTAACATAAGAGACCCACCTCAGCGGTGGCTAGAAGATACAAATCAATGAAAAATATTAATTAACCTATGCCCCATTTGTCCTTGTTTCCTATTTATAATCATGTCTGTATCCTAGTAATATGGAGCTGCTTAACATTGTAGGATATGCTCAAAATGGTCACCTTCAGCCTGAAAACAAACAGTACAATGAAGTGTATTTTTGAAAGAGTATTGCACTCTACGAAACGATGACTTCAGACTTAAATCATGTGTAGTGTAATAGATATAAAACATTTTTAAAAAGAGTTTAAATATATAATCATGGCAACGTTAAATGTGTACTTTGTAATATACCATAATTATAATTTCATATAAGAATAACTATTATAGGTACAACCCATTTACCCTGAAAGGTATCAGTCTTAACTAGGTCGACTACACTATGGCCCTATCTTGTTAGCTGCTGTGCATCATAGCTTAACGAAGCAAGATTGGGTTTATATAGCCTATATATTTGTTAGGTATACAACGTGAGCACACAATTTACAAACTAACTTAATTATAAAAAAGACACAACATTCAAGGCCGTATATTATGTAGTCAAGATTATTCGTCAGCCAATCCCCCATTCGACCTTAACTGCATGTTTTTCATAAAGTGGGAAATTGGTTAAATCTTGGAGAGAAGACTATAAGTACTACCCTGTCTCCCAGTATTTAAGCCGTCATCGTTAAACGGGAAGCCTCAGTTTAATCAATTATAAATGTTTATACGTGCTGGGAATCTAGCCTGGGACCCTTAGATCAGTATGCAGGCATGATACCTACTGAGATAAGGGGGTGTTATGGATATTCTTGCAACCTTTTATGATAAATGGAGGGTACCTTTACAAACAATAATAGTTAATAGTTTTACTAACAGGTTTTATTATTAACAGAAGAAAATGACGGAACTAACATATAAATATCAATATTATTTAACTAACCAATTGTGATAGTTCACTAATTGATATTCACTTTCAGAAACAGTTCTCAATAGGTGCTTGGTACAAACCTTCTCTTCAAGCGATCCCTTGTTTTGATCCCACAAAAAACAATACCACGATCGGTATCACCATCACAAAATAACGCTGGCATTCAAGTATAATACTGGCATTCGCCTGTCTGGCACCTTCCACATCTGTGCTTTCCTCGTCGTCTTCGTCGTCGAATTCTTTGGCGGCATCGCTTCCATCGTCGTCCTCTTCGCCGATTTCAGGAACCTTGCCATAGTCGTTGCCTACATAACTGTCGTCGTCGGTGCCTGCGACTCTGAGGGCGGCACTTTCAACCTCCCCACTAGGATCTTTGGTGAGATAATCGGTAGCCTGTATGTTCTCCTCTTCGCCTCCTATACACGTCACATGTACTCCCCAACAAAATATAACCACGAATAAGATCATTTGGGAAATCTTCATTCCAGTTGTTTATGTACACAAGGTTAAAAAAATGTACATATCTAAAAACTTTTGAGTACAAAGAAGAATCTTCACTTCATTTTCATTATTGATCATTATTTTAACGCTAAAATATTCAAAGTTTTGTGAAAAGAAATATTTTTATAAGTCAAACATGTTATTTAGCCTCTACGGTTGTCTTTTGTTTTATTACTCTCCACTTATTTAAAAAAAACATGGAAGTAGTAAAATTGGATGTCTAATATCTATGGCTCGAGCATTAACATTGGTGTTGTATACAAAGGCAAAAAGAAGAATGTAATAATTTGTGTCTTAAAAATATAACTGTATTGGTATTTAGAAAAAACATACATTCAGATAAAGAATTTTTAATTTGACGATAAGATATTTGTGACATAGTTTGTCATTAATTAGATTACTTTGAATAAACCATTTAGGATAAATAATATAGATTGTATTTTTCATGATTCATCAACTAATTAACATATCTTAAATACTATGTTGAACATTACACGCGATATCTTTAATTACACAAGAGTATTACGACATAGTTTGTCATATTTATTCATAATATTTTGACAATACAAAATTGGACAAGTAATATCGACTGTTGTTATTTTTCCATAATCCTTGGGTTATTTAGAAAATTATTTTATCTGAAACATTTAATTACTCAACTTTAAATGTTTGCAGTATTGTGACATATTTTTCGAACAGACAGCTTCATATACTGCTCTAAGGAAATTTGAAATAACTCATTAAATGGAAACCATGTGGATTGATGTTTTAAGCTGTTCCCCGACAAGAAAATATTCACTGTAGTAATAACGTAGAATATAATATGTTTGTACACTAAAAATGAAAATAATAAAATAACCAAATGCTTTGCTACACTAAAAAAAAGAAAATTACTTTATATTTTAGACAAACGTGACAGTCAATATTTAATTTATTTTATCGTGCAAGACATGTACTGTGATTACTTCTACTAGGAAGACCTAATAATATAATATATATATATATATATTTTAATACAGTAAATTGCAATAAATATATGTCCGACTAAAAAACTTAAAATGCGTTACAATGTGTGTCCATACAATGAGAATCAAGGGAAAAGATTTGGTTGAATTGTTTTGGCATTTCACGAAAACTTTTTTCTAACAATTCAGTGATAGCCCTATAACTTCATTTGTATAGTTAATGTTACTATATCGCATTGTAGGGCCATTATATAGGTGGTAGTTTAATATTATCAACATACACTTCCTAAACACCTAGTTTTAAAGCCATAACTTACAAATAACACAACCTAGAATTACAAAACACTTGATACCTAGACAGGTGCCAAAAATGTTACTATTCAAACGGAAAACAAAAATAAATACAAGTAAAATTTATAAGACTAAATAGTTACCTAAACATAAAGGTTTTATCGTACCTACTTAAAGTCAGACTGAGAAAGCCATTCATAAATAATATATTGCCACGATTCTTAACCAGGGGGGGCCACAAAAGATTTTTTGGGGGACCTTGAAAAAATAATAAAAAAGGTTATTTGCTTATTACTGAAGACAATGATCTTAAATTTTACGTTTTGGAAGAAAGAATTCGATGATCGTAAGCATGTAAAAAGATAAATATTAAAACGAAGGAGCGAAATCGACTTATAATCGACTCATGCATGCAACTAGCATTAAATAATACGATTGAAACAAGAATAGAAAAATTAGTGGAAAGTGTTCAATAAACGAGGTCCTATTAAACACATTTAGCTAAGTTAATTTCTGTTTTTTTATTTGTTTGTTATTATAATCAGTAAATAAATAACACTATTTTAGAATACATATTAATGATTATAATATTAGTAAAAACTAGTGGGCAGAGAAAATGTTTAAGGATATTTAGGGGGCCGCGAATAATAAAAGGTTAAGTACCACTTATCTATTGCATAGCAAACTACACCAATAAAATACACCTGATTTTTATACTTTTTGTCTAGCAAGCAGCTAATATTTGGATCATTTATATTTTTGTTCTAACACAAAATTATTTCAAATAAATGTATCATAGTAAAACGTTGGTCATTTATTATCTTTGTATATATGACATGAAAACCTTGCTATTTTCCTACGTATATTTATAGTAAAGTTAAAATTCAAGCAGACATTATTATGTTTCATGGTACTCATTAGATTGTACATAAAATATATTTACTACCCCTACACCATCTATGCTTAGTTACTTTCTCTGCGCCTAGGAATGTGCTATCGAAATAAACGTATCGATACGGTACTCATTAAAAATATCGGAAGAAAAATATATATTCCGTACTAACATCAATAGAAAAGTATCGATACCAGAAAGTATCGATATTGATGTTATTTTTCACAAGATGCTTTTTGCTATCCAGGTTTTTAAAATCTTCCATAATTCTCTTCTGAGAAGTGCCATTTTTAACACTCGTCTTTTATATACTCTGTCGATCCGATACCAGAGTGTGTGTACTAATATCAATAAAAGTATCTAGTAAATAAATACTAGTATCGAAAGGAAAATATCGACATTAGTAAAGTATCGATACTTTTTTCACATCCCTATCTGCGCCACACATGACCAACATTTATCTCGGTCCGTAACGTCATTTAAGGACACTTTGTTGCAGGTTGCATTACTCATGGGTTATTTTGGCTGTAGATTTAATATTAAGTCTAACGTAATTCAATATATAAATAGCGTTCATCTTAGTTGCAAAATTGCTTTATACGAAGGTCATATTAAGGACATTCTGCTAAGTAAGACATTTACATTTGTCATACTTAACACTCCTCCCTAATAAATATAAATTAAAAATTTTAAAACCCATTATTTAATAATAAAATGTATGGCTAGTGTAAGGTAATAAATTATACAGCACAATACATTATTTTCAAAAAGTACAAGATGTCTAGTATTAAATTAAAACACAATCTTGACTAAACTTGTTTCGAAAGAACCATTCGTTTGAAGAAATAAATAATATATTTAGAAAATCAAAATATAATTTTAAATAATTTATTAAAAATATATAAATTTATTCGTTTAGAAAAATCAATTTTCAAAAAGCGTTGGTTTCACCATTTAAATATATTTGTTCAACGACAACCATAAACGCGCACAAAAGAAATAATAATTAGAGCATTTGATTGAATAATAGCAATTCTTGGGTGACCTGGTAGTCTAGGGTTAAGGTGTCAGACTTCTGTGCTGGTGGTCCGGGGTTCAATACTCAGCCCTGGCACAGATTTATCTGATTGCCAAACCCTTCCTTCACCTCTGACAAGACATCTTGTGAATGTGGGGAATGCCAGGTCTCCACCGTGGTTCGGATTCCACGTCAAACTCTAAATCCTCCATTTCATCTCATAATCACCCTACCATTTAACATTAGCGTAAATGCGTATAACCCGAACGGGTAGTAAGACTTGGTGCTAATAATAATAATAATAATAGCAATTGTTCCTAATTGCCCCAATCCGGCCCGTTGAATGAAGTTGAGCCCATTTGGCCTAGCTCCAGTCCAGAAATTAGGTTATCCTGTGTTACAAGAAATCGTTATAACTTTCTCCCCCATTACAAACTTGCTAATTGGGCTTAATACAGTATTATTTGTCAGGGAATATCGATCAAACAACGTTATATACGAGGAACAAAATGGGAGTTTGGAATACTCCACCGAGAAGGAAATGTGCTGAGCTCCCACTTTGATCAATATAAGAATTGATTTTTAAGTGACGTTAGAAATAATTTGTTTGAGAAAGTTGAAGGTATAAAATAAGGTAATTTTACATTATTTTTTTTACCACCACTTATTACCAATTCTGAATATATTAATGTATACACTAATCTGGTAGGAATGGTAGAGGTAGAATATAGATAAAGTGCGTCCGCGTTTTCATACGAAGAAAGTGGTCCACTATTTAGGAAGTACATCTTTGTACAACCGTCACTGTAAAACCAAAATACGAGACTAATGCTTGTTTATAATTCTCCACCTCCACCGGTTCTAGTTTAAATAATTTTACTACACATGTTCTCTTGTAGAGATTTTTTCAATTCAATTAAGATTAAGTTAAAGTATAGTCTTTGCTTCGGGCGAAATCACGCAATCAGAATACATGAATTATTTGGAGTTTACTACACTGTAACTTAAGCCATTAATTAACACTTTGGTGGCCGTATGGTCTAAAGTGTTACTCTCACAGTAGACTAGACTGCCAAAGAGATTGAGGTTCGAATCTCTGTAATGAGAGTGGTTTTACCTAAATTACTTTCCACAATACCTCCACCCAAATGTAGGTGCATTTCCTCTAAATATAACCTTTATAATCCCTAAAACCACTAGCGTGATTAATACTTAAAGAGTATAGCCCGAATGGGTTGTTAAAAGTGGTGGTAAAAAAAAATCATGTATGGGAAATTTTAACTCTCTAAAACATATTAATTTAAGTGAAATAATATATTAAATAAATAACTTACCTCTTCAGTGACATTCTTTCCTCATATTCTTGGGAAGTATTGCTGTCCTTTTTTCTGGTTGGCAATCTCTCTTCTCTCTCTCTAAATCATGAAACAGAACAAATATAAATAACGCATGATAGTTTAGCATATTATATGATACATCATAATAAGTACCACAGACAGGTATAAATTTGTCATCGTAGCTTGGGTCAGGTAATACAATGTAACCGTTTATCTGTATCTCCCGTAATAAACCGCTCCTACCGACTTCCCTGCGTTCTGTTGGTAAGAATATGAAATATATTAAGATATATTTTTTACATACAGTCAGTTTACCCTTACTTGACTTGACTGATTTACAATATATTCATATTTTATCAACAAAATATATGTGAGGTTTCTTGAGTAAGTTTGAGAACAAATTCTGTTAAATAGCTTATATACGGTGGTATTGTTTTGTAACTATATTTATATATAATACATTTTTTGTATTAATAATATATATACTTTTCATAAAAATGTTCTACAAGTATTTTTAGTACTTTTATTATTATTTTGAGATACACATTCGGTACCGACTGGATGTAATCAGCCTAATAACAAGCTAACTTAATTCTAAGACTAATAGAGTATTCATTTGTGAAAATGTGATAATATAGAAAACCAAACAAGTTTGATACCTTACAAGAAAAGTAAATAATCTTTTATCATTTAAAAAAATGTGTTTTGATAAATTAATATTATTAAAACTAGGAAAGGAGATTAGGACGAGAATTTATTTATATTATAATTGACACTATTTTAGGTATGTTACAGATTAATTTATTTAACAAAAATATAGGATGCCTATAGTCGGATTGCGAGAGGAAGACATTTTTAGATAATATATTAATAAATGTAGGTTTGGCAACACCAAAAATAGGTCACTATATTTATATTAAAACTTTTTTTATCACCCCGTCCTACTAGCCGTTCGAGCTATACGCTTATGTACTAATTACGTTAATGGTTTTAGGAATTGGGAAGGTTATATTTATAGGAAGTGTACCCGAGTTTTCTTGGAGATAGAGTGGAAAACCATTTAAGAAAAACCACCCTCAGTACATCCAACCGAGATTTGAGCTTCGATCTCTTAGTCATCACGAGAGTAGCGTGTTAGACCATGTGGCCACTGAAGCGGGTTATTACAACAGTTAAAATTTACATAATATTTCTAACACATAACTTTGCACATGACAATATTATAATAAATCCAATTCATTTTTGAGCTTTAAGAAAAGGTAATATGCTGGATTGTGATACGTGTATCACGATTTTGGTAGGAGGTCCCTTCTGGAAGATCTTTTATCATACCAAAATACTATTATACAGTAGGATTCTGTTACGAAATAAGGCCTTCTTAAAAGAGCTTCCCTATTAAATGCTCAGTGTATTAATAGATCTTTCATAGTAGTATTAATAAACGCAATTAATTTGTAGTACAACATCTGTAGTACTTACAAATTTTGATTACAAGGAACAAAGATTGAGAATATTTTACAAGTTTAACACACCAATTTGTTAATATTAAAACATATTAATAGTAAGTACCTAGTATTACAGTTAGAAACTATTCAAACTATCCATGGTTTAAATATTAGAATATGAACGGATATAATTAATATATTATATTTAGCACCGCGTCTTACTACTAGAGATGGGCGAAACCGTGATTTTACGATATCAATGAATACAGTGACTGTGATTTTAAAATATCGGTGATTTATACCAGTGATTTTTCACTGTTACCTGTATTCACAGTGTTTTGATGGACCGATATTTTTTCACTTTCCAACCATGGGCAAGGCTAATATTTAGCTGCTGTCCGAGTATGCGAGTCCAATCGAGTATCGAGTATCGAGTATTAGCGAGTATGGAGTATGAAGTATTTATGAGTATTGAGTATTAGATATTTAGTATTTACTCGAATACTCCCATGAGTATCGGTTAGAAGGAAAACTAATTACTCGGGTGTTTGGCGGTTTGCAATGGAATTCGATACTTAAAGGCCTAACATAAACTCTTCTTGTCGGCACTGACATTGACAATCGACATACAGCTACCTAATCTTTCAAGGTTTCATCTGGGTTTCATGTTGCCTAACTAATATACAGTCAATACAAAAGTATGCATTTTAAGATGTTTCATACAGTTGATAAGAAAAGCAAGCAAAACATACTGTTTTTGATAAATGAGCTCTACGAAATCAAGTGTTTTAAATAGAAATAGCACGTAAAACATGCCAGTCAATAAGGTCGATTCTCAATTATCTGGTATAAAGTAAAAAATAAAAGAATAACAAGGGCCGCGAAGCGAGTATTTACTCGAGTGTCTTGAGGAAGCAATACTAGCTCCGTGGCTCGAGTAACTGTTGCCATCTGTTGCGAGTATAGAGTATCTGCGAGTATGGAGTATTTGCGATCACTGATATCTCAATCACCGATACTTTTGAGATCGAGTAACTGGGAGTATCGGTGATCAAATGGTATCGGTGAAATAATCACAGTCAGTGATATATCGCCCATCTCTACTTACTACCCGTTCGGGTTATACGCTTTAAGTACTAATTACGTTAATGGATTAGGAATTGGAAGGTTGAATTAGAGGAAGTGAACCCGAGTTTGCGTGGAGGGAGAGTGGAAAACCAATTAGGAAAAACCACCCCCAGTTCACCCGACCGAGATTCGAACCTCGATCTCCCCGTCCTCAGCAGTCGAGCTCAACACGACAAGCGCGTTAGCCAACTACGCCACCGAGGCGGGTGTAAAAATATAATTATATAAATAGCTCGACTAAAGAGCGACAGGTGTGAAGCACCTAGGTACACCCTATAGCCCACATATATAGGTCATAGGTGTAAATAAGAACGCTTATAACTCGTTAAAGCAGGACATAAGCTAATTTATCAAATGGGATTAAAAGCCGTAACTCCAAGGTAAAATAACTTAGTGGTGGTAATAAAATGTAATTACTAATTTATTATACATTATTTAACTCCAGTCAACTGACAGACTTCCAGCTACTGCTGTCAACCAAAATTATAAAGAACTAAGCCACACAAAATATAGTCCTAATTTAAGGAGCTAAGAGGGATATAATTAGCATGAGCTAATTAACCTGATTTAACTCCATTGAGAGTTAGACAGTTAGTTATTATAACGTTATAAACTTCTAGAAGCAAAACAATTTTTTTACAACCAGTTTTAAGTGAACTACCAGGAAATCTAGATACTATGGCCGGACTCTTCCAAATTAGTACTGCCTAAACAATCAATAGTATCTTAGTTCTGTTACCCTAATAAAGGGACAATATTAATAGACAAAATAGTGATCATTTTTACTAACGTTAAAAGAGCCACAAGAGGACCGTACACAATAGACAAAAACCACGCGGGCCACTACTATGAACAAGTAGCACCTCCATGGGTTGCTCACCGCAAGCCAGTACACAGTTACACACATCAGAGACGAGTGTCAGTTATAAACCCTATTAGGTCATGAAACATAGCAATATATAACCTGGTATCCTTCATTATTAAATTCTATACTTTAAGCTAGCCGCAGCATGGCCAAATAGTCTAAGGAGTCTAATCATGACACAAAAATTTGTGACTAATCCCAATAGATATAGAAAGGTAGTGCATAAATCTATTGGCATAGTGCCATATGGGCATGGGGAAAAGAGTCAGTAATATTGACATGTAAAAACTACGTCATATGGACATCGAACAATAGCTCTCAAGGCTCAACAAAATATACTATGCCTTAAGGGCATAGGGAAACAAATCATCAGTACTGACATACAAAACTTACGTCATAAGGACATTTAACTATAGAGCTCAAGGCTCAACTAAATATTACTACATCCCTCAATACTTTTAGTATCCGCCGAGCTTGCTCTGCAGCGAGGAGGTGAGACAGACACTTAAGCCATCGCGGTCTTCAGTACGTCTTCCTAGCTGATGCTCATGAATATCTTACAGCAGTTCCTCCGTCAACTGGTTACAATAGAATAGATAGACGTGAACAAGGATAGGCCTATATATAGCAGTGGGACTAATACAATTTTGGCAAGGTCATCTCCGCGTATGAATAGAGGGTGGTTTTCATCAGACATCACGCTGGCCGACCACTAGCACTAGCCGATGACTGTTGCTATCGTCTGGAATGAAGTCTCTCTCATTTACTCATCGACTGGATCAGTTGATGGATGTGTACGTGTTGTTCTTCCAAGCAGAGTCACCTCTTTCACTGGGGGCCACCTTTGATGAAAAATGGTCGTCTCCCGCTTGTGATGTCGCAGTGAGTCTGTATCTGCTACGCATTATTAAAAATTATTAGATCTGGTAGTAATAGTTCTAACCTTTTATAAGGCATCATTGTGTTTACGTGTAAAAAAAATTAATCAACACGTTACAGTAGCACTGTAACAAATAATTTGTAAAAGCATTAATATTAGTAGTAGAATAACCTTAATAATTTCTAATTGAATCAATAGAGGTTGGCTATTAACATTTGTCTCAAAACTTAGTGAGGTACAAATAGATCTTACACTACGTTTCATACAGTGCCATGACTAAACCCTATCCTAGCTGGGGCACAATCTAGAGTTTCTAAAAGATGACTTATCAGTGCTTGGAGTGAATACCCCTCATACGCTCTAAATTACAGTCGAAGAGCTTCCAAAAGCTTAAAAAAAAAAAAAAAAATCCATGTCAGACTCGCCATAAAATTAATCGTTCCGGACCAGAACCCTCCCTCCATCCCTTCCACACTCACACAAACACACACATTGGGTGCAGTGGGTGATAGGGCACGTCCTACTTGAGAGATTAGTGAATTTGGCACCATCGATTTGACTAGAAGGAATTGTAAACCGGTGGATTGAGAACTTCACAGTAATTTTTTTTATTGAAAATTAATACAATAAAACGCCAGCAGACTTCAATTCAGTTCAGTCTAAGCCATCCAGCTGAACGTTAGTTACTCCATACATTATGTACGAGAAAAAATTAATTTCTTAGTGAGATTAAAAGCAAGGTCAGGTTAGGTCAGGTTAGGTTAGGCAAGGCTATCATTGCCCAATCCACCTTGGTGGGTGGGGTGGAGTATACTGCAAGGTAGCAGCGCCCAATCCACCTAAGGGTAGAGAGGGAGGTTTGTGGCAACCAGGGGATCAAAAGCAGTCCCCAGTTCACTTGTACACCAAAAACTGTGTTTAGACCCTTACTCCAATGTATTGTATGTAAATAAAACATCCTATCGCCACGTAAAAAGGGCAGCAAAGAAAGTCTCATTTTTAAAAGAAACAATCTCTCGCATAACTCTCTAAGATATTACAGGAGACCCATTTTGATAGTGATCACTAAATCGTGGCTAAAAATTTCAGATACCTCCAGGGGTTTTAAATATTTCAAAAGTAAAAAAAAAAATTAATACCGCTTTTTAAAATATTTATTTAGGAAGTAAATTAAAATAGGAGGGTAAAAAATTAACGATGCAAAACTTAGAAAAAAAAACCATTTATCTTTGTATAAGCCAGCGCTATAAACATATTATGGTTTCCATAACACTACGAACTAAACAAGTTGATTTACGAGTTCAAGTAAGAAGAAGTTTAACTGCTTATAAAATACTCTATACTAAAAAGATTTATCATGCTTTAGCCACTGTCCTTTTAACAGATAAGACACGTCTCTCTCTCTCTCTCTCTCTCTCTACGTCATCTCAATGGCAGGGACTAAGGAAACCACTATTTTATTAATAAAAACATCCCTGTTTTTACAGTTTTATAGGAGGAATTTCCATTTTTACAAATATTTATAGAATATTATAGAGAAATAAAATGTATTTAATTAAAATAAATGTAAATAGTGTAGAGTCAAGTATATATTGTGTATAACAGGCTGAATTTACCTTGATGGAGAAAAATATCTGCATTTATTTCTCAACCCAAAGTGTTAGAGAGAAAAAAAAAAGTGGGAGTTGTGGTCAGCAATAAAACTTGCTTGAAACAGTGCTATTATTTCCACTCTTTCTTAAATGCAAATAACAGTTATTTAAATCTTGTAAGTAAATGTTCCAAGTTTATAAATATTTCAGTTGATCAATTTTATTTTGTGGCAGTCCTTGTGATTTCACGACATTTTTTCTAGTTACATTTTTGCCCCGTTTGCTATAGATTTGAAGATTAATTTTGGAAGTGTGTTAATAATAAATATATATATATATATATATATCAAATAGTTTAATAATAAGTGTCGATCTTCTTTGCTGGCGGTCTAGGGGTAACGTGTCAGACTTCTGTGCTGGAGTCCGTGGTTCAATCCTCGGTCCTGGCACAGATTTATCTGATTACCAAACTCTTCTTTTACCTCTGACAAGACGTGTATTAATCACAACTTTTGAATGTGGGGAATGCCATGCCTCCACCGTGGTTCAGATTCCACGTTAAACTGTAGGTCCTCCATTTCTTCTCATAATCACATATACATTAGCGTAAGTGCGTATAACCCGAACAGGTAGTAAGACGCGGTGCTAGTAATAATAATTCCTTGCTGGCATAATTTGTCGTTTATTTATTACATACTCAAGTTCAAGCGTACCGGGTGTGTGGGTACAGTCTGTTAGCAGTACCATCAAGATCCCTAACTAAGCACCACAACACCCAGTCGCCATTANCCCTCCTCCGGGCCCGTGCGTCTTACTACACGTCAGGGAAAAACAGATTTTCATCACACTAGTAAGATAGAGATGAGCAAGGTGGAATTTAAAGGAAATGTACGCACATATTCGTGTAGGAAGAGTGGAATATTATTTTAGGAAAACCACCCTTATTATATCCGATTATATAACGATACGGGTGAAACCTTAATCAATGAGCACCCACCTTAGTGGTGACGAGGATTAAACCCCCAGACTCATAAAGGACATAGTTGCCAGTGATGAGATCAAGTTTGTGACAAGGCTAGATGACTTGGGGCTGGTTTTTCAGATGGTATTTCTCACTGGTTTTCCCAGCAATGTGGGTGCACTTCTATTACATACCTTCCTTATCCTTTCACCTTAGATTAAACTTAAAACTATAAATTAATGTGAGTGTAAATTTGATAGGGTAGTGTTGAAATCAGCTAAGACCTAGATCATTCGAATTATTCAAAAATCCCCATAATGGAATTTTATAGTTATTTTGCATCTGAATTATGTTTAAAAAAGTGTATATTTACTAACCTATAATACATCATTATAATAAATTTAGCTTTAAAACTTTTTATTTTGAATTGAAAATTAAGTACGCCAGGTTCCAACCATTTCATTTGATACAACAATTAATAAATGGAAAACTTATTTCATTGAGATGAAGCTATATTGTATTTTAATTCAAACTATAGGGCCTATTGATAAAACTTTATTATTTTAACGTACTGTACATCCAAATTAAGTCCAGGTTACAATAGAAGAGGAAGTTGTGTCTCTCTCTTTTATTTTAATGTATATAATTTAAAACAACTTCATTTGATTTAATTGGTAGTATTTCTACAATATTTAAAAATGATTCAAATCAGCTTTCATCAAAAGCAAAAAAAATCTAACAAAATAATAAGAATGAATGATAAGAATTATTCAGTTTTATTATTTGATAACAACCATTTTATAAATTTATTTTGCTATGAAATTTATAACTGAATGTATACAAATCACACTTTTAGGACATTTATTTGAGCTTCCTGACTTTGAAAAATTGTATTTTCAATTGCAAACATTTGTTTAGAAACACAATTTTAACAGTGCAATATATTCTTCTCCTCTATCAACTAACATTTTAACGTGGATTTTAACAGCCCACAAATATCGGTGTAAAGGGTTCACCCACTCTAAAGTTTCACGCAACCAACTAATTTTTCAACATGTCTATTTTGTCAGCCAATTTATTTTCCGTCATATTTTATCGGGTCTTTGTGGTAGAGGTTGTTGACAGCTCGTCAACGGTGTTTTTTATGTTTTATTTTTTGAAAGGAGTGTACTTGCGTGATTTGTAGTACTTGTATGTTGTGTAGGGGTTGCCATAAAATCATTTATGTTATAACGATACGTATGATTAACGTATGACCTTTTTGTACATAATCGCTCTGTATTTAAAACATGCCCGTAAGCTCAAACGTGTGGCTTTAATGCTTACAAAGCACGCTACCCACGTTATATAAACCTCTTCTTTTGTTTATTTTGATATTATGTAGGTACTTTAAAAAATAATCTGTGGTATTTATTATCTCACTTTTTTTTTTTCTGAATACAGTGAAATTATCTCAACGAAAGCACATTATGCAGGGTTTTATGAGACGCGATAGTTCAATATCTTTAATTGACCAGTTAAGTTCATAAAAACACATTTTATCTAAATATAAAATCCTCATACACACACACACACACACATATATATATATATATATATATATAAACAGGTTGTTTGGAAATTCAATTCCCAAATTGCACATATAACTTGTTTGAACCAAAAGTAATACTACATCCCTATACACTTACACCCAGAAACCAATGCTAATACCACTAAATTGTGTTCATAGCTTCGGTGGATTACACAGGTATAGTGAATCTGTCGTGCATGCGTGTACATCAAGTTACATAGCAATTAGGCGCGCGGCACTGCACTTCTAGAAATGGGAAGCACTTTCTGTGATGTAGGACCGTTAACGATGACCCTCAGAACGTATTTGCATTTCTAGATAGTTTGATGTGTTGTTTACTATAAATTGCTCTGCTACCGTACTCCATGATGTTGAGGTGTGCAGTGCCATGCACCTAGCCTCTATGCAACCTGTTGTACACGCACAATTGAGCTGCTTTGCTATTGCGGCGTTTTACCACAAAACTTCTGACACAATTTAAGGGTATTAGCATAGCTATCCGGATGTAAGTGTATAGGGATTTTGTATTACTTTAGGTTCTAACGAGCTATATGTGCAGTTTGGGGCTATGAGTTTCCTAACATCCGGAATGTGTATATGTGTATATGATAATCCCTCAACTTACGCGGTTGATTCGTTCCCAATGTTTCCACTGAAGTTTGAAAAAAAATCATTTAACTCAACTGATTCTCATAGCTCTGAATTTTTAACATATATGCTCTTTTCAAAGATTAACTAAATCTAAACAGGTTCTGCTAATGAATATAACTCTTTTACACAGGGAACTATGATTATTGTGGACAAAAAAATATGCTATGATTCTATCAGCTGTGATTCAGATTAATAGGAACGATATCTATTTAGTTTAAAATGGTGGTTACTAGATGGCTCTGCTAGTCGTAAGCTCAAGTCCCGCAACCTTATAGACTAATCCGTGTACCTTCGAGTCCATGTAGGTCAATAACTTATGGTATCTTATATATTGTTCTACCTCTTAATACTTCTCTGGGAAGATAGGTCGAGAAGAAATAAATAGAGGGTTTGGTTCTGAATCAATGTGGTGGCAGGGTGGGAAAGGTTTTAGAAAAAATACTATCTCCGTTATTCGAGCCACAAACTCTCCCTTCACCAAAACCAAACTTACGCCATTTTTCAATGTGTCGCACAGGTGTAATTTTTTATTTTTCGCCACGTAAACTACGCGTTTTGGTTGTATGCATTTGCATTAATTGCAATAATGTGATCTGAATCCATAAGGTTGAATTTAAAGGAAGTGTGCCCAAATGTTCATGGAGGCAGATTGTAAAACAGGGGTCAGGAATAAGTCAATCACGATCAACCGGTCGATCTTGCAGCAGTTTACACTCAACTGCTTAGTAAAACTTCATCATCACTAAAAGACAAGCTTACTTTGCATTATTCCACTATGGTACAGTTTATAAGATAGTGATATAGTGTAAACTGTTAGACTGCTACCTTGCTTGGTTACATTATGGTGCAGTCTGTAAGATAGGACCAAAGTGTAATCTTTCAAGGTAAGACTTCTACCTTCCAGGATAAACGGGGTGTAAGTTTCCTTTATTTTATATATTTTATATAAAGACGGGGACATAAGTATTGGAGGAAATATTGAATTTAAGGATCAAATACAAGATGTATAGAAAAAAGTATTAAAAGTAGTGTGGAAGAATGAAGGGTGATTGCGGGACCTTTGATAAATATAAGTGTCGATCGGAGCCCAAAAAAGGTTGCCGATACCTGATGTAAAGACCTTTTAATAAAAAAAACTTTGCTCATCCAAACGGTATTTAAAACCCGGTGTCAAGCGACTATTAGATCCATTAGATCACTTAGAGGGGTGCGAGTATTTTAAAATAAAAAGTGTAACCGTTTGTAAAAGTACTATAAAACCTAGAATATCTCTAAACGGATAGATTAGTTCCAATCTTTTTTATCTTTACATCCTACATTCCCTCTCTTCTTGTTCTGTAATAGAATCACTATAGTATTCAAATTTCCCTAATGCAGTTATATTACTCTTTTTACTATCTCATCGTAATACCTCCCTCACACACACACACACAAAATTACTCCTAATAAATATAAGGGTCTACTTATTTTTTATAATGCCTATTGTGGGATTATTACTCCTGAAAAATAAAAACAGATTTGAAAGAAGTAGATGGCTTGAAGGTAACTTCAGCAGAACTAAGCGCATAACAGAATCAGTGGGAAAGCTTAATCATACTTTTGGTGAGAATAATAATTTTTTCATGCATGTTTAACTACACCCTTTCACAGAAAACCAGTCCAAAAGTAAAATATAGCTCAAAATATGCAAGGAAATTTATTACATATTTAGTTATAATAATATTTTGCACCGCGTCTTACTACCCGTTCGGGTTATACGCTTTAAGTACTAATTACGCTAATGGATAAGGAATTGGGAAGGTTTAATTAGAGGAAGTGAACCCGCATTTGCGTGGAGGAAGAGTGGAAAACCATTTAGGAAAAACCACCCCCAGTTCACCCGACCGAGATTCGAACCTCGATCTCCCCGTCCTAGCAGTCGAGCTAAACACGACGGGCGCGTTAGCCAACTACGCCACAGAGGCGGGTCATATTTAGTTGAATAGACAGTATGAGTTGTAATACTAGCCTTGATAACAATAGTAGCCTAAGACTAATAAAAATGGATATTGGCACATTTATCATTGTTTAAAAAGGTGGCTTCCAACATTCACCAATAGCTTGTAGCTGACACAAGTTTAATCAACAACACATTAGCTCAAGGAACTTCTTCAAGACAAGACAGTGACTGATTGACTAATAAACCTATTTTAATATCTCGACTTTTCACCATATTTGGCAATATTGCACTACTAAATTACGCTAATCCAAGAAAATATCATTTTTTCTAATAAAATACATTTAATTTTTATATTGGTTTAATAGTATGGGAAAACTACCATAAAAGACGTAGAAAAGTGACAAATGTTATTAAAATTATGTCAAAAATATAGGTTAAAAATCAACCTCGTATTTAATAAAATTGTTGTACCACATTAAAAATTATATGAGTCCAACCGGGCTTATATTAATCAAAACTAAATGAAAAAGAATGATAAATCAGTAAATCTCTTCACCAACTAGCTAACATTCTGGTCTTAAAGGACTAAGTCTCATGTGGCTGCCAGAACGTAAGCCCGCCCTCCAATCCCTAGCCTGACAACTTTACCTACTGGCGTTAGGAACTCTAAATCTCACTACCGCACTTAAAAATGTATGCCATCTATCCCTATCTTGAGTTAATTCTATCCAATCCACCTCATTACACACTATCTCTTTCAGGTTCACTCTAATGTTATCCTCCCATCTGAGTATAGGTCTTCCCAAGGGTCTTTTCCCATTTGGTTTTACTGTCAATATCCTAAGTACGGTTCTATATTCTCCCATTCGTTCTGCATGTCCTATCCATTGTAGCCTGCAAGGTTTGATTATCTTAACACTGTCTTGTGATGAGTACATGGTATGTAACTACACATTACGTAACCTACTCCCCTCCCCAGTATCCTTACAAGCTAACAACTTCGAATTTATTAGGACATTACAATCCTATTCTCATATTGCTTTACCAAGATATCTCGTATCTTCAGGTTTCTCAACTAAAATATTTTGTACACTATCATAAGCGCTCCATGTCAACCTGACCCTAACATCTTAACTGCCATATTGAAATTAGTTTACTTTTATATTTATAGGGTATCAAGAAATTGTATCATAAAAAGCTTGACTGGGCTTGGCTTCGAATGTTTGTTAACTTTGACTCTTTCAGAAAAAGAAAATTCTTTGACAATTAACACTTTGTCAGTAAAAATGTTTACAGCCAAAATGCATATATATATATACATATATATATATACATGTATATGTATATGTATATATATATAGATATATATACATGTATATGTATTCAATAAATCTTTTTTTGTATGTACAGTACATGAATATTTTTGTGTTGTAATTGAAAAACCAATATGTTGTGTTTGTAAAATAATTGGTCAATTTTGGATGAAATCTAAGTTATTTTGAAATAAAAATGTTTTATCTAATATTTAGTGAATAAAGTGATATAAATATGATAAAAATAATATTTTTTTCTGCTTTTTTTTTTAGTTCAATTATTTGAGCTCTGATTTGGCTTCAGGAATATTTAATATATTTAAACAGGTTTGAATTCGAATCAGAATAATTGACTTCGAGCAACTTTACCGGAAAGCTTACTGTACTATTTCAGAGCGTGTAACATTTATCTAAACACAACTAAGTTATTGGTTATTTTTGGGTAAGGCATTGTTTGAGTGTCACATATTATTTCTATATTTTCTTCCCCACATTTGCTGTGTATGTCGTGTCCCGAAATGGTGTGTGCTTATGACACAGGGTAGCGATAAAGTTGGTACAGAAGTGTGAGTGTATGAGTAGAGAAGGGTCTATGTTTGTAAGTGGGGCGGGGTGAAAACTGGAGGAAGAGGGGGGTTTGAGGAAGGTGGAAAGGGTTAAGTGTGCTTGAGGCCTCGGGCCTGTCTCTCGGATGCTGTTAGGACTCCACACCCGAGAGTGCTATTCGGTCTAGATGCTTAGAGGCACTGCCCCTTAATGGCGTGGCGTCGGCAACCCACTCGTTATGCAGGCAACGTCCCACCGCTGACACCAATTTGAAAACCTCCTCTCTCACATTATCTAC
The DNA here is from genome assembly GCA_902151445.1 of Timema monikensis. Classification (NCBI taxonomy): domain Eukaryota; kingdom Metazoa; phylum Arthropoda; class Insecta; order Phasmatodea; family Timematidae; genus Timema; species Timema monikensis. Next base: position 144,648 of record CABFVZ010000872.1, on the reverse strand, counting down.
CGCGGTAGGAAAACTGGGGAGAAAAAAATATATATCTTCATTGCTCGAGGCTGTATTAGTCTCGTCTACAAATAGGTGAACACTTTTAATCGCTGTGTTGCCACATGGGTTTTTGTTTTTATCTTTGTCCGTTCAATTTGGTCCAGAGGGACACTTTATTTGGTTTTTAAAAAAAAATATTAGCAGAAACGTTTGATAATAGCCTTTTGACATAACTAGATAAACCTGAAACTCTGCCCTGGTTTTAAGGCTTGACGGTTTATTTATAAAATATTTACTATAATTAAAACATAGTGCAAACAGTTTAAAAAAATATCGACCTCAAGTTTGAGGGATTAGGGTTCAATCTTATTTTATGTTTAGGTCAAATGTATAATATTTAAATTTAAGCTTGTGTTGAATAATTATAGGGTAACCCACATTGATGGTCACTCGCGTGTTATACTGGGCAGCTGATGACTGGGGAATTGAAGCTAGAATCCCGATTGGGTTTACCGAGTGATTTTTTCCTTTATGGTTTTTTAATTTACCTGTAAGCAAACACAGGTACATTTTTATTAAAATATACCGTTTTTTCCCCTTTCTATTTTCGCAATTCAAGTACAAGTAAACCACTTATGTGGATGCGTGATTTAAGGCGCATTACTCTCACAATAGACTAGACTGCCGATAACTGAGATATCGAGGTTTGAGCCTAGGTTGGTCGGGTGGTCATGTGTACTTAAGGTGATTTTTCAAAAACAGTTTTCCACTCTTCATTAAAGCTAATTCGGGTATACCTCCATTAAATATAAACTTCCTATACCCTAAAACCATTAACGTAATTAATATATAAACGGGTAGTAAGACGTGGTTCTAATGGAAATAATGTATATGTATAGCCCAAACAGTTACTAAGACATTGTTTATTGTTTTTATATTAAATTAATGGATATTTAATAAATGTGAATTAGGCTGCAATATACAATACAATTATTATTTAAGTTATATACGACTGTGAACTTTTTAAGGACAAAATGATCTAAAATGTCGTTAGTAGACCTATTGGAAAAATCATAAAAACCAACTAATTATAAGTAAATATAAATTTATTTTGCTATTGTATGTAATTTAACATCTATAATCTGGGTTTCTATGATTAACTTTTTAAAGTATCATAAAGTCAATCAAATGGTAGTTATAAAATAAATATTTGAAGCTTACAGCTCTCTCAAATATTATTTATTAATGTTATTAATGAAAGTAGATCATGAGTTTTTTTTAAAGATCAATATGAATTTATATTACACTCAAATGAGATAGAACAAAGAGTTATTGTTAAAATTGCAGAAAGTTATACCTTTTTTTTGGCAAACAAGGTTGGCATAATATTTTGTTCTCCTCTAGGCCTCATATTTCTACTTATAGTTCCAAATTTCCTGTGAGAGTAATTATCCTGTCATACTATCACATCTGTACTTCTGTTGGTAAATTAAAGCTTTTCATTTTGTTTGTGACTGTCTAAGTCAAGAAATACTATTATTAAACTTTGATTCACAAAGATATTCACAAGGGCCTGGGCATAAAATGGAATTTGAACAATAACTATACATTTGTAAGACAATTTTATTTTTTGCAATCCATTGCAATTGCTATAGATGAAATTATTAAGATTGGGTGAAACACAAGATAAATTCAGTGTTAGGAAACCTTCCAAGGATCGCATATTACAATTATATAAATGATTACTTCAAATATTTGGTTACACACCAAACTGCTACAATTAATGAAAATGTTATATTATATGTAATGCAAAGAAATTTATATACTGATTTTAAATTGGTTTTACAAAACATAGTCTAAATCTAGTTCCATGGATAAAGTTATAAAATTGTAATCAAAACAATGCTATGTTGCGACACAATAATACAAAAAAGTATACAAATAATTTAATTTTAATAATTTAGAATAAGTGTATCAAAATATGGCATTATTTTAGCTATTATTTTATAAATTTACACATTAGACTTTCTGTAGAACCAATTTTAAATCAGTTTACTCTACAGATGTCACGGTATCTGTTTTTATTGATTCTAATTTTTAATTTCAAACTTTAAATTTTATTATTGATTTCGATTCTTGAACATTTCCTATTCCATTATTTTTCTGACCTCGTACATAAACATATTTATTCGACTTTATAGAATATAAAAAACTAAAAACCACATAAAGTCTTTTCGCTTAATAGGGTCATTAATTGACCCAAAATATATAGCAACTAACAGCAAATAAACTAGTATAGAAATAATCTATTACTGCTCATTATGGATTTTTCCGTTTTCTTAGCTATCAGTACTTTCATTAAGAGGTAGGAATCGAAAATATTGAGGATCGTAATATTAAGATCGATTATATATTATTTCGTAGCTAATAAAAATCTATGGTTTTGAAGTATCGAATAATTGAGTTTGACACCCCTAGTATACACCAATAATTAATACAATAGTTCTTGTATTATACAACATATAAAATTTTCACTCACTGTTTGTTACAGCTCACCGTGTTGTATAATACCTCATAAATACAAAAAAATAATAATAACAATATTAAATGTACCATTATATATATATATATATATATATATATATATGTAAAGTGGATATGAATAATATTTAATGCATAAGATAAATAGTTTATTTACAACTAGCATAAGCAATCAAGGTTAGTAAGTACCTTAAAAATTATATTAATGTTGGTAGAAAGAGACATCTAAAAGGCAATTTTTCTTACCAGAATCCTACCATTTTTTAGAATTTTCTGTTGCATTCCAGCGGAATAAACAAACCCCTAATACCAACACAAGTAAAAACGTACATTCCATTTACCATGATTGGGGTTCAAATCTGGGTCAGATTTACTACAGTCAGGTTTTCTACAATTATTTTTCAGTCTATCTCCAAGCGAATGTTAGTACAATTTCTATAAATTCAACCCTTCTCATACCTATCTCATTAGCGCAATTAGTACATACTGTATGCATGTTACCTGAAAAGATAATAAGACGCGGTGCTAAAAAAAAAGTTGGGCTATTTTATATTATCTACGCTTCGACTATAATTCAATTTCATATTTTGCTTATAATTTTTTCAAATATTCATATTCGGATTCAAGATTAAAATGAAGATTCATTTTCTTAAAACAGTTTATTCACTGTCCCACCATAATCTACAGAGTATCTAATAAAATTTATACACATTTTGAATGTTAATATCGAACATAAAAAGGTGAATAAAATAAAAAGCGAGGATGTTAAATGTCAGAGCTTTACCTGTTCCTTCAGTAGTTTGGTAGTAGTACATTCCGCTAGATGGCATCACTACAATGTTTTAAAATGGTGGAGAAGCGTTTATCGTTTGAGCAAAGTAAGTGGATTCTTAAGTCTTATTGGAAAATGGAGAACGTCATTAAGTTGCAAAGACGTTGGAGAAGTGAATTTGAAACATCGTCAAAGAGTAACAATTGCAAAATTGGGTGACAAGTTTGAGGCAGTTGGAACAGTGCAAAGTGTGAACAATAGATAGTCTAGAATACCTATAAAGTCAACGTGCAGTGAAATGTTACAGCCTTTTTTACAAATAGTAGCTCCATCCCCAAGTAGGTGTAAGTCTGTAAGACAATGTTCATGTTATCGTGGGAATTGTGTTTGTAAATCCAGTGTTCATTGTATTTTGTGTTGTGTGAAGTGGAAGACCTGCATTCCCAGACTACTTCATGCAATGAATGAGGGCAATCCAGGTTGGAGACTTCAATTTTGTGAGTAGTTTTAGAACATAGCTAAAGAAACGGAAGATTTTCGAGATTAAATTATTTTATTTGATGAAGCCCCTTTTAAAATTAATGGTATCCTACTGTTAATCGACATATATAACTGTGTGTACTGAGACACCAAAAATTCACACGTAAATGCAAAACGAGGCAGTTTATATAACAGAGAAGCCAGTGTGACGTGACCTCTCTTCCAAAGGAATGATGGGGTCATTTTTCTTTGAGAGACTGTCACAGGTCTCACCTACTTAATGTTGCAATACAATGTCCTACATCCTCTTAATGACTTGTTTTGGGATGAAGAGTGTTACTTTCGGTGCATAATCACATCACCACACCAATGTTATAAATTTTCTTGATGTCACTATTTCCGGGAGATTGATAGGAAGAAAAGGAAGTATGGAGTATTCAACTCAATATTCTGACTTATCACTACTAGACTTTTAACGGCGAGGTATTTTAAAGAACACTGTGTACAAAACTAAACCAAGAACTTTGCAGGACATGAGATAAGGAATTGAAAATGCCTACCCTCTTTTTCCGTTAGAAAAATACAGCGCGTTTGTCAATGTTGCTCATTGTGGTTAACGATGCATTAATGATGAGGGGGGTCATTTTAAATATTTTTAGCTTTACTTAGTCCAAACATCAATAAGATGACGCTTGTTCTTTTTATTTGTTGAAATATTTGGTAGTAAAATGAGTATAAATTTTAATGGGATAATTTGCATCGTGAGGAAATACAATTTTATGTGTAGAGTCTATAATATATATTTTTAATAAAACTAAATGTGCAACTAATATTCTAGCTATATTTATTTAATCATTAAATTGCCATCATCAGTATGTGTTAATTCATAATTTTTATCTGGTATGGTTTTCCGATAGTAAGAGGTCAGGGCTATAATCCCAACAGGGTGAATTGACGTGATTTTTTCTTGTTTGTTTCCCAAACTCCCTCCAAGTTAATGCAAGTGAATTTCATCTAAATAATTATACCTTCCCCATCCCTACGTCATGTTAAATAGCTCTGATGGTTCTTAAGTCATGATGCATATAAAAATATTTGATAAATCAAATAAACGCGTTTAGAAAATATATTCTGTTAGAACAAACAAAAAGATGGAGAGTTTAGTAAACAATGGCCCAAGACAGATCAGCTCTCTCTCGTTCCTTAAAAGGTTGAATGCAGCTAAGATGGACAGACCCTTCCCCCCTTGTCTCAGTCACATTCACTTTGTGACATTCATTCTCCCCTATCACCCTCTATCTTCCTCCCCCCCCCCCCAAAAGTCACATCTCCTACCTCGCTATTTATTTAATAGCTGTCTCAGATTTCATCTCCCTTCAGTCTTGTATCCTTTCATCCAGAAATCCTGCCATCTCTTCGTTTCTTCTGCCGGCCGGGTAAACTGTCTGTGTTATTAAACTTCGCTGTTGTCGACAGATGGCTGAAAGACCGGAAGGTCAACAACCATAAGAAGACTGACTGTATTTTTTAGAGCTGGACTAGATGTTAGTATTTCTTACTGTATAATAAGTCCAGGATTTTGATACCCAGCGTCAGAATAAGAATGATCAGCCACTTCCATAGATAGACCTTTCCCGTTTTAAAGTGTGATTTTTCAACATTTTAAACCATCACATGAACAGGAATATGTAGAGTCCAAGTCAACTTCAAGCCCCGTCCAATTTAGAGTGGTTGTTTTCAACAAATATCAAAACGCACTCTTTTACGACAACGTCATTGACTGTTAGAATAATGAATGAGCTTTAGCAAATTTTAATTTTCATAAGAATAATTTTATCCAACAGATAGAAAAGTTTATAAGTCTACTATCATATATTCACATGTGATGTGCGGATGTCACTTGTGTATATCCATTTAATAATAATAATAATAATAATAATAATAATAATAATAATAATAATAATAATAATAATTGTATTAATCACAACTTGCGAATGTGTGGAATGTCAGACCTCCATAGTGGTTCGGATTCCACGTCAAACTGTAAGTCCTCCATTTCATCTCACAATCACCCTACCATTACACATTAGTGTAAGTGCGTATAACCCGAACGGGTAGTAAGATGCGGGGCTAATAATAATAATAATTATTATTATTATTATTATAATAATAGTCAACAAATATTTTAGGAAAATTATGATACTATAATTATTTGATCACTTGTCTGTTTATATTCATAAATACATAACATATTTCAACATTTGTTATAACCAAAAAGAGCACCATTATTTCAATAAATCACATTAATTGAACAGAATATTGTTTAAAACATCAAACATTTATATTTTATTCATCAAGCATAAAATAAACTATGATCTGGTCGTATAGCTCATTCACAGTAATGAACTATTTTAATCCCACATTATTGGTTTAAGGGAGTAAACTTTATTATTTTTTTATTTTAGCAATGTTACATTATGTCATCATAATTTAATTTTCATACGAACGATTCCAATACAAAACAACCTCATTAGTGTAATCTAATTTATGTCCCAGTACGAGAACGTAACGTTTTAAACGTCATGACACGAAACCAAAATTGAATTTTACTATAAACATGTAATCAAATATTTACATCCTATACTGATTCAATATTAATGAGGATGAAAAAAAAAAGAGCATGCAACGTGATTGTGTAGAATGTGCGGAGTGATTGGAGCTCGTTTGCTTGCATATGTGTGTGGGGGGGAGTTGTGGGTGGAGGGAGTTGATGAATGAGAGAGATGACGATATATCGATAGATAAATAGTTAATTATATTAACATACACTCAATATATATTAACTGTGTACAACCCGCATGATATAAGGCACTACTCTAGCAGCAAACTAAACTACCGTTAATGGGAAGATCCAAGGTTCAACTCTCAATCAGGTGTACTGAGGGTGGTTTTTAAAATGTTTTGTCCATTTTACCTCCAAGCAAATTCGGGTACACTTCCACAAAATATCAATTTTATTATCTTTAATACCATTGGCTTAATTAGTTCATATGTGTACAGCCCGAAAGGGTAGTAAACCGCGATGCTAAACAGTGTGTGTGTATATATATATATATATATATATATATATATATATATATATATATACAAAAGATAAAATAAAGGGGTGCTGGAAATATCTTCAATATATATATATATTTCCAGCACCCCTTTATTTTATCTTTAAGTAATATAATATATTATATTATATTATATTTTAAATTTAAGTAATATAATATATTATAACGTTATTTTACTTACATATTATTATTAAATCCTTACACTTTTCATTTTCATTTGAACGAAAGGATTCCACCATGAATAAATAACTGGTGTGCTGAAGTTAACTTGAATTTGAGGATACTAATAAATATATGAACAAAAAAACAACACAGATAACTATTAAAATCTGAATGTTGAAATCAAAACAACGCTACTTATCGTGGATAAAACATTCGTAGCTCATTTTAAACCTGCACTCAGTGTTGATAGTGATATAGTAACTGGGTTTAATGAATGCCAAATGATAACACAACCTAAGCCATTTCAAGCTGCCCGCTTAGCCCGGTATTACACGGTAATTCGTCCTTCCAATACAACCGCGTCAACGGGTGAATTTATGACTGTCTTATGCAGTATTCAATACCAGTTTTAACGCTGATTATTCATGGATTAGTTTCTCTGATAATGTTCAGTGCACATTTATGCATTTGTGTGTGTATGTTTTTAAATTATTCTACTTTCTATTTGAAGAGAAGTAAATTAATTATGTTTGATTATTTTTCATCGTGTTTTAGGTAGGCCCTACTTTAATACTCCTCCACTATGAGCGTCTATGATCTTATGCTTATAGAATACTCCATTTGCCACATTTTCGAGGTATTTAAAGCATCTTGTCTTACTACCCGTTTGGTTTATACGCTTATGTACTAATTACATTAATGGTTTTAGAGATAGAGAAGGCTATATTTAGAGGAAGTGTACCCGCACTTACGTGGAGTAAGAGTGGTAAGCATTTTTTATTTAAAAAAAAAAAGAGATTCGAACCTGGATTACCTCGTTATCGGCAGTCTAGTCTACTGCAAGAGTGACGCATTATATCATGCGGACACTGAAGCAGGAAATAGTAAGTTGATTTTAAAAATAAATTTTGATTTTTCGCAGTAAAGTGAAAATATTTACATGAAGTTTATCTTACCAAAGTTATTCAGATATGAATTAAAACACTTTGTCTTCTAATAAAATTTCTAGCGCGACACGCTTTGTAAAGTTAAACCTACGTACTGCCTCTTATTCCAACAACTCCCCTCTACACCCCCTTCTTTTCTAACTTTTCCAACACCTCCTTTCCCCACCGAGAGATGTCACACTTCAAAATGAGCCAGAAGCACAATTGAAGAGGGGATAGACGGGGGAGGAAGAAATACCGAACAAGATTTTAACTCAATTCCCCTTTACCCCCATTTGTGTGACTCAACTCGCTTTTTCCTCCCAACAATTACATAGGTTCCGCTGCATGCATTGTTCTTCCTTTCTTTGTAGAAGCAACGTACTTCCAGATGAATAAAAACACGTTCGGAGTTGACGGAAAATTGCTGCACTTGGATGACATATGGAGAGGAACGCTTTAAAACTAGAAGAGTTAAAGTGGGAGTGTAGGAGACGTTAGGAAAAGTCAGTTTTTTCTTGCAGTTTTTTTTAAGAAAAACAAATTTTAAGCTAAAATAAATTTCACATCGCTACAGTAGAAACAGAGTTTAATTTTCTTCATATAATGATATAAAAAATGGTTTAATATTTGTCATAAGCATAGTGACATTAGATGAGAGACCGTTTAAATTAAAATAAGTATTTATTAAATTTTAGGACAACCCTTGACAGATATTCAAGGACTGTTGAGTCACTCCACCATTTAAAGGAAATAACACTTTCTACTAGAGCAATAGTTTATTTATTTTGACCAAAAAAGTTTTTAAACAAAAACAGCCCTTTCTCACGTTTCTTACACCCTTACCTTAAGGGCCCACCTACATGAATTATAAAATTCCTCACATTGGTATATTTATTATGAGAATGGAAGTTCAGAAGCATCATAAACACTGAAAGAATTCTCCATTATTATAAAATTTTCTATTGAAATTTTGGGTAACCCGGTGGTCTAGGGGTAAGGGATCAGACTTCTGTGTTCGGGTTCTGGGGTTCAGTCCTCGGACTAAGCTCTTCCTTCATTTCTGACAAGCCGTGTATTATTAATCACTTTGTGAATGTGTGGCATGACAGGCCTCCACCGTGGTTCGGATTCCACGTTAAACTGTAGGTCCTCCATTTCATCTCACAATCACCCTACCATTACACATAAGCGTAAGTGCGTATAACCCAAACGGGTAGTAAAACGCGATGCTAATAATAAGAATCTATTGATATTTTATTTTTAATAATAGTTTTATTCGACCTACTTCAGTGGTCGAATAGTCGAAGTCGTCACTCTTAAAATTGACTGAGCTTCCGATTACGGGAATATTGGGGTTCAAATCTTGGTGAGATGTATTGAGGGTGTTTTTTTTTTTCAAAATAGTTTTTTTCCCACTTTTCATCCACTCAAATGTGGATACTAGGACGCGCTAATAATAAAAAAATAATTTGCTTAATGAAGTTTAAATCTACGTTTCTAAACATTTAATTTGACCTCAAAATTGCGACATTTTCGTCAAACGTTTTCTGAATTCTACTTTTTTAATAAAAATAAAGTGCTAAGTGCTCAGATTTTTAATTTTATAGGGACATGTTGATGACTTTTGCTTCCATTTTGGCCTTAGCTTTAATTTGGAATAACCAACCACTTCTTAGATAACGTGCTATCTTTGATTGTCTATAGCTCATTTTAGTTATTCGGTGTAAGAAAAATACTTAATGGAGTGCTGCTGAAACGAATTGCAAAAGTGTAGCTACTGCGAAATATTTAAGTAATACAAGGTGTGTCTAAAATATTTAAGGGCTCTGTTCATAAATAAATGATACAACATAATCACAGACACTTTCTCATTTTGTGATTTATAGCTTGGAAAAAAAAATCCAAAATTGTTTTTATGAGGATAACTTACTTAAAACCTAGCACATCATCTTGTTAAACACAATAAACACACTTTATATAAAAACTTTAAATCAAACCTTAAAAAAAATGCGTAAACTACCCTAAAATTAATGGCTGTAGGGGATCTATGGCCGCACCAGTTGTTTACCTCTAAAGATTACATTTTTAGAGCCACGTACGAATTGTGGCCTGGGCTCTTGACCTGACCTGACCTGAGCTGACCTAACCTAACCTAGCCAACCTTTAAACTTTTGCCTAAACCCATGAACGACGAGAACTGAGTAAATTATAATATTACAAGAGATGTCGACATAAGACGATGATAGCTTATATCTGAAATTTAAGACAGTATGATAGAAAGCAAAGCTAATTAGGTGGACGCAGCTCAAACCTTTATTTCAAGTGAGTTAGCCGCAACCTACGTAGCTATAAAAAAAATCTGCTGCAAATCACATACACAGAAATTAATTTGTAATTAATTTGTCCATTTGATCTTGTTTCCGTGGCATAATCATGTTCGTACCCCAGCAAAAGTGAGCTGCTTAACATAATAGAAAGTGAGGAAAATGGCTACATTTTGCATAAATGCAGGCCTGGAGCTTGCATTTCATAGGATACCACTAAATAAAATATACCAGGCGCATGGAATAGCCAGGAATCACCCATAGAACATACCTACAGTAGCCATATGGCTTCTTTGGTGCTGACTGACGGCTCAAAGCTGACTTCTGACAGTCAACATTTAGGTATATACCTAAATTTTGACTGACAAAAGTGACAGCTGCTAAATACATGTTTTTGCAGATCATATGGTTCGGCGTACGGATACATAATTTGGTCTGGTAGCTTTTCAAAGCCGTCAGCTGTCAGCTGTGAGCTGTAAGTCAGCACCAAAGAAGTCATGGGGCTACTGTAGTTAACAGGTCGAGAGATATAAAGTATGGTAAAAAACAGTTTAAATAAATCACTTGGCATTAGCTTGGAAACAAGATCAAATGGGAGATATGTTCATATTAACTTTCTTAAATCGTTTTTGTGTTTCCTCTCCACTAAAGGAGTGTGGTCTCATGTGTTACAGTACATTCTGTATGTATCGGGCAAGATCCAAACCAGTCTTTCAGAAACGCTCAGTCAACGCTAGAAACCTAACAGCCGGGTTTGGGACCTACACCAACACAATGGACGAAAATAAAATTCTGGCACGATATAACATTAATTACTAATATCAATGTATACAAGAATTATATTGATATTTTAACTCAGTTTGTAGAACATCTTCATATAGAGTTAAAGATATAGGGTTCAATTCCCGTTGGGAGAGAATAACTCATCATTAATAAAATTGGGGATCCCCATTTATCAGCGAAAAATTAACGGTTGAGGAACTGGAAGTCATGTATATATTCAAGAATTTAATCAGTTTGTAAGTCGTATATTCATATAATCAGTCTATTCAGGAAAATCGCGTTAAATACCATGAATTAAATGATCGACTCTTTTTTTTTTAAGATACAACCAAGCTTGTATTATAATTACACACTAATATTATGTGGTCAAAACTCGGAACATTTTGTTATAAATGAACAACAACAAAAATCACATACAAAAGTTTTATATCGTATAATATCGAAATGGATCCTGCCCCATTAGATTCACTTGATTGCTGACGCATTTAAATGACCATGGATATGTTTGATATGACATTCATATAAAGCGGTATTCAAAACCCAGTGGTTTACCTAACTACACCGACTACCATTTTGTTTTTATTTCGTGCTGTGTCTGTTTGTTTTGTTGGGAATGCTTTTCAGACTTGAATAGGTCAAACACAATCAATCGTTTCGTGCGTGATCATGAAATGTTGATAAAAGTTTGCTGCTAGTCTAATTTTAAGCAGATTTTGATTGTGTCACGTTTCAAAATACAACAAAATTCAACCTTATACTTTTGAACAATAGACTTATTACTCCTAGACCACGCATTCATGACCACTGTCCCTGCGCCTGCAACTAGCATTTCTCTGTGACTTGTAGCGTCAATTTAAGCCAGAAATCCTTAACAAACAATGACATTTATTCAATTAACTTTTTAATAATTTATAATTATTATCACGAGAGATTTCATCAAATTTAAATAAAAAAATTACTAGCACAAGCATTGATGGCCATTCTTAGTAAATGTCTGGTTCATACAGTCTGATTTTCCGGCAGTGGTAAGGAATGGTGGAATTGAATATTTGACAGGCATGTTGAGGGTGTCTTTTTTACAACGTTTTCAAATCTCTTTCCCTCCTAGTTTAATAAGATTTCCTCTGTTTTTACTTCTACATCCCTAATCAATTATAACAATTAAAAGTTTATAACCTGGACAGATAAAAATACGCATAGGAGGGGGGTAAAAAAGGACAAACATTTACAGTAGCTTACATCACAATGTCTTCAAATGACGTCACAGTCACTTATATGTATTGACCTCATATTGTAACGGTTGTTCCTCCTTGCAAGGATGTAACAGCCGTCCCTCTTTGCAAGGATGTAACAGCCGTCACTCCTTGCAAGGATATAACGGCCGTCACTCCTTGCAAGGCTATAACGGCTGTCCCTCTTGTTACGACCCTCTTGATATAGTCGCCCTCTTTGCGAACTAGATTTCTGTGTATGTGTTGGGCCCATTCAATTTTGTCCTGTTGATTCCATAGGTTGGAGTCTCAACCTTAACTTGAGGTTTCAGTATTATTTCTAATATCCGATGGCGGGTTTGATATTTAATTTGTAATCACCACGTCATACTATATGTCCAGGTCATACGAATATACAACTGTTATAATGGATTTGGAATAACGAAGGAATCATTTTTGAGGTAATCTAACCTCATTTGCGTGCAAAGAATAATGGGAAACCATTTAGGAAAAAAAAACACTCAGTGGACCCGTCGCGGGATTATAGCTCCAACTTACCCACCACCAGAAGGCCAGTCTTACACAAAAGTGACGACTTAGACCATTCGGCCACTGAAGTGGGTCTGACGTCAAATTAATATACATTAGCTTTAATATCATTTTAAATATTTATCATTAACACTTGACACTTAACACAATCTATTTAATAACTTAGCGTCCATCAAGGTGTTCTCTCGGCATTCGAGTGTGACCTACCACTCACGTGCCGTGGACTAAGTGACGTCACAGTCACAGATAATGCTTAGTCTCATTCTTAGCGGGGACAATGGCTAAACAAGTGTGACCTTGGAGTGATAGATTCATTCTAACTCGTAGCCATGTATGTCATGAATTGAATGTTAGCA
>CABFVZ010000872.1:126440-128940 GCA_902151445.1 Timema monikensis | reverse complement strand
ATAGAAAATTGTAGGTATTTTTCCACAGGTCCCCTTACATTACTTGAAATGACATGTCCAATTTAAAAATATCAGATCCATTTTTTTTTAAATTGTCTAAATTATTTAATAATCTCCCACAGGTAAAATATAATGCCCTCTCAGTATTTTATCCTAGTATTAAGTGTCAGGCACGTAAATAAATATTTACCCAACAACAAAAACACCGGATCCTCAAAAATCCCTCCTATTCTAGTCCACCCACTAACAAACACTCAATAGGCTAAAAAAAAAAACACACACACAAACATGCATTCATCCACCCTCACACAAAACAATAGAAAAAAAACATGAAATAAAAAAACCTTTGAGTAAATTGCATTTTCCAGATTCGAGCTAACAAAACGCTTTTCACAATGAAATAAAAAGCTAAAAGCCAGACCATTCCCTTTCCCCTCGCCAACTCTGAGCCTCCGTTAAATCCATTTCCTCCCTGTGACAACCGAGTGTACAACCCCTCCCCCCACACACACCCTTTAAGCCCCCCACCCCTCAGGAATACTCCCCTCCCATCTACTACCCCCCTTTTTTTTCGAATGACGATGCCAACTCACCCATCCTCACACTCACAATCGAAATATTGGAAATGGAAAATTAAAGCACACAGATAGCTTCAATCACAACGGTAGGAGAAGCATTCAAATGGGTTGAGTGTGTTAATTTATACGAGTAGCCCGAGTGTGTGTGTGTGTGTGTGTTGGTTTGTGCGTGAAGCGTTTCTCTCTCACTTGAATCTTGAGCTTGACTCTTGTAATATTATTTTATCAGATTACCTGATGGCCCCATTAAATAATACTTTTCCAATTATTTCCAATTATTTTGATTTATATGACATTCCAAAGCTAATTATATCAAGGACTTACTTCAGCGGTTGCATGGTATAAGGCATCACTCTAGCAATATAATAACCTGCCAATGACATGGGGATCGGTGTTCGAATCTTGGTTGGGTGTATTGAGGGTGAGTTTTCCTAAATGGTTTTCTAATCATCATCATCCACACAAATGTGGGTACATTTCCTATAACATTTAAATTTATTCATTCCTAGGACAGTAGCGTAAATGGTAAAAATACGTAGAAACTGAACGGGTATTAATGAAAACAATCCAAATGGAGTAAGGATGAAGAAGGTAGAATTTAGAGGAAATGAATACATACTCACTTTCATGGAGAAAGAGCGGAAAACCATTTAGGAAAAATTAACTTCCATGAACCCAGTAAGGATTTGAATACCAACCTCACCGTCCCTAGCAATCCAGGCCATGTGAATAAGAATGTCCAACTATAGTAAATAAAATTTTTACTAGCCCTGTAATTTACTGGCGAGCTTAATATCTTTAATTTGATATCTATAAACGAAAAATGTTGATAACTACTAAACGATGTTCAAGCAGTCATACGTCAAGTAGTGTGATCAGCAGCTGTAACTTGATATTAATAATATAAGGAACGTACTTGGATGGAACAGCTAATTAGTTAGATTGGTCAATTAACCAATATACATATGAAACATAACAGGAAGATAATTTATTCAATGAGAAACTAATATATCAAGAAGTTAAGTGGAATAAAACAGATACAATAACATTTCTCAAAACCATCATTAAGATTGTTAAATAGTATAGTTCTGAAATTAATTGGCATAACTTTACTACCTAAGAATCAATGTAGAGTACTTTACTACCTAACAATCTTAAACATGGTTTTGAGAAATGTTATTGTATCTGTTTTATTCCACTTAAATTCTTGATATATTAGTTTCTCATTGAATAAATTATCTTCATGCTATGTTTCATATGTATATTGTTTAATTGACCAAAGAAGTATCTATTTATATAATTAGCTGTTCTGTCCAAGTAAGCTTCTTATATTATAAATTCATATTTCTCGTTACTACAACTAATATGAATATTACTAAAACAACAAGTAGTTTTAATTAAACCCTATCATTAAAAATGAATCGTACGGAACTCAGCAAGGACTTTCTTGCTCTATTATTTAATCCTGAAAATTGAAAAATGATACCTGGACACGGGAATCGAACCCGGGACCTTCGGCTTAGTACGCCAATGCTCTTACCACTGAGCTATCCAGGATTCATCCCGTGCCCATGGTCATTCTTCACTCATATTTTAAGGCAGAGTCTATGATGGACGTGCGGAAGTCGTCAGCTTATAAACATGTGATTATATAAGATCACAGCCATCAGACAACGCAGCCATCTGCGACTCGGTAGTTGGCATGATTGCAGCCAATTGACAATTATATTATAATTGTACGGGATTGCATATATTAATGAATCAGATAGCCGAAGCTATCATCTATGCATTTTAGTGAGGATAGCACCTCTTAGATATCATATCCTGAAAATTGAAAAATGACACCTGGACACGGGAATCGAACCCGGGACCTTCGGCTTAGTACGCCAATGCTCTTACCACTGAGCTATCCAGGATTCGTC
>CABFVZ010000872.1:0-126373 GCA_902151445.1 Timema monikensis | reverse complement strand
GACGAATCCTGGATAGCTCAGTGGTAAGAGCATTGGCGTACTAAGCCGAAGGTCCCGGGTTCGATTCCCGTGTCCAGGTGTCATTTTTCAATTTTCAGGATATGATATCTAAGAGGTACTATCCTCACTAAAATGCATAGATGATAGCTTCGGCTATCTTGATTCATTTCTATTATTTAAAACTGGAGATTTACACAAATCTCGTAATATATTATGTAAAACGAAATAATATACACTATCAAACCCAAGAATAAATTGCACTATAATTATGTAAAACCATTTTTAAGTCCTGGTTTAAGATTTTATAATTTTATTTTTAAAGAATTCATGTCCTCATTTATATGTTATGACCGATAGAAAAAGATCAATATTGGGTGCAGAAAGGTCAATACTTCTTATTGAAATTTCAACATCAGGTTAAAATTCTCAATATTTTATTAGGTGTTGCAAATATTTCAGGTTAGCACATTACTATTAAATTCCTCATTTATAAATTTTTACTAATAAAAAATGTAAATATTGACTATTGAGTCTAAAATGGAGATATGTTATTGTTGTACAAACATTTAACTAAGAGGTTTAAGGAAAAACAACATAAACTTTTGGAGAAACTTACTTATATTTATTTACTCTATGGCATTGGAGAATTATTGTGTTAAGATTCAAGTAGTATCTCGTTACAGCTAAAGCTCATAAAATTGTATTACTATATTTGCCAATATCTCAGAAACTGTTAGTTTTATAAAAATATATTTCACTTAAAAGTTTTTTATTTTTAATAGTACTACAATTTTGCAATGATAAGTTATTTAGTATCTCAAATAGTTGCGGAGATACAGAAGTTTCTGCTTTTGTAAAGAACAATAAACATAATTTTCATGGGAAAATTAAAATAGCCAGTATATTTATAATCTTAATCAACGCCTACATACGAATTTTAATCAAAATCGCTAAAGCCGACTACTCTAAAGTTTAAGTTAAAACAGACACACAGACATACGACATTGCAAAGACCACTTTTCAGGGTTCGGGGGGGTCATAGGACGTCGACATCCATCAACATTTTAGATGAGGTTTTTATTACGGTCGCAATACTTTACCTTTTGTGTTCGAAAAGTTAATATCTTGAAAGTTGTTGGATTTATAAAAATATGCTTCAAATAAAATATTTGTACTATAAATAGACCTACACATTTGTAATGATAAGTAATTTCATATCTCAAATAGTTTGGGAAATATTATATAAAAAAGATAATTTACGCATTTGACCGAAACCCTTAAAGCCATTTTGCCGAAATATTGAGTAGCCATTATGTTTAGAATATTTATAAATGTTTAAAAATGAAATTTAATCAATATCATTAGAGCCAATTTAGAGAAAATCGACTTTTTCTCTTTTTAACGTTAATTTTAGGTTTAGATATCCAATTCCAAACTCCTCAGAGTAACCTTATGAAAATCCTACATACCAAGTTTTAGCCCAATCGGTAAAATAGTTCAGGCTCTAGTTGGAGGTACAGACAGATGGATGGACGGACGAAAATTCAAAACATTTTTTTCGGATTCGGGGGTCATGAAAAGTCGAAATTCATTAGAATCTCGAATTTGATATTTTTACGATCACAATACTTTCTCTACCTGTAAGATAATGAGAAAGTAAATAGAGTGGGTTAACATGCGGTTATGTAAGCAGAAAAAATAAGAGAAAGCATGTGTTCTCGTGATTTATATTTTATAGTTAAAGAACACAAAAACTTTTACTATCATTTTACTAGTGTGAGATAATGTGAATGTAAATATATATATATACATATTAAATAAAATATATTCGCATCATCTCAAGCTAGTAAAAGAAAAAGAAAAATTTGTTTAAAGGCTACACAATATTATATGTGAGCGCACATGCATTTTGATTGCAATCTTATATTTATGTAAATACAATCAAAATGTATGTGCAATCCAAGTTTTCATGCATTCGTAAAATATTTTATGCAAAACAATGTCTTTCTCGTCTGGCCAAACAGTGAGCGACGTATGCTATACAAAACCAGAAAAAATTAATTTCGAGCAGCAGAAGATAAACTCAAATTATAACCAAGTTTGGAGCTGATGGAAGTAAACATATATCAAGGATAGCAGCATGTGATATGAATATCTTATTACACAAGTTGCTGATGCCAAAGGAACTTTTGAACACGTGCTCAGTCAAAAGTCTAAAGTAATTTACAAAAACATCTCATCCAGAATCTCAACAGAAACGTGAGTAAACTTTGGCTAACTTATATTTATTGGAATTGAATTAAAAATACTATAATTTATAACCACGTAATATATTGAATAATGTACTAATATAATAGTAGCCCAATAAGAATAACGTCTTTCAATTTGTATGGAGAGGGTTTCTTTGCTATCCTTAAGCCACTGTCTGCTTGAAATGAAATATTCTCACACGGTGGTATTTCTAATGAGAGTGACAGTGACTAATGAGACTTAAGCTTCAAAACCAATAAAACGATCATGTACAAAGTTGCTTTAATTTGTTTGATAAAGGTTAGATATATATTTATAATCAAAACATTGAGCTCAGAACTCCGATATTTAGCGTGAAACGTTTTTAAAAGGAATTATTATTATATATATTTATTTTTTATTTTTTTCATAAAAATGTGCTAAATAATATCCTGAGATACCTCTTCTTAGGCATGAAATATATTTTAAAATAACAAACCATTTCTTAAGTGGCACAATATTTTTGAACGTCTGAAACTCTTATCAGCACAATCGTGGGTGAATTCCTTAAGGTAGGAGTGTAGGGAACGCTAGAAAAGTGAAGTGTTTTCGCAGTTTTTATAGATAAACTTTCTTTAGTCAAAATAAATAAAACCTTGATCCAATATAAACATAAAGTTTAATTTTATTCACATGGTGATATAAACAGTTATTAAATACCTGTAGTTTTCATAATATAGGGCAAATGTCAGAGGAACAAAAATGTTACTAAATCAGAATAAATTCCTAAAAAGCTGGAAAATGTTTTGATCACTTTATTTTGGTGGTATAATTAGTATACTAATTTTCCCCCCCTAGTGTTTTGTCTGCGTTGGCCGCAACAATGGAAAAAACACAATAAAACTTGATTTTCTTTAAATTTCGTTTTAGGTTAGCTTCATAGTAAAAATAATTTTCACCATAATTAAACAGAATCAAATTTCTTATAAAAATGTTCCTTAGCATATTTATAATGTGATGGATAGTTTCGAAGCTATAGGGATAGCTAAGTCTCCATTCACCACAACAATGATAAAAACTTGCTAAAAAGTATTTTTTCAATATCTCCTTATTTACAGTAAAAATGGTAAAAATAATAATAACCATTATTATTAAACAAAATTAAATTTTTATAAAATATTCCTCGGCATATTTATCGTGCGATGGATAATTTCGAAGTTATAGCCATGAAAAACCACACAGAATCATTGTTTTTCCTTGTATTTCTCTCCCTACGTTCCATGATTTTATATATATACACACACATATATATATACATATATATATACATATATATATACATATATATACATATATATATACATATATATATATACATATATATATATATAAAGTTGTATTATATATGTTGACCATAAAAGAGCCAAGGACAGCTATATTTTAATCCAATCGTGTCATGTCGAATTTATTTAAGTAGGTAATTCAGAGCCCTCTCATTTATTTATCAGAATTTTGTATGAAATATCGATATTTTTAGAGTTATTTTGATTGTTTTTAAGTGTTTTTGGCAATTTTTTTAATACAAGAAATGCCTTTATTTAAAATATCTTCTCCACTCAGGTTCTAAAATACACACATAAATATTATTTTTGGATTCAAAGTGATATATATCTAGTATCATATATGTTGATCATATGTGAGCCAAGGACCACTGTATATTTTATATGATCGTTTCATGTTACCTCTCTTTTGGTAGGTAATTCCAAGATCTTTCAATTACCTGTGGCAATTTTAAATGAAAAATTGATATTTTTAAAGTTATTTTGATTGTTTGTTAGGTATCTTTGTGTATTTTGTAAATTGAAGTGCCAAAGTCAACCTTTAGGTTTACTATTTTTTTTATCTAATAGTGTCATGTGATCTATTTTTATATACATAAGTCTGATCCATTTCTAAAACCTGGTGGAGATTTTCTTAAAAAAAAATAGATATTTTTTAAAGTTATATTAATTGTATGTTTTCTTATGTACCTCAATATCGACTCGTGGTAACACCCTGATTTAATACAATCTTGATAGACTTGTACTGGCGAACAAAATATTTAGAACCATGCATAAGTGTATCTGGCACTTCTATCCAACAAAATTTCCAGGTTTGCCTAAATTTAAAACATATTCTCTACTCAGGTTTTAAAATATACATATGAATATAACTTTTGTATTCATATGTATATATGTCTTATATATGATTACCCTAAAAGTAACAAGGACATCTATATTTTTTATCCGATCATGTCATGTGAACTCTCTTTAGGTAGATAATTCCGAACCCTTTCTTAAGACTTGAAGGATTTTTGTATAAACAAATTGACATTTTTAGAGTTATTTTGATTGTATGTTAGGTGAATTTGTCTAGTTTTTATCTAATGGTGTAATTTGATCTAATTACCCATTCCTACAACCTGGTAAGGATTTTCTTCAAAAAATATTTTTTTTCCAAGTCATTTTGTTTGTTTGTTTTCCAATGAACCTCCATATCGACTCTTGGTACCTTAACACAAATTTATAGACTTATACTGTCGACTTTTAATGTTTGAAAAATAAATTATGTGCTTTTCATTAAATATTCATGGCTTAGTATAAAAAAAACCTAATATTTATGAGAAATATCTAGTTTTTATACTCGTTTCCTCACCATCATGAGGTAGAGTGGACGGTGCGTGGTTTTTTTCTTTCTTTTTTGCGTCATATCCCCTGTAGGCCTAACCAATTATTAATAGTGTTCTGACAAAATGGAGTCTCACAATACCTATTCTTCTGAAGGTATCAGAAAAAATTCAAGAAATTTGTCAGGTGTCATTTGCAACTACAAAACAACATGTGTATGCTAGGAAATCATATATGTAAATCAAAAAATGAAGGTGTTCAAAAAAAATTCGATTTGTTTTTATCTCGCCATTCCTTTCTAGTTAGACACAATCTAATGTCAATTAATACCGGGGTAAGAGGAGAAGAAATTATTGATTTGATTTAATATCCTCCAAAACCTACCATCCTTATCCCTATTTCATTAGAGTAAATATGCTTGGGTGCTAAGTGGATACGAAATATTATTATTATTAGCACCGCGTCTTACTACCCGTTCGGGTTATACTGCACTTACGCTAATGTGTAATGGTAGGGTGATTGTGAGATGAAATGGAGGACCTACAGTTTAACGTGGAATCCGAACCACGGTGACGGACTGGCATTCCACACATTTACAAGATGTATTGTCAGAGGTATAGGAAGGCTTTGGAAATCAGATAAATCTGGGCCGGGATCGAGAATAGGATAGGATATAAAAAAAACTACTTGCAATTTAAAGATATATTTTTAATACATATGTTAATTTTTGTTAATTCTGTATAACAATAATCTTAATTTCTTTATTATTTTACAACAACAAAAATAGTAAAACGTAATTATGGAAACCTGCAAAATTGATATTCATTCATCTTTCAAAAATAAAAATGCAGACTCAATGACCTTGAGCTTCAAGATTGTAAAGGTGAAAATAAATTGATGTTAACAAATTGAGAGAAATAGATACGTTCTAAAATGAAAGGGGCAAGGGGGTCGGGGGAGGGTAGAATTCCAGAGAGCAAAGCAGAGTAATAAAGCGTCAAGTCCAGAGGGGAAGCAAGGAAGAGGTGCTGTGGTCGTTCGAGGAGGGAGAGAGGGGGGTGGGAACCAACCCTATGGAACATCGGCTCCAGGGTAATGAATGACTGCGCCACTAATTAAGAATGGGCAATGGGGATTTGGACCACTAGGAGACTCTTGCCTTTCTCTCTGCTTGTGTGTGTGTCTCTCTCTCAATGACCCTGTCACAGGCAGCTGGTATTGTTCAGTATGTAGACCTCAGATCTACCACATTGTGACTATCCCAGAAGGTCCCCCTCCTGGATTCTGGACCATTGAAGAGGATACACAAGCAGTATGAAATGCAACTATTGCTGTGCAGATCAGAAAGACGAACCATGGGAAAGTTCGTCAGTAGTCCACGTTAATAAACACTCTCATTCTTGATTAATAATTGTCTGCCATTCATATAGTGTGCTTACATTAGAAGGGAGGGATGAGTAAGGAATGATTAAGAGAAAAAGTAGCTACATTTACTTGTAGGGATAGTGGTAAAGCAACGTGAAAAAAACGCCATACCAAAGATTTGAGCCCAAACTTCCCCGTCACTGACTAATCAATCAATGTGTGCCTGATATTTAGTCCATGTGACCACCAATGTGCGTGTTTATTAATTATACAATGATTTATGGTGTATGTAAACACAATAGCAGTAAAGGAGGGGATTATAATCGTTTTATTCTCTTAAAAAATTAAAAACGNGGGGGGGGGTTAACACCCGAAATCTCGCAGCTCCAGATTTTCTGTATTTCAATTATTAGCTTTAGAATTATATCATTAAATTAGATATACATTTTCATTAAAACTTAAAAAATAAAAATACACTATTAAATACTTTAATATTGAGGTTAAATTTAATAATTGTGTACGTCTTAAAACATCATTTTAAAAATAAATTGACCCCACAAATTGAATTTAAACAATTTAAAATCTGGTTTAGTCCCTCTTTTATATCAAAACCACGTCATGTAATATCCATACCTCTTACAAATATGTATATATATATATATATATATATATATAATAAATTCTATATTTTCTACTTTATATTCCTGTCTAAAATAATAATGTAATGCCAAAAATAAGATTCAGCTCTATGGATATTTTAATATACAAATATTAACAATAACATAAACATATAATCTATTAAATTAATTTCCACACGTAGTTTTATTGATAAATAAAATAAAAGATTCCATTTTATCATTTTATATTATACATTCATTTATGTTAATTATATTTAAAAGAATTAGAAAATAAAGTGAAAAAAATAATAAACGAAGGAATGATCAGCTTAATTTTAATTAAAACTTTCTATTTATAGATCATAATTCCTGCCAGGCATCACTGAACATTAATTTTGTGAAAAAAAAGTATGTTCTTTGACCTACAAAACAAAGCTTAATGAGGCAAGCTTCAGACGATGCCACTTGAAAGTTCACTAAAGGGATTTTAGAAACTTTCTTTTGCTAAATGGTTAGCCAGTCTTTTGTTGATTTCTTCATCATTTAAAAAAAAAAAAATTTGTTTCTGTCCATAGATATACTTTTAAAGGAAATAATTTTATATAGGTCATGTTTTATATTACATCTGTGCTTTAAATATATACTAAAATTATTTAAATATACTTTAAGATTATTCTAATTTTATAAAATATATTAGTAATCTATCATTAATAACATTCGAACTAAATAAAACAAATGTGTGTCCGTCCACAACATCTGAATTTATTTAGAAATAATTTTATAGATATAAAACCAAATATATTTAAAGAGTATTACAACTTTTGTTTGTAATTTAAATGTGGTGCAAGCCATTAAGAATTAACATTTAATAGAGATTATATTAATTTTGTGAACTTTGACCTAATCTCACGAATGAAAACTATATTTTTAAATAAGCTTAGCATTCACCTTTTAAATATTTATCGTGCAATTTAGATTAAAAAGGCAACGTTAAGTGATAGTGTTAGCTAATATTATTTTTTGCCAATTTTCTTTTTAAAAGAGTTAAACCCTGCATGTAAATAATAATTTGTATAATACAGGAAAAAAATGCTAACACTTTATGAGCCTAATTTAAATGAAGAATTTAATTTTATTTTAAAATTTAAAATATTTTAAAATGGTTTGTATTTTTTTAGCACCAGGTCTTACTATCCCTTTGAGTTACACCCAAATTTAAAATAAAAATTTCCACCTGTGAGAACGTGCATAATGTGTTTTTGCAACATGATCTTTTTTTTTTCTAATCTCTGATTGTGCATAATATTTATGTGAGCTATATTGGGAAGCATGCAAACTTAAGCCCGGTCTCATCTTGTCTGATTTTCCTGCTATGTGGAAGTCAGGGTTTGAATGACTGCCCAGTGAATTATAGGTATATATTCCTAAATTGTTTCCCACTCTTCCTCGACGCAAACGTTGGTAAATATATTATTAAATATGAAACAGCTATTGACGCCTTTATATCAAGGGTAGGTGAGAATAGAGTGTAGGAAATGCGACCCGCATAAGCGTGAAGATATAAGAAAACCACAGAAATACATCAAATGTAAAAGACAATTTACAGTTCACTTAGAAGAGATTTGAACCTCAACTTTCCCGCCACTGTAAACCCAATCTATTTTACATTAACGTTTTATATCAAGTGACCACTGGTGCAATCACGGATTATAAAATAAGAGTATAGCTGGCAAGGGCTTTTCATTCATATTAATATTGGTTTCCCCCTCTTAAGATTTATTCACATTCATAACTCCCACCTCCCACCAGTAGGTATTCTTTTTCCCAGACCGTTTGACAATCAGGTAAGGTTCTCGTCCACTACGTTTATAACAGAATTTGAACCTTTGTTTTTGACTCTAGCGATGTAATCTAGTTTGAACTTAGAACATATTGTTTGTGAACTAGAGGGGAGAGAGAGATAGAGCGATATAAGTGGGAGGGGAAAGAGGGTTTGAGAGAGAGCTAATAACAGACTAACTTGACTCAAACAATTCAGGGAAAGGATTTGCATGAAGCTGGTAAGCTTTGAATTGACCTTCGAGAGATTTAAATGGGTAACATTCCTATTATATTACCGAAAAAGTAAATCAGGATTCTTGTTTCTAAAGCTAAATTGTGAAGGAGATTTTCGAAATTTTTCACCATAAAGAGTCTATAGCATTGTACACTGGTTTTGTGCAACAAATAAATATCTTCTTCTAGCTATCATACCTCAAGGTTGTAGAAATTTGGGCATTTTCAAAACTCACAGAAAGATATCTCAGGAGTATTTTTGGTCCAATATGTATCAGGATGCTAGACAGTGGATTAGAAATTATGATGGTTGTTTGGGATCCTAACCTCCGCAGAACACTCGTTAAGGGTTACATTCTGCAGATATTGCTCATATCCCGTGGGAAACTGTAATTATTGATTTTGTAGACCCCCATCAACCGTTCTACTAATGTAAATACCTGCGCATTTAACCCCATTGACGCTTTTTCAAAATGTGTTGTGATTATCCCCCTTAGGAACCTCAAGGATTTTACTACTGTTAAAGCGCTCTCTCATAGAGTATCGGCTATTTTTGACGCTTCCGGGAAAGTGATTAGCGATAATGGACCTTGTTTTCACTCCAAGTTATTTCATGATGTGTTTTGCATGGGGTATTAAGCAGGTGACTACTATCCCTTACTATCCTGCCCCTAATCAAGTATAAAGGTTTTATAGGAACTTGAACATAGCACTTACGATTTACCATGGTTCTATGCAGCCTTGCTGGGACAAAGATTTAGATTTTGTATCACTCGCTTTAAACTCTGCTATACATGAGCCTCACCATCATCTTTGTTACTTGGGTGAGAGTCGGCTATCTGGAATGTCGATCCGCTTGTTGGGGATTCTGGGGACTCCACTTATTACGAAAGGTGTAAGCTTGCCTTTCATAATTTGTGGAAATCCAGGCATAGAGTGTACGTGGCTTACAACCGAGGTCGTAAGCCAGTTCATGTATCAGTGAACGACAAAGTTGTGTGTCGTAATCTCCCACCTAGTTCAGCTGCCGACAAGATCTCTGCCAAGCTCTTGCCAAAGTGTGGTGGTCTATTGCTAATCAAATCTTTCTTGACACCTGTTTCCGTGATGCTAGAACATGCTGAAGATGCTGACCTGAACCGTAGAGCGTATGTCAGTCATCTTAAAAGAGTTTATGGTACGTAAGGTAAACTTGTAACTACAAATAGGATGTAAAGGTATGTTTTTGTATATATTTTTGGTATTCTACAAGATCTAGTAGAAACAATTTAGTGTATAGCTTTTGTATTAAATAACTACAGGTAAATGTAATCTAAATTTGTAAAAATAAAGTAAGGTGCTGAATTTATGATGATATGTATTATGTAAATTAGTTGCATTCATAAGATAATGATTCAGGTAGAAAAAAATTACTTTGGAGTTTTTGTTCTTGCAAAGAAGAAACTTGATACATCACTATTGTGAAAATATTCTTGTGGGATGAACGTTGTAACTTTGTAGTAAATTTTCATTTTTTTTTAAATTACCACGATTCTACAGTTAATAGATCGTAATAGGTTCTTTATTATATGTATATCGAAGATGAGATTTCATATATTATGGGACTGACTCCATTCCTTCCTTCCTTCCTTCTTTCCCTTCTGTATCTGCGCTCTGGTACGAGCAAATGTCTTCGTCTGGCTGGCACCTTCTGTTGGGAAATATATTATCGGATGCTTCCCCTCTACCGGTCACAAAGAAGTGGATCCTAACAACCACGCCGAAGTTGTGAGATGGAAGTGAGATGCTTCTTTGCCACTGCCTGGTTGCGCCCTCCCTGGGTACCTTTGATAAAAGGGTAATAGCGTTGTAACGTGCTATAAGTCCCGTTAAAACTTACACTCAAAATATCATATATGAGTAACATGATAAATACAAGAACTAATAATGTATGGCAAATATTAATGCACTGTGAAATCATGTTGCTGGTAAAGCCCAAACTTGAGGAAAGTTTCCCAGCTGACTGTTCCGGGAGATTTAACAAAAGGACATCTAACTCGTTGGCCACACTTCGATGAAATAACCGGGTTGCTTCGGTGTGTTGTACTGTGCTGCCACCTGCTAGCGCTAGTCATCATTTGGCTCATTTTTAGAAAATTATCACACACCCCTTACCTTGAAAATGAACTTTTCCAAATACGTCCATCCACCTTGTATAAAACGGCCATCCCTTGTTTCACATTTTGTATTCATTTATAACGATTCGTCGGAGGAACAGCCTGGACGTGAAGCAAGGATCTTCGAACTAAGCTACTGGTGATCAAGATGTGTGAGGCATCGGTCTCTCCTCCTCGTAGCAGATGTAACTACGTATATCAATTTATGTATTTGTATTAATAATCTTTGATAGAGTTGTTACTCTTTGTTACTATGTCCATTTGATATAGTTTTGTATGTCAGAGTTTCTGACTTATTTTTCTATGCGCATAAGGCATAATTTTGATTGTTAGAGTTCCTGCTCTTGGCTTCTATATCCATCTGACATAATTTTGTATGTCAGAGTTTCTGATTTCTTTTTCTATGCCCATAATGCATAGTTTAAGCCAGACGCCCTATACTGTATAACCATGCATCGACTAGCTTAATTTTTAGCATCATGTTATGATGGAAATCAGGTTATCTATCACTTTGTTCAATGACCTAGTTGGGTCTTCAACTGAAACCAGTCTCTTATCAACGGTGCTCAACTTTTAGGTGTGCTACTAGTCTAGAGTAGTGGCCCACGGGGTGTAGTATATTTGTTTCGAACCTCCTCCGGTACCGTTTGTATTTATTAATGTTTAACGATAAGCACTAGCTACAGTGTGCCCAGGCATGGGTAGAATGTTAAATATACCATTGAGTGACCGCAGTACTAATGAGGAATAGACCGGCCATAGTACCTTAATAGCCAAATTCCTAGTAGCTTGCCATAAACTATTTGTATACCTATAGTTCCTCTTTCAGGAGCGTAGCTTTTGTATTTCGTAATTCACTATGGGGTTAACTCAAGCTAGCTAGCTCATTTCACTACCAACGTAGTAACGCTTGTTGGGGATAAATATATCTAAGGTAACTGATTTAATTTCTTTTAATATGTAAATCACTGTTTTGTATATGATCTTGTCAAACCATTTGTAATTCTTTCAACTAGTTTCTAATTTAAAGAAACTCATTTGTAAAAAATGCGCACATTTTTAAACTATATATCAGTTGTATTTTATTTTACTTTAAGGTTATAAGCTATTTTGCAAACCAACAACACCTTTAATACCATCACTTATAGTAACATATTTAAATTTAAAAGAGGTAACTACATCCTGATAAATTTTCTCTAAATTTAGAATTACTCACCCCTACTCTATTGTGTAGTCAAATGCGAATATTAAACATTAACCGATACAATGCAGCTATTAGGATACATAGATTATTTAGCTTTGTTTGGTTATTTTTTAAGAGGATGGTAGGAAATAGGTTAAGAAGTGAACGTTGAAAAAAAAATCACACAGAGAACACAGATATGTAAGGATGACTTAGATATTACCACGAACAAAATATAATTTGAATTAAATAAAACATGCCATTTAATGTAATATGGTTAGCGAGTTTAAATATTTAGGAACAATTTTAACTCGCAATAACTATATTAGAATGGTAACTCGGTAAATAATACCGTCAGAAAAAGCAAGCTTTTACTTTCTCGGTAAGTAATTAACATATCGCCTACTTTTAAGGAATGTATAATTCAGAATATTTAAAACAATAGTTTTACCGGTGATATTCTAAGGTCGCGGAAAATTGTTTCTTGCCTTCCATGATGAAAATAAACTTTGGGCATTTGAAAACAAGGTTCTTAGGTATATATTTGGTTCAAAAAGGAAAGAAGATACTGGGGACTGGATGAGGTTACATAATTATGAGTTACATACTCATCACAAGACATTGTTAAGGTACTTAAATCTCGTGGATTATGGTTGGTAGGACAGTCAGTGCGGATGGGAGAATATATAATCATGTTCAGGTTATTGACCAGCATATCCACTGGGAAGAGACCAATGTTATGACCTGGACGTAGATTGGAAGATAACATTAGAATAGACCTGAGAGAGAAAGGGTGTAATGGGGTGGAATGGATAGAACTAGCTCATTAGAATAGATGGTCTACTTTTGTAAGTGTGGCAGTGATCTTTCAAGCTACTTAAGCGATAAAGTAGTTAAGTAATAGTTGAAGAAATGTGTAATTTATCTCTTCATAACAAAATAACTTTTAAAATTATTTTAAAACTCTTCTATCGACTTCAAAAACACAACCTTATTATAATAACACTCAAAGCTAGTTGAGGAGATGGGGAGTGCGAAGTCCAGTATTTTTTCAGTTTTTTTTAATAAAAATATATTTTTTGGTCAAAATAACTTAAATATTTTTCAAGTTGAAATACAAATATTAATATTCTTCACTTGGTGATATCAACAGTTCTTAAATAATCAAATAGCCAAAGCTATTATTTATGCATTTTAGTGAGAATTACTCCAACTAGAGATCATATTCTGAAAATTGAAAATTGACACATGGACACGGGAATCGATCCCGGGACCTTTGGCTTAGTACGCCAATGCTCTAACCACTGAGATAGCCAAGAATAGTCCCGTGCCCATGGTTATTCTTCACTCATATTTTAAGGCAGAGTCTATGATGGATGTGCGGAAATCGTCGGCTACAAATGTGTGATTTTATTAAGATCACGAGCTATCAGATAACGCAGTCATCTTCGACTCGGTAGTAGCTTATTGCAGCCTGCAGCCATGGACACGGGACGAATCGTGGATAGCTCAGTAGTAAGAGCATTGGCGTACCAAGCCAAAGGTCCCGGGTTCGATTCCCGTGCCCAGGTATCATTTTTCAATTTTTAGAATATGAATTCTTTAATATTTGTTAAGGGTGTCCTGAAATTTAATGAAAATTTTTTCTCTTAATTTAAAAAGTTTCTCATTTAATGGCACTAGTCTCTGTACTGATATTAAGGAACTGTTGATATCTCCATGCAAATAAAATTTAACGATTTCTATTGAAGTGACATTTATATTGTTTTAGCAATAAACAAAATATACTGTAAGAACTGCAAAAATACCGATCTTTCATGGTGTCTACTACACCCCCGGATGAATTAATATTTTTTTAATTAAAATTCAAGGATTTTTTTTAATTTTTGCATTGATTTATATCCATAAATATTGCTAAAGTACGTATCTACAGAAACGTAATTTGACCTTCCTCCCGTTTCTACCTTTTATCAAACTTTCTAATCTCTCGTTAAATACTGGACCCCATTTGGTTGAGTCCTCATCCTCTTACCAAAGTCAGCCACCAAGTCTTGAGGTCTGGTTTAAGCTTCCTGTTCGACTTTATCTTCAAATTAAAAACTCTGCCAGTGCCTTGATCTAGGTTTCAGTCTGCCACCCGGCGTAATGGACTCAATATAATGGAACAACGAGTATAGGAAGTTACACTGCACACACTTCATGGGAAGTAAAACTTAACTTTCATTTCAAATTTAATTATTGGAGGATTTAAGCGTATGTCTCACCCCAGCTATTTTAGGCAAGTAGTAGGCTTACTGCTATAGTTAGGTCTCACATTAAGATTCAGTTTTCTTTACTCAACTTTTAAAAATTAATGATAATAAAACAGCTAACATGGTTTTAACATGTTTTTAAGAATACAAAAAAAAAATTGGGTAAAAATATTTTCAAATAAAAAAAATTAAACATTCAAATTCCGATATTGTCAAATATAGGATTTATAAAACCACATTCTGATGTGATTTATGTTTCGATTTTAATATTTTATCTAGATGTCCGATTAATTGGTCAATGGTCATTATATGTGCTCTTGAGGCTGATCTTCTAATTTTGAATCTCCTTGATTATTTAACGTTTATTTGTAAAAAAAAAAGACTGTATTCTTTGTTTACTCTGAAATCAATTAATCTTTATATTTAAGGCTTCATGATGGTGTATCTTTTAATATAGAACCATAGAAGTAAAGGTAAACCAAGTGTACATTCTGTGCACAAAGGTATATCACAATGTTGGGAAGTTTCCAGAATAGATGACTGAACACTTAAAAAAAACGTATGTATTGGAATTTTAGTCCGGTAAAACATCAATAAATATCGTAAAATGATTTTATTTTATGAGAATGAAAAAAACGGATGTTTACAACTGTTTTAGATTTAGATATATAAACTCAAAAATTCAGAGAGCAGAGTATTTCCACAACCATAACGAATGTTGACATTATATTAAAAGTGATATGTGAAACTATGAAGAAACCCTTTAACATTCATCTCAGAAAAAGATTCGTAAATCAATGTACGTTATAAAAACACGTGTAACACGTTAGATGGGAATGTAGAGGACGCGAGTTAAAAGCAGTGTCTTTGGAATTTGGAATTTGTATATCACAACATTTCTTTTTTAGTCAAAATAAATCCTATATAGTTTCAGTACAGAGTTACATATTCTTCACATGGTGACATCAACAGTTCTTGAATATATGTCAAGGGTATCCTGGAATTTAATGACAACTTTTTATCATAATTTAAAGTGTTTATAATCTAATGCCACTATAAACGTGACATGTTCAAGAAATGTTGAGGTGGCCATGTGATTAAATTAAACTATGTTTCTGCTGGAACATTAGTTTATTTATCTTGGCAAAAAAAAAAAGTTGTCGTAAAAAATTGCAAAAATATAAACCTTTTTCTCACGTTCCCTAAATACCAATCTTAAGCACTCAAACAGAAAATGACGCCTTATGAGTGAACCCTAATACATGTTAGGCTCTGTCTGGAATCTAATCAGTGTCCCTACGCTTTACAATCGATAGCATCACAGAAGAATTGTTGGAAAAAAGACTCCTATCTATACTTTCTATCTACTTAAGTAAACATAAATGAACAATTAGTTCTAATACATAACACTTGACAGACATTTTTAAAGAACAAAGCTTTGGGAAGATGTATTTTTTTTATCCTGTCTTACTCTCTGTTCAGATTATAATAATGATATAATAATAACTCTAATAAGGGTTAGGATGAGGAAATAAGCATTTTAGAGGTAATCTACCCACATTTTCTCGGAAGGAGAATAGAAAATCATGTAGGAAAAGCTACCATGAGTATACCCTTACGGGATTCAAACCCCGATCTCCTGATTATCAACACGCCAGAATGACACGAGAGTGACACCTTAAAATGTGTTGAATGTTCCTATATGAACATTGTTAATGATGTGCCCATTAGTTGAACCAAGGAGGTCACATCCTGGGGGCACGTTCCAACAAAAAATATGTAAGTGTTGAAAAAATATTTTAAATAATCAAGGTGGTGACCTGGTGGTCTAGGGGTAAGGTGTCAGACTTCTGTGCTGGCGGCCGGGTTTCGATCCTCGGTCCCGGCACAGATTTATCTGATTTCCAAACCCTTCCTTCACCTCTGACAAGACATCTTGTGAATGTGGGGAATGCCAGGCCTCCGCCGTGGTTCGGATTCCACGTTAAACTGTAGGTCCTCCATTTCATCTCACAATCACCCTACCATTACACATTAGCGTGAGTGCGTATAACCCGAACGGGTAGTAAGACGCGGTGCTAATAATAATAATTAAATAATCAAGGTTCTAACTATCCATCATTGATGAAATAACACTATCTGAAATTAATAATAAATTTTTAAAAACAAAAATTGATCAAAAACAAAATCCTATTTAGGCTTTTATGGCGTTTGAGATCACTTTGTCCTCACATCACTTGTTATTTTACTAAAGACCAAAGAATATGTTAATAGAAAAGATGGGATATTGTTTCTGAACATATTGATTGGAGGGTTGGAGGGGGGGGGGGGGTTTGACGCCTGGTATATAGTGGCTTACCCTGGAGCTGTAAGATGATGGCATTGACATTTATTAAACGCTTCAACAAATGAAATCAAAAACAAAGTTTTTACAAGAATGCGGAACCGAGGAGGAATTTGTAAAAAAAACAATAACCGAATCAAAGACAACACGGGAAGATCCACCGCTTTTTAAATGAAGAAACGAACTAAGAGAAAAAGAAATCAATTCATGATGAGTCTAGATATGAGCCATTAGAAGATCCAAAATTAAGATTTAAAGTAGAATTTAATTTTGCAATTCTGGACACAATTATTAGATCAGTTAAAGACAGATTTGAACATATAGAAGGAATAAGACAAATCATTAGCTTCTTGAATGACATTACGGAATTGGCTACAGAACCATATCTTAAGGTTCTCGAACATTGTAAATAATTATCTTTGGCAATGGACCTTCTTATTTTTGCGCATTGGAATTAACAGATTAGTTGAACGCTTGAACGGAGAAAAATGCATCAGGAAGCCCTCCAAACTTGTTGTTGAATTATTAATATTTTTCCTATAAATTATAAGACTCCGTTGTAATTCCTCTTAGAACTATTCTAACTCTACAAGTTTCCATCGCAAGCAGCAAGAAGAGTTTATTTAAATTTAAACGTCTCAAGACTTATCTACAATCGATTAACAATTAGCGCAGCCCAAATTTCTGCGCTGACTAGTATTTATATTGAAAAAAAAAGGCGTATGATATAGATTTAGGGCCGGTCTTATGACTCTTGGATAAATATTAATCTGGTATATAAATATTTCTATCTGGTGGATAAGTTAAAAGTGCGTCTTATGCCTGCCAGATATCATTTATCTGCCAGATAAAATATATTTAGCCATCACATTTTTATCGGGACGTTTAAGTACTTGATAACCTTTATCTGGAAGTTAAAATGGTTTTTGCCATAGTGACGCGTTGTTTTTAGTGAGGTTTTGCCTATCAGAATCTGATTTTAGCTTAGTATTTGGTTCACGTGTTTAGTAATGATAGGCCCGGGTTCTAACTATATTTAAAATTAGACCATTTAATTCACCCTTTTAAAATAACTGACAATCTATTTGTAGAGTTGTAATTATATAAGAACAAATTATTTAAATGAGTACAATAAATTAAATTTTGTAAACGGTGTACCCAACTATTGTCCATATTTTTGCAGACACCGAAATTAGTTCTTGCAAGACAACTTAGCTTCTGCGCCCACGTGACGCCATCTGTTTCCTCGCACTCATTTATCCGCCATTATTAAACAAATGTCGAGCGTTGTCACCACTCGCTAGGTTGTAGCACTATCAGCAGGGCTTATACGCATGCGTGCACCAATAAAAACAGTACCGACCTTGCGTGTTCTTTATAAAAAATATATTTATCCTACATATAGCTATCTGGCAGAAAAGTTCAGTTCATTAAATGCATAAAACATTAAAGTGGCTGATAAATTTTATCTGGTAGATAAATTTAACCTCACAATGGCAATATTTATCCGGTAGTCATAAGACCAGCCCTTAAAATAACTTTTGAAAAAGTTTGCAGAGGCAAACGCAAGGAAAGTAAATTTTTGTGGGAAGTAAAAACAGTAAGTAAAAATTCACTAATTGTTTTATTCAATTTCCTTTAAAAAATATGTTCGTGTTGTTGTGACTTGTGATCCCGTCTCTATTAGATATGTTTTCATACTATTAAATATAAAATTGTAGCTTCTTCCATTCCCATGAATTTGGTGACCAGCGAAAAGGACTAATGGAAGACGATAAAAGTTAATTTTGTAATAATGTTACATGTCATATTCATGCACTGAATTTTTTTTAGCACCACGTCTTACTGCCTGTTCAGTTTATACGCACACTTTATTGTTAATAACATAATAAAAAAATCATAATATAGAGCAAGCAGATAAATATCAGATATGAATCATGAATGGTTAGGAATAAGTAAACTTAATGTTATATTTGGTTACGGATGGTAAATAGTACGACTAGGGTGAAAATTTCAAGTCTCGCCTACAAAGCGTACACAACCCTTGGGCCACCCCTGGATGACTAAATTTATTTATATTAAAGTCAAAGAGAAAAAAAATAATTTTGTATATATTTACGTTTTTGAACTAATAATTTTTGCTCCACATCTTACTATTCAACCAAGCTGTATGCATTTAACTACACTAACTCAGTGGGGATTTTTTAAAGGTAGAATTTAGATTAAATGTGCCCACATTTACTTACTGGGTAGATGAGAATAAACCATTTAGAAAAAAATTAACGTCGATAAATCCGGTCAGAATTAAATTCCTAACCTCACCGTCATCGGTAAACCAGACTAAATGAGCTTGACATTAATTCTGCCAATCTACTCACGTGTTTGTATTCAGATGTATTCATTCAGAGTATTATACCTGTTTGAGAACGATGAGGCGCTAGATTTCGGTCACTGACCAAACCAAACTCTTAGATGCTTTTGTTCGAGTTTCTGTTGAGACAAAACATAATCCTCACATGTTATAACTGTGGTAGAGACAATTGATATGGAGTTAAATAAAGGTATGAGCTCAAGCACGAGTAAATCAATAGAATAATAAATAATAAGAATATAATTAATAGAAAAATAAATTATAATACAATATATATTTATTTGGTTGAACTCTAACACTAGTTGAATGGTTGCGACAAGTTAATTCACTTTGTTTCTTCAACACAGCGTCTTAGTTGCCGTTCTGGTTATACACTTATTAACTTATTACGCTCATTACCTCATGTATTAAGAAGGTTATATTTAGAGGAAGTGTACCATAATTTTCGTGGAGGTAGAGTGAAAAACAATTTGAGAAAAAATCTCAATACACCCGGCCGAGATTCGAGCCTCGATCTCCCCCGCATCGGCAGTTTAGTCTACTGTGGAAGTAGTGCCTTAAACAATGCGACCACCAAAGAGGGTCTTAGTTCACTCAATATATATTGTAGAATAGGGTGACCTTTAAGGAATTGCACCAGCATCCCCTGGGAAAAAAAAAATTAAAACCACATTTTGGAAACATCATCAATAGTAATACAATCAAACCCATGGCCTTCCATATCAAAGCCAGGTGTGTTAAAGGGTTCACCTCTTTTGATTTAATACGATTTATTAGGTGAACCATTTAACTAAGCCGTGATTTTTGTAGGATACTGCAGCATTATATCCTTTCCTTACAGAGGCAAGAAGTGGCTAGCTACCTCCTTCATTCCTATTCTTCAACTCCCCGGCTTATCTGGGCAGCACCAGCCGAACTTTTTTCCCCTTCTCCTCGTTTCCACAAACCTCCTCTCACATCCTCCCTGGCTTCTTTTATTAACTTTCTCCCTACCTTACAGAAGCCACAAACTTCAAACTAATCCAAAATTAAAGTTTAAAAAAAAATACGACTCGTATCGTTTTAATGACCTTATCTTACAAAAGCATTTTCTAAATATATACAAGCCACTTCATTAAAAACTTACAATATACAATCAAATATATTTTGAGTTTATTCTTTTTTAACATATGAGAGATCTTCAACAGTGTTTTTATGGTACATTTATTATTTGAAACTATATCCATGGCTTATATGGAATTCTAACATTATCAATACCACCTAAATAGGTATAGATCTTTCAAAACATTGAATTATCACTTCGATCAAATTAAAGAAGTAACTAAAGGGTTCGAAATTTGAAACTAAAAAATAAATGTAATTGAACTTGTGGGATAGATATAATTTATAGGATATTTATATTTATTTGCGTGGAGAGGGAAATGGGTTAAATCGTTTAGGAAAAACCACACACATTTACCTCCGGTCAGAATTTGAATCATGACTTCACCGCCAAAAACTAGCGCAACGTTAATCCCAAGTATTTCATCTAATTATTATAAACTTATTATATGAGTGCGACTAAGATGTTTAAAAATATAATCAATGAGCCCAGTGCACCATTCGCCTAGACACGAGACTATTACAGCAAACTTAGTCAGAAAGCACGTCTCAGAGTTGAGTAACCAAAATTAACCTAAACAATAAATTGGCAGTATTTTGCATTTTAACTGCTCAAGTATCTATTTACCCATTTCGGTGGCCGCATGGTCTAAAGCGCTGCTCTTGTGCTAGACTAGACTGATGATGAGGGGCAAATCGCGGTTCGAATCTCGGTCTGGTGTAATGAGGGTGTTTTTTTCCAAAATAGTTTTCCACTATCCCGCCACACAAATGCGAGTGCACTTCTTCTAATTTTAAAAGTTGTAATGATATGTAATTATACATATCAATAATTTATTATTCAAATCTATATTCAAAATTACTATATTTAATATTCGAGCGGGCTGTAAGATTTATTTGTGTTGAACTGTCGAGTTGTAAGGTGTGGTGAAATCCTTCTACGTCTCTATTTAAAAAGACAACGCACTTTCCGTGGAAAGAGACGCACCTGGATGACCTCACCCCTTTTCTTCTAGGAAGCTTCGAGAAGGAAATGTCGCTTGATATACCCCTTGAAATGCGCACATCTCCTCACTGTTGGTGATCCGTCCTTCTCGACAAGAACACGTATAGCTAAGATTCATTTAACGCAATAGTCGGGCTTTTATCTAATATAAAATGCGTGTGATATCTAGCTAGTTTAAATAGTTCATTCATTTAAAATTAAAATAAAAAACTATAAAAAGTAGTACCAGAACTTTTAATTAATAAAATAATACCATTAATTATGCAATAATATCACCCTTACGATGGCGTATAGACATTTCTTATCAGGCTAGCGTTTTAATTATTACAAAGTGTTTATCCCTAAAACCCATATCGTAATCAGTATATAAGCATTTATCTGGAACGGAAACTAAGACGCGGTGCTTTAAAAAAAACTATCTAATTGAATGTTGCACCTCCCTATAGTTATTATAATCTCTTTAAAAAATAAACAAAGCTATAACCCCAAGAAGCATTGCTAACCCCAGTTTGGAAACCACTGTATTAAAGGGTTTCTCAAGCTTTATTCGTTCTAATGTGGGTATATTTCCATTAAATTCAACCTTACTCATACCTACCACATTTATGTAAATATGCTAAGGGCGCGAACGGTTAGTAAAACCCAATGCGCACAGAAAAAAGTATAGTCTTTAATCTGGATAAACACGTTTAAGATCATAGTTTACGATTTCCTTTAAAACTTATTATAAAAGGTGATGGTCTAGTTGTAAACAGGCAAAGTTACTGAGCTAACACAACACGTTAATTGAAGTGTCATTCGCAACATGATTGGTTGTCAAGAAGGGTTCGTAATTCCAAGACCCTTATTGTAAATCTGATAGATTGGTCAATGAAGACTTTCTTTGAAGTTTCCAACTTAATAATAGCCCGATATATGCGACCTAGTTTGTGGATGTGCGGTATACATCTAAAGTAACACTTGTTTTGAAAGCCCTTTCCAATCTTGTGATCACTTTCCTCACTCTAATAATATTTTACTTCTGGTTGATAAATACATATTTTAAGTTTTGTAGTTTAATACCTTATGATTATCTTATATACATCCAATATCATAGCTAATACTTCTATTTAAGTTTGAGATATCTTTGATACTGTAAAAGGTGGACGTAATATTGGGTTCATTTATAAAAATTTGATCGATAAGCTGGAAATCTGAAATTGAGCAGAAAGTATTTCCCCATGTAACCAGAAATATTTAAAAATTTGAAAATTTAAAATTGGGACTGACAAAAATGGGGAAGGGGGCTATAGTTAGGAAATACTTTTTAAGTGAGGTAGAATCTTTAATTTGGCAGGCAGGTAGAGAGACAAATTCAGATAACAATTTAAATCCAGGAATATTAAATTTTAATCATGAGTTGGATAAAAGCAGGCTGGGGGTTTCAAATTTCCAAATCTAATAGAAATAACTAAACTTACTTATCAATTTGGAATCAAATTTAAATTTGGCTGAAATTCAAAGAGACAACTTCAAATATTCATTACGGTCTGAAAATATTTAATTTTAAATGGGAATTTGAAAATTAGGGTAGGGGGAAGAGGTTTATAAATATAAAAATAATCCTTTTAGTTGTGGTAGCAAATTTACATTTGGCTGGCAGGTAGAAGAACAACAGTAGATAACCACGTGAGTTTTAACGTTTGAAATTATTTACTGCATTTGAAAAAATTGGAAAGGGAAGAGGTTTAAAATTTCCCAAAATAATCTAAGTAATTTCTTTTGGTGTGAAAGAAAACTGAAAGTGAGATGGAAGGTAAAAGAACCACTTCAAATAACCATGAGAGCCTGAATATTTTAAATTTTAAATAGAAGCCTGGGAAATAGGAGAAAGGTATAAAGAAAAAAAACTTTCAGCACAATCTTATAGCTCAGCAAATTATGTTAGTCCATTTTAAACGAATTTTTTTTTTTAGTCAGCTACTACAACAAGATAATTAAAACTGATAAGTGTAGATGTATAATGTGTGTTTGTGTCCTCCAGCTAACTGTTTTTAACATCATCCAGGACTGTACAAAATTCAAAATATAAATGCATTAGAATATGTATGATGCTAAAAACAGTTACCTAAAGCACATATAAGTTATAATAAGGAAACAGTGTTCATCGAGGGCGACATTCTTTAATTCTGCTCTATGTTATATAATAATAGGATTTATATTTTTAATCATCTAAAAAATATATCAAAACAAAAAAAATAATTGTGAAACAATTTTACATTGCTCAAATATATAAAGAACGTTAAAATATCGAACGTAAATATTCAAAATAATGTCACAACATGGCATCATAAATATTTATTCCAAGATTGTTAACATTTATATTATT
The DNA here is from genome assembly GCA_902151445.1 of Timema monikensis. Classification (NCBI taxonomy): domain Eukaryota; kingdom Metazoa; phylum Arthropoda; class Insecta; order Phasmatodea; family Timematidae; genus Timema; species Timema monikensis. The sequence goes on along the minus strand of CABFVZ010000872.1, from coordinate 102,660 downwards.
ATAAACTAACTCAAACAAACAAAACCTATTCTTTCATGCGTCAGGAACCTATTTTCCGGTAAATTCCATGATTCTTAAATAAGTTGCATAATATTCACACAGAGCATATTTACGCTAATTTGAATCATGGTCTTATACATTTATATCTAATTAGGCTTTCTTGGTCCTTAAATTCCTTCCCATAAGATATTTTAAAAACCATATTTAATTTATTTTTTTATTTTTCACTTAAGAAAGGTTAGATTAAGCTTAAAAGAGATGGTTTTTGTTATAAACATTATAAATATTACCACGTGTCAAAATATTTCCTACACAATAATTGAGATAACTTTTCAAATTTTGATCGAAATAAGAGATATTCTACTTCAGGTTGTTTCATTAGAGAATGTACAAACCGTTTTAATCAAAATAATAAAACCATACTTATTCACATACAAGAATTAATCTTGTTACGTGAACAAGGAAATTTATATAATTGTAAAAGAGTATTGAGTTTTAATAAATAGTACGACGTTAAATCGCAATTTGGTTATTATTTAGGATTTTGTGTAGACTTCTCCAAATAGGCGAGTTTTTTGTTTTTGTTTTTTCAAATTTTATAAAATGATGTTACATTATTGATTTGTTTTATCATTAGAAAGTTGCTTTTGGTGGTTGTGTATATTTTTAAACAATATAAAATATATTGTCATTCGACATAAGAAAAAACTAAAAAAAATCTTCCACTAAGCGCCTACCATTCCAGCTACTGTAATAAAATTAATCAAAATAATTTTTGTTTAGGGGAAGAGAGGGGTGAATAAGATAACTGGGGGGCACCACAAACTAGATTTGCCCAGGGCCCCACATATGCTAAGGGCGGCCTTGGACGTATACATCATCGTTACACAGGCCTACTTTTTTTTTCCTGTTACGTAAGGGTGAAAATAAAATACTAAACAGAAATATTTAGAAAAGTATACAAAAACAAAGTAGTGTAAGCAGAGACAAGCGGTAGTAGTGAGAGAGTTTAAAAAAAAGGGGGAAGGGGATGAGAGCGAAAAGACTAGTAGTGTAGTGTAACTCGAAACGGTGGAGGAGAAAGTGGTTCGTGGTGTCGGAGAGCGATTCAACCTACATAGAGAAAGAAAATAGTTCTTTCTCTTTGCAACCACCGAGGTTCCAAGCGAAGCGAAGTGTCTCCTGCAGTAACTATTAGCGGTCAGTAACCACTAGGGGCTACTACAGATCTACACGGGGGGAAAAAAGAAGGGCAAGGGTGGTAGGAGTGATGGACCTTTCCGCCTTGGGCTCACGGCTAATTTACCTTCGAGAAGGATACAGTCACTTGTTAACTTGCTAATCGAGGGCGCTAAATGGTGCTATGTAGTCTTTGACGAACTGAGACTGATTTCATGACCAGGCCTACCCTACCCGCTTTGGTTGCAAATATTGTACTTTAGCGTATCTTTTAAACGTCCATTCAATGTTTAAAAATATAATAAATAGTAATTTCAATAGCTATGTCGGTATTTATAAAATATTTGTGACCCAATTTTCATAGATTGTTATTATTATTATTATTATTATTATTATTATTATTATTATTATTATTATTATTATTATTAGCAGCACCGTGTCTTACTACCCGTTTGGGTTATACACACTCACGCTAACGTGTAATGGTAGGGTGATTGTGAGATGAAATGAAGGACCTACAGTTTAACGTGGAATCCGAACCACGGTTGAGGCCTGGCATTCTACACATTCACAAGTAGTGATTAATTCACGTCTTTTCAGAGGTGAAGGAAGGGTTGATTTTTTTTTTTCCATAGAAAGAGTCTTAACTGACAGCTCAAATTAATACTCTACCTATTTTCACATATTCATACGTCAAATCGTGTTATCTGTAGCAGTCATTTTCGATATATATTATCAATATTTATTAAATAACACCAATAATATATTAAAATGTTATCAAAGTTGACGGAAAAGAAAATATGTTTGTATTTTCTAAGATACTCTTCCTACCAAAATCGTTCTTTACTTTGAATACAGCATGGTTTTGCCCACAAATATTTAACAGAATTTTATTAATACCAAAATATTTCTTAGTTAAATACAATATCTTACACAATGATTAATATCCGGGCGACTAAGGCACACGGATAATGTAGAAACTTTGAATCAGAAGACTGGGGATAAATATATAACCGAACACATAAAGGTGAAGGATGGCTACATATTATTGTTTACGATACTCTATGCAGCTGGATGCTGGTAGTTTTTAATAATTTTTTTAGCACCACGTCTTACCACCCGCTCGGGCTGTACGCTTATGTACTAATTTACTCTAGTGTGTTAGGGATTAGAAAGGTTATATATAGAGGAAGTGTACCCGCATTTGAGTAAAGGTTGAGTGGAAAACAATTTAGGAAAAAAAATCTCAGTGGACCCGAGTGAGATTTTAACCCCAATCTCTCCGTCTTCGGCAGTCTAGTCTACTGCTAGATTAGCACGTTAAACCACGTGGCCACCGAAAAGGTTTATAATAGTTATAATTTAATTTTAGCAATTGTTGCAATTATTCTTAGGTGATTTGGGGGATGATTCCACTTATTTTATTTATTTGGGTGATCTGGTTCCAGAACTGGATAAAATTATATATTCAACTTATTTATTAAAATAATAATTAGCCTAATTTAATATTATTTAATTTAAATTGATTTTTTTATCAAAACGTTTTACTAACCGTTAGGTTTCTCCGCTTTGAATTTTTTTTTACTTATTTTTTAAGATGTATTAAAAGAAGGTTTTATTATAAGCAGTGACCTGGTGGTCTAGGGGTAAGGTGTCAGACTTCTGTGTTGGCGGCCGGGGTTCAATCCTCAGACCCGGCACAGATTTATCTGATTACCAAACCCTTCCTTCACCTCTGACAAGACATCTTGTGAATGTGGGGAATGCCAGGCCTCCACCGTGGTTCGGGTCCCACGTTTAACTGTAGGTCCTTCATTTCATCTCACAATCACCCTACCATTACACATTAGCGTAAGAGCTTATAACCCGAACGGGTAGTAAGACGCGGTGCTAATAATAATAATAATAATATAAGTAGGCTTAAGTCCTTGATGTCCAATATGGGAAGCAAAATCCCAACCTGAATTGGTGGTCACAATGTCAAAGACGCCACTCTCACAGTAATATAAACCAACAGTGACGGGAAAATCGGAATTCAATTTTCAACTTCCTCCACGCCAATTTTGTTACTTCGCTCCTTGAATTATAACTTCCTCATCCCAACCGTAGATATGCAGAAACCTCCGAACGGGCATCAAGACGCAGTACATCCAAGGAAAAAACTCTGATTTCCCCTTCTATAGTCCAATTTTTATAATAAAGACGTTACATGACAGCTATACAAGCTACTAAATTTAGGATAACCTGGCAGTCTAGGGGTAAAATGTCAGTCTTCTGTGTTGGGGGTCCGACAACTCTTGACAACTCAACTCTGACAAGACGTGTATTAATCACAACTTGTGAATGTGTGGAATGCCAGGCCTCCACCGTGGTTCGGATTCCACGTTAAACTGTAGATCCTCCATTTCATCTCACAGTTATCCTACCATTACACATCAGCGTAAGTGCGTGTAGACAGAATGGGTAGTAAGACGTGGTGCTAGTAGTAGTAGTAGTAGTAGTAGTAGTAGTAGTAGTAGTAGTAGTAGTAGTAGTAGTAATAATAATAATAATAATAATAAATTTACTTTCACGTAATCATACGTCAAGACATGTTTTCTACAGAGTTCGTTTTAGATGTATATAATCAATAGCTATAAAATAACTTTAGTTAATATATTGAAAAATTATCAATTTTAAGCACAAAAAAATGTTTGTGTTTTCTAAAATATCTTCCTATGGCCATAGAACCATTACTCTAGGCAAGAGTATGTAAAACATTGTTGCTCAAAATCAACTGATTTGCCATTCCAAAGCCTCCCCGGTAGCCGGTAGTTTCGTCATTGACTTGTTAGCTAGCGCCGTCATGGTCCTCCAAGCCACAACAAAGAGAGAGGGTGGGAGGTTTGGTGGGGGTGGTGGGGTTTTAGAAGAGGGAGGAAAGAGGGCATGAGGCCCTAGCCCTCGAAACAGCCCCACTTTCTCTCTCTCTACCCCCTCCTCCCACCACCACCTTTCTTCCCACAGCGGGGACGTCACACAGAAGTCTCAGGGGAAGCACTTGACGCTCACAAACTCATTAGCTAGCAAGAGACCGAACATATTAGCCATGGAAAGATCACATTGCTGCTGCTGCTTCCACTACTAACTGCTCTCTCACGCTCTCTCTCTCTCACACACACACACGCGCGCACGCACAGACAAAGGGGCGGTAAACAAACTAAGTTTACAAGGGCTTAACTTTAGACTTCACTTGCATTAGTCATTGTCTAAAGAGAAAGCTTGGTGTTCTGTGTCCTTGTGTGGATCGGTTATCGTGAAGTGGTTGCCTGTGACATTGTCCTGGTTAACGAACCATCGATATGTTTGATGTGTGTACACTCGGTTGAAATTAAAACTAGATACGGCTCTATATACTTTGAAAGACTAGCCATAGCCGTCTAATCTACGTCACTGAGGAAGTGGACTAAATTTCAGGTTTGCCAAAGACAATAAGGTAAAGATAGAAATCCTGGATGGGTGTACATATGGCCATTTTACCCTCATGGTTTCCCACTCTTCCTCCACGCAAACTCGGGTACAGTTCTTTATACAGTACTTTACTCATTCTTACCCTGGTCGAGTAAATATTCGAAAATGTGTGGATATTTTGTATGTGTAATAAGACTAGTAGCATTATTTTGAAATAAAAAAACTATAAATGGTGGTAGTGTTTTTTAAGGCGTTCAGCTCACATTACATTTTGATCAGCACCGACGAGGTGGCCAGGGTTTTATAACCCTTGTCGAGTACACCAAAGGCACAGACAAATAATATACCTAGAAACTCAGCCCTCGGATGAAAATGGTTTCGCTCCTTTAGTCAGCTTGAGTCCTTCAACACTAGGATCGCTACGTTCAGTCTTATCATCACACAGAACTGACACTAGCGAAGCCGTGTGTTGAAGCACTCCAGCTGGCAAAAGGAGCGCAGCTAAAGCCCCGTAAGGTTGAGAGTCTGTTTCTATTGTTTGTCTGTGAGTAAGATTGATGTTTTCATAGGACCTCACACTGTGGTTTTCTCACATTCCCTTCCAAATAGTTCGAGTGAACTTCATAACAACCCTTCTAAACCTTAACACTTAAATTAAGCCCTTAATAACACTCATAATAAAACATTTTAAAATAAATATATTACCAGAACTCGGGCATCAATTAGTTTAGAATGTTTACGTACTGGGGAAGCGTCACTCGAGCAGTCCCGCAAAGTATTGAGGTCGTACTTAGTGACTAATGATTACGGCTCTTCTAAAGAAATTAACAATGTAGCTGAGACCAAAATATATGTGTTATTTTGACTTTAAAATAAACTTGGCATATAAGAAGGTGAAGGTAAAATACATTTAGTGTGTTTATTTATATAATAACGCATATACATTATACATATATATTATACTTCTATGTATTGTATATATTATATTTGATGTATACTATGATATTTTCTACAATAGCTATCTGCTTTGAATATACTCATATGTTGAAAAACGAAACTTGGACACGAGAAGCCTGATTATCCCGTCGAGGTGTAATTTTTAAAGATAATTAACTATACATAAAATAATATTTGTGAATGGCAGTCTTTTGCGGCCATTTTTTTTAACATTTATTTTTAAATTTTACCACATCTTATTACCCACCCTGGCTTTATTATATATTTATACTAAAGGGGTAGATATGAGAAAGGTATACTTTAGAGTAAGTGTACTCATATTTGAATCAAGGAAGAATTAGAAACCATTCAGGAGAGAACAATTTAGTAGCAGGATTCGAACCTCAATCTCTCTATCACTGGCAGTTCAGTCTATTGCTAGTGTGACGCCTTAGATCCTTGACCACTAATGCAACTAAAAAAAATGTTTATTTCAATTTATTGTTTATGGTAAGCATCACCTTCTAAACACAGGGTTATATCAATTGGCACGTATATAAAATTAAACTACCTTATAATGACGCCATTAACAATAGCAAACGTCAAGTTTTAGAGTCAGACATTTCCGTAACTAAATGGTGAATTACTTCTGTAGCCAGTTATAAAACTATTTGGGCCATTAGTTTGAATGTAATCAAAACTGTTATTTGTTTCACAAATCTATATACATGAAAAAACACTATAATATGTTTTAGAATATCACCTAATTAAATATTTAGTACACAGTGCCTTTCTTTAGTAATTTCATTAATTTTGAAATTGATTTATATAAGCCATTAAATTATTCTTGATTTGTAGTAATGTTATGTTTTGATATATCTTTCCTTTTTTATCCTCAATTTAATCCCTTCAATTTTATTTATCTGTATAAACATTAAAAAGAATCACAATATACCAGATTTTATGTACCACCTCAAGTAAACAGTGGCGTCGCGTCAAAGAAAGCAAGGCATGCAGTACTTGCCTTTTCTTAAAGATGAGTAATTATGTTATTTAACTAAACAAAGTGTTTTAAAGAAATTTTCCCGCAAATATCAGTGACCGTAACATGCAAGACGTGCACTAGTCTATTATATGGAGGTTGAAAGCAAAGCCGTAGCCAGCCAATAATTTCAGGGGGGGTTTGGTGGGCACATTCCCCAATTGCCAGATTCTAGAAAAATTTCTAAATGATAAACAGTTCTAGAAGCTCTCATAAGTGTTTTTTTTTTCTTTTTCATGGTAAAATAACTCCATAGCTGCCGAAGGCTTGGAAAATTTCTAGATATTAAACACCTTTTAAAGCTCTGTAAAGTGTTTTTTTATGGTAAATAACCCATAAAATACCGAAGGCTAGGAACATTTCTAAATATTTAACACCACAAGAAGCTTTCTGAAGTGTTTTTTATAGTAACACAGCCCCCTAATTTGTATTTGTATCTTAATTTTGATATGTTTTAAATCATAAATAAAGCCATATATATTTTTTTCATAAAATTTCGTGGGGGGTTTAAACCCCCAAACCCTCCCTGTTTATGGCCTTGGTTGAAAGTCTATATTTTTCTGTATTTTTCTGTCTTTCAACCCATATCTCTACCTAGTGTAGTTCTTATTTGTGACGTCATATATTTAGGATTGGCAGAAGGAAAGAGTGGGGGGAATCGTGTAGGAATGCAAGTAACAAAGTTGCGACTATTCAACAACCGAAACTATGCCCGAAAGTTGACGACTATACCCGAAGAAACTGAAAGACACTATAACATACCCCTCTCTTCCCCTTTCAAAACACAACCGTTACAAAAGTGGAATTTTAATCGAGTGATAATATAATTAGGGGAGTTTTGTGTAAAAGGGAAAAATGGACAAATTACTGACCTTGGCCTGTGCCTACGCATCTTTTGTGGAGTTTGTTACAGCAGGTCTTTTTACAGGCGTTTAAAAAACTGTGTGAACTTGTGGCAACGATCCCGGCATCATCAGCTGAGAGATAATTTTCAACATTTAAAAAAAAAAGTAAAAACATCTTCCAGAAATACTATGGGACAAAATAGACTTTATGGTTTTGGACAACTTTCAATTGAAAAGGGTATGCTTTTTAAAATGAAGCTAGGAATGGACTTCCATGAAAGAGTCGTAGCAAAGTTCGTATATAAGGAGAGGAGGATGAACTTGACTTATAAACACTAGAAAAAAAAATACGGTGAGTATAAGATCATTGGTATAGGCCTACGTATATAAAATTTAATTTAATATTTAAATATAATCAAATACACTAGATATGCTGCAGGTTGCAATATAAGTAAAAATTTAAAATATACATTTAATTTTTATTACCTATATTATATATATTTAACGTAATTAATTAACAAGCAGTTTACATTTAAATATAAACATAAAATGCTTTTATGTATACTTAATTTAAAAACTGTAAGCCTTAGGGGAGGTGGAACTAGGGTGGGAGACACACGGGAAATTTCTCTTCATTTGCTATAATAAAGAGGGGCAAGTTAGGCTCACTCCTCTTACCCACACATCCCCTTGAATATGCGTTATCTGGATTCTAATGTGCCTTATGTAAATCACGGAACAGGCCATCCAAACCCACAATTTTAATAAAAAAAAAGAGACCCCAAATAAGTTATCTTCTTGAATCATATAATTTTTTTTTTAATTCTGGAGGGGGACCCTGGACCCCCTACAAATCCCCATTCACAGCTTGCCTAAGATTTTTTGTCACAATACGTTAATGCTAGTAAAATAATAATTCATAATACTAATTTGTAAAGTTAATAACTTGAATATAGTAATAATGTTTAATATGTAAATTGTATTAATATGTAATTTTAATAATAATAAATTCTCACCATAGTTACTCGCACATGAACACTAAGCTTAAACCAGTAGAATAAGATGAAGAGGGCAGTATAAGAGGAAGTGCATTTATGTTAGAATGAAGAGAATATTAAAAAAAAACGCTGATAAATCTCTTGTGGAAAACAACCACAGTACATCTAGCCGAGACTCGACCCCTAACATATCTGATGAAAGAAAGCAAGTATTATATGGGTGTAACGCCTTAAAACATGTAGTCACTGGTTTATTTTTGGATAAAATCCTGGCTAGTTTGAATCTGTAGTATTTTAGTAATATAATATTTTCTTATCTCTTAAGAACTATTTAATACTGCGAATGTATCTCTGGATGAATTCGGTAAATTAGAGACAAATTTGGGTGATAAATTAGACAAACGTTTAAGGACTATAATTTGAAATAACACATGAGGGAAATAATGGTGGGATACCAAAAAAAAGAGAGAGAAGTAAGCTTATCTGAGAGTATAAGAAAAATTACGAACCATGTGGCCAGAAGTCTGGTCGTCTATCTTCATTCAGTGGCGTTTGGTGACAGCATACCCAAAGCGGTAAGACGCAAAAGAACAATAGAAGAAGAATTTATAAAGGCAACGGGTGTTGGATTCCTAGTGTGACAAAAAGACTAAAAGAAAAAATTAAAAAATACTGTGAGGAAAAAAGGAAATAAGAAGTGATAAAAAAGTTTCACTAAAGTATTTTTTTTAAAAGGAGAACGTCTTAGAAGGGAAATAATTTTAATACAAGCACAGATGGTGCAACAAAGTGAAAATATCTCAATTTAAAAATATTAATAAGACTTTAAAAATTAGATATCGAGATTGCTTTTATGTCCCCACATTAAAAATATTAATTTATTAAAATATTTACCAAGATAATCAATTACAACTGTTATGTCTATATACTCAATATTTCAAAAGTACCTGTAATAGGTTTTAGAAAAGTATTAGTATTAGTATTAGTAGTAGTAGTATCGCATCTTACTAACCGTTCGGGTTATACGCTCTTACGCTAATGTGTAATGATTGTGAGATGAAATGGAGGACATACAGTTTAACGTGGGATCCGAACCACAGTGGATGCCTGGCATTCCCCACATTCACAAGTTGTGATTAATGCACGTCTTGTCAGAGGTGAAGGAAGGGTTTGTCAATCAGATAAATCTGTGACGGGACCGAGTATTGAACCACGGGCCCTAGCACAGAAGTCCTACTACACCTCAACCATAGATCACCATTTAGAAAATTAAAATTGTCTCTGTTACAGTTATTTTATTAATTATATAGCCCCCAACTAATTATAATTTAAATGCAATTTTTTTTTTAAATAAAAAGACCCATTTGGTTTTAGACAAGTCTCTCCCATATTCAAAAAACAATCTTGTACAATTTTTTCTCCAAATTTATATAAAGTGTTCAAGTCAAAATCCAAACAAAAAGACAAATAAAACGGATAATGACTTCAATGTCTTGACAAAACTCTAGATTGATTTCAATGTGCGAAATATTCACCTGAAACATCGATGTTTCCAGACTACATATTTTTTTACCAAAAAACTTTCTGTATATAGGATTAGACGGCCTAGTTAAAACATTATTTTCATCCACTCATAAAAGAATGGATATAGGTAATTAAACTCTTAAAATGTTGTTCATACCCTAAACCAAGTAAATAATAACTAATTATTGAAACTTTCCTTTACTTTCTTTTATATATTTAGTATATAAAAGGTATTTTTTAAATGGGAAAAATCTTATGAAATTTTGAATAAATGTAATTTCAAGCAAATATAATAGTAAAAAGTAGTGTAATGATTCCACACTTCTAGTTTCAGCTATCTTTTCACTAGTTTTCATATATTAAAATGATAATTAGGCCAACATATACCCTATCTTTTCACTATTTTTCATGTATTAAAATGACAATTAGGCCTACATATACCTCTCCACCCTGGAAAAATACTTTTTAGTCTAGTGGCTGATTTTGAATGTGTTGCCATCCATGTTCCCAGCACCTAATATTAACATTTGTGTTAAAACACTGTTATTAGCCTCTGGATCTTAGCAAACAAAATAAATAAGTTTTAATATTACTACTTTCTAAACATATAGCATAAAAATATAAGGTATATTAGTTCAAAGATTAAAAACTTATTTTCCTAAAGTAAAGTAATATGAAATTGTTCATCCTATACATAAATTGTAGATTAATAAACCAGAATATAATAAATTTACTACATATCATTGAAACATTTGCCATTTTCAATCAAATCAATCCTTAAGTTTGCTAAACAATAAAGCTAGAATGGCTAAGATTTCACCGCTTATTTAATAAAGTGGTGAAATTTTGAAGAAAGAAGAAAACTTCAAAATTGTGTTGTAATAAAAAGCTTAGAACTTAATTTGTCTAAAATACTAGAAAACTTCACATATGTGTACGATGCAGGACGTGAGATCAGCATTGTAAAGAACGTATGAATAATATTTTTTTTCCGTATGAGACATTTATTTTAATTGCAAGAGCTCTTGTTTTTAAATTTGGAGTTTTAATGTAACAACTTCAATAGTATTATTTTATTTATGAAATAATACTTGGTACTTTATATAACCAATTATTGAAGCCTTCCTTGAAAAAATGATTCTAAATTTATTTAAAAATGATAATATTTATTTTATACCAGCGTAAATTGTAATAAGGCTTTCTACTAATATATTTTATTTATTATTATTATTATTATTATTATTAGCACCGCGTCTTACTACCCGTTCGGGTTATACGCACTTACGCTAATGTGTAATGGTAGGATGATTGTGAGATGAAATGAAGGACCTACAGTTTAACGTGGAATCCGAACCACGGTGGCGACCTGGCATTCCCCACATGTCTTGTCAGAGGTGAAGGAAGGGTTTGGCAATCAGATAAATCTGTACCGGGACCGAGGATTGAACCCCGGCCGCCAGCATAGAAGTCTGACACCTTACCCCTAGACCACCAGGTCACCTATTATATTTTATTTAACTTTAGGAAAATAATCATATGAAGATCAAATTAAAGTAGGTAAATACATTTATATTTAGTTGCTTGATATTCGTTTGTGCGTGCACCGCATCTACCTATTCATTCAATTTAGACATTTATTTTACACTACAAGGGTAAGAATGAGAAGGTACTTAAGAGTAAATGTGTCAACATTTTCTAGGAGGCAAAATGGTAAACCATTTAGGACTTAGCACCTCAATACACATATATATGAATCAAACCCCAAATGCCTGGCCGGGACTTGATTAGACTTACACCTTTATTTTCTTGCCCACCGATATGGGTGTTATTAATATTTAATTTTAATAAAATTGTGAAGAAATCTTATACAAATGGGTTATTTATTAAAGTATTTTATCATTAAAAAAATGTTAAACTCCAAAGTTGGTTTCGTCCAAAGACAAAGTAATATCTGTATGTTATCCACATTCCTTGGAAAATGGGTCTAGATGGAATCTAACGAGAATTTCTCTAGAAAACTCTTACGGCCATTGATAGTAAAATTCTGCTATAGAGGTACTTTTATAAGAAAAAACTCTTCTGCTCTAAGCATTAATTATATATTACCTTATTATTAGTATTATTTAATAGGCATTTATAACATCGTAATGTTATGTTTAAATGTCACATGCATTTCCATATATATTATGAAAATTGTTCTAGTTACTTCTATAATTTCAAACAAGCGTTCCTTCTTATCTAAATCAGACTGTAGTGGCTCTAGAAGTAAGCCTCTGTATAGCACCTAGCACACAGCTGGGGTTATTTATCAGACCTTCTGACAGTGCAATTTCCACTGTAGACCAACCTGACACATGGAGAAGGGATTGAAATTTGTTTGTCTGCTACAAATATACAAACAAAACACACTCGATATATTTATACATAAACACATATAAACTAAAACATTCACGTTCCCTTTGAGATCTTACTTTGCCCTATCAACTGCATTGCCCAGATGTAAGAGCTAACGGAAAATAATTTAATAAATATTTAACTAACGACTCATATAAAACTCTTTTTTATTTTGTGCTCTTTAACTATACACCTGTTCATCCCCAATCTCTATGGGTGCATCTTTTGTCAAATGCTTCTTAGCAAGGGCAATCCACATTTATACACTAATAGGGTAAGGCTAAAGAAAGTATAATTTACGTGAACCAAAAGTGGGAAAACATTTCAAAAAATCAACCCTCAGTACATCCAACTAGAATTTATTAAATATACATCAAGATATGTTAAAGTATATTTAGTGTTAGTTACAAAACATTACACCAGAATTATTCCTTATAGAAACTTATAAAACATAAGGTTTTGAAAATTACCTTTGTACCCAGCTTAGACTCAAACCGGACCCCGCCTCAAACGTCCGAACTGAGCTCACTAGTAGGGCAAACTATTAATGATCCGCAGTCCCCTTTTATAGGGAAGATCCTTATCTTATAGCTGGAAAAGTTAGGTATAGGATCTACTTTCACCTATTCATAATGTCAAGTTATGTGTTCTGCAGTTGTCACTTTAAGGTGGTAATGTAGGAGACGCGAGAAAAGGTCAGTGTGTTTGCAGTTTTTTTTATAAAAACATTTTTTTTTGATCAAAATAAATAGAGTATGTGTAAAGAGTATCTTGTAATTTAGTGACAACTTTTTCTCTTCATTTAACAAACCTCTCATCTTATGCCGCTGTGCTCATGACAGATATTCAAGAAATATTGAGGTCACCATTTGAAGAAAGTTTGTATTTTATAAGGCTAAATTGTAGTATTGTTGGTTTCAAAACAGTCCACACTCACCATCAAACTCGGGCCCCTTTGTCAAATGCACATGCTCTATCTATTTAGATGAGTTGTCAGACTAATTTCAAACTGTATCAATCTGTTATGTAAGGCGGTAGTTCTATTATTAGTACTACATTCTAGAACTGGTCGGTCAATGACAGTTGTATTTATATTTATTAATTCTACATTGGGGTCATCAATAGGTGTTAAGAGATGTTTCAATCTATTATCTATCACATTTACTTAAATATATATATATATATATATATATATATAGCCCCAAATTACTAACGTATTTGATTTTGAGTTTATAAGTAAACAAATTAATAAGCACAGTTGTCTTGTTATATAAAAAGTGCACAGAATATTTTTAAGCTTATCCAGTGTTTTAAATAATGTATGTATTATATTAGAATGTATGACATCTGATTCAAAAATAAATGTCTTTAGGCCGAGGTTTTAACATTATTTACTATTTTCGTCCTATAGATGAGAAATTCATTCCTTAACGAAAATCTACTAAAACAATTACTATTGAAGTGCTAAGCTAGGTGTATAAATCATTAAGATGTATCAACTAGAATGTTCACTTATTACAACAATAACTATCGTCTGCCTTTGTTAATTCATCGTTAGATACGAAAGAATGAAGCAAAGTTGGAAATCCAGATTCTATTTTTGTTGATAAATATAAAGAAACTTAAACTGATGGAGTCTAGATGTTTTTTTTATTTATCGACAAAATGTAATAGAGATAAAAAAAATCGCTACATATATCTTCTTTGATAATCAACTGAAACTCAATCAGTCTTAGTATCGTTATATTTATCAAAAATAGAATATATAGTTCATACATTGCTACATATATTATCTTTGTTGATGAAGTAGGTGGCACTGGCAAACAATTATGGGTGTTGGGTTTACTTAACATCCATATATACTAGAAAAAATATTATTACAAGCTATAATTTATTTATTAGCTAAATATTGAATACTGAGAAGCTAAAATTAGATTGTATTTAACTAATTTAAATTTAAAACATTTATCGGTGGACATGTGGTCTAAATGTCATTCTAATCTAGACTGGTTTGCCAATAACAGGGAAGTCGAGGCTCAAGTCTCAAGCAGCTATATATATATATATATATATATATGATTTTAAATAAATAACTTTTAACTTCCCTTCTACACAAATGCAGATATATTTCTATTTAATCATTTTTTAGATTGGTTAAAAATGCGTTAAGCCCAGACTGGTAGCTATATATATTGTAAAATAATATTCTAACTTTTATTTAATACCCAAACTGATCAGGTTGGCAGGCAGGTTTAAAAAAAATAATACGACCATCTCCGGTCAATTTTGGGAGCATTGAGTTAGACAGATTGTTCCATATTTTGCGATTCATGAACTTTTGGCAAAGCAAAGGGAAAGGTGCGGAAGGAAGGGTTGGGTTGTTGGGGAAAGGGGATGGGATGGTGGGGAGAGAGAGGGGAGGTTTTGGCGGTATCTGAATTTCTCCATTAGCTCACCTGCGCTATAAAAGCATTATTATTGTAAAGTGAGGCTCGCTGGTTGGTTTATATGCACAAACGCGCCATAACTTTTCATATTATCTCTTGACAGGCCGCGTATAATACCCCGAGGGATATACAACAAACACCGGTATTACTCGTGGATTAATGGAGTGAACAAGTAGACTAGGTACTCACTTTTTACGAATGAGTATGTTATTTTCACGGTAAATCAGTATAAGAAATATTGTTTGGTTTAAAATATATATATTTGGCTTAGGACCAAAAATTTATTTGAAGATTTAAAATTACTCCAATTACGGATACAGCCATATCTGGATATCAATTTCAATAAAGTAATAATTAGTTGAAAGTAATTATTTTGATGAAATAATTTTGTTTCCAGCTGTGTACACCTATACATGTAGATAGGGGGAAACTTTTTAGTTTTTTTAATTTTTACATTTACTCTCCACCCGTTGGATACAGATGTATTGTGATCGTCAAAAAAATCGAACTTTAGGTTTTGATCAATTTTGCGTTTAATGACCACCAGAAACAGAAAAATATATTTAACACCACGTCTTACTACCCGTTCGGGTTACACGCTTTAAGTACTAATTATGCTAATGGATTTGGAATAGGAAAGGTTGAATTAGAGGAAGTGAACCCACATTTGCCTGGAGGGAGAGTGGAAAAACATTTAGGAAAAACCACCCCCAATTCACTTGACCGAGATTCGAACCTTGATATCCCCGTCCTCAGCAGTCGAGCTCAAAACGACAAGCGCGAAACAGAAAAAGTGGCTTTCGTAATGTCACCTAACTGTTTGTATCTCAGACTAAAGCCGAAACCATTTTACCGAACGGGCAAATACTATGTATTTAGTGTTTTCTAAACATTCACCCGAGGATTTTTTGGAATTAAATATCTAATCCTTAGATTAATGGTAGTAAAATGAACAGAAAAAGTAAAAAATCAAATTTATCAACGTTATCTGTAAAGAATTTGATTAAATTTTGTATATTGCCACAATTTAAGATTACAAAAAAATGGCTCTAAGGTTATTTTAAATAAGCAGACATTTCTAATTTTTATCATATTTCTACAACTATTTTAGATAAGAAATAATTTATCACTACTATTAGTTTTACTTTTACTACTATTAGAAATAAAATATTTAATATGGAATATAGTTTTATAAAACCAATACCAACAAATACCAATACCAAAACCAAACCCAAAACCAAGAGCTGTATGAATATATATATATATATTTATAAAGTGCTTTGGCAATTCAAATTTGGTTGTTATTGTATTGGTGGACAGAGAGGTTCCTCTTTTCTTAATGTTCCCGTAACAGTGTATATTATATCATTTATGATCTATGATGGAGTGTTTTTCTAGTTATGTACATTATTTCGATTAACAATTCTTAAGAGCTTTTAGTTTAACGTCTTTATTTTACGATAAAACTGAGAGAAAAATAAAGTTGGTGAAGTGCCACCGTACCATTTATTTAATATCTATTTTTAGTAACTTGAAATAATCATATAATTACCATAATATTATCTTCACCACCCTCATCACAATTCCAGGATTTCCGCATTCAATACGCTAATGGATATTTATGAAGAAGGTATAATTTAGATGAAATGAACAGCACTTTTAATGAGTTAGAGTGGTTAACCATTTAAGAAAAAACCATGATCTACCAGAACATGAATCTCAAACCCTCTATCACTGGAAAACCAGACCACACCAATTTTAAGTTTAGTCCAAATTCCCACCCATGAGGGTAGTAATAATACATTCCAATTTAAATATTTTTAATAATCTTTCATTATGTAATATAACTTAGGTGGAATTGTTTAGATGTATTTGTTTATGTGTTCCAACTTTTTTTTTAGCACCGCGTCTTACTACCCGTCCATGTTATACGCCTGTATACTAAATTACGCTAGTGATTTATTGGGATTAGGAAGGTTATATTTAGAAGAAGTGTACCCGAATTTGCATGCAAGGAGATATGGGAAATCATTTTGTAAAACCCCCCTCAGAACACCCTATCGATACTCAAATCTCAAATTCCCCTTCATCAGCAGTCTAGTCTACTGCGAGAGTAGCGCGTTAGATCACACGGACACCGAAGTGGATTGTTCTAACCTTGAATAACTTTTGAACTAAATAACGGATTAGAGCAAACTTAGTACATACATAAACCCCCGTGAGACACCTTAGATTTACATTTATAATACCCCCATACCCACACTTACAAATTAAAAAAAATAACATATCCAAGTACAAAAATAAATTACCTTCCCAATCATTAAAAAAAATGGGCTAAATGATTTAGTTGCCATTTGCAACGATTAAGAAATACTTTAAATTGGGCATGGGGTAGAATTGGTTAAAAGCACTCTTCTATAAATTAAGAAAATCCATTAATCCTCAATTCACTCAGCATATACGTATAAAAGATGAATGGTTCACTCGATCGCTCACTCACTCACTCACTCACTTTATAGTATTAGGAACTCTAGAGCTTATTGCCGCACTCACAAAAGTACGCTCCCTAGCCCTATATTGAGCTAGTTCTATCCAGTCCACCTCACTACACCCTGTCTCTTTCAGGTCAATTCTAATGTTATCCTCCCATCTGTGTCTAAGTCTTCACAATGGTTTCTTCCCTTTGGGTTTACCACTCCATACACTTAACATGGTTCTAGATTCATCCATTCATGCTCTATGTCCTACCCCACATAATATACGAGATTTGACTATCCTAACAATGTATTGTTATGAGTACAGGGTATGTAACTCATCATTATGTAATATTAATTCCCCAGTACCCTCAGCTCTCTATGGATCAAATATCTTCCTATGCACCTTGTTTTCGAACATCTTAAATTTCATTTCATCACGAGCTCAACCTTTCACAACCATAGAGAAAAACCAGAAAAATTGTGTTGTACTTTATTATGAATGTACTTTCCTTTAAAGAAGATGAAAGGTTGCATTTACCGATTGTATTATTTTGCCAATTTCCAATCTAATAGCATAATTGCTATTTAAAGTTGTTCCTAAATATTAAAACTCGTTAACCATGTAAAATGACATTTTGTTCACAGAATATTACCTGCCCTCTTTATTAAAATTCATTCTTTAAATGTATATTTAGGTATTCAAACAAATTTGAGTTCTTGCATGTGTGTTAAACTTTTTTTTTAAAGTTTATCTCTCTTGAAGTGGTTATCTACTTAGAATAGCAAATTCGCGCTGTTCTCAACATAAAATACTCCGTGAAATATTATCGAATCTTTATTTAAGCCTCCATCGGTAGGCATGTTGGATGAGATGTCCACCATGATTGGTCTAATTTTCCAGGGACGAAAATGTTTGTGTTAGGATAATTGTCGGGTGTAGTGAGGGCGATTATTTCATAAATGGTTTGCCACCATTCCTTTACACAAATTTATTTATATTTCCTTTAAATTTTACCTCCTTTATTCCAACACTATTCAAATAAGAGGATATGCTTACAGCCTGAAAGAATAATAAGCTAAACTACATAAAAATGTACTCACCAATTCAACGAGCCAAAATATATAATACATATTTAGGTTTATTTTTGCCAGATTCTAGCACAATCGTTCATTGGGTCACATTGTGGAGAAGAGCAAACACATTCAGAAATATCAATTACATTTTGAAAGCGTGTTTTCTTATGAATATTCAATATTATTTATGATTTTAATTTACGTTATATACTTTTGTATTTTAATGTAGAAGTCTTAGTAAATTAGTTTGCTTTTTGTTTACTATTCATTATTTATATAAATTTAGATAAAACAAATATTATAAGTAAAAATATATCAAAACTTCAATGTAAAGCTCATATACAACCACAGCCTGAAACGATCACTTGTTCTTTAAAAAATAAATTAGTTAACTTATTCAAATAAGGTATAAATGCTCAGGTGTACTACGAAACGAAAATATGTCGAGATAAGTAGGAGAAAGTTTGGCTATCTTCTCAATATCTCGTGGAAAGTTATTACAGTTAATTTATGGGGATAAAAGAAGAGAATATTCTTTTATAATCTACTTTTCAGTAAGAAATTATTTCTCTTTCTATAAACTTATTTAATTTCTTTGTTAGCAAATATTAACCAAATACTGGCCGTCCACGTTCATATTTGACTTCAAATTAAGGGAACTATAAATGGATTCCCTTAGAACAGAGGCTCCGAAAGATTTTTGACCAAAGGAGCCCTGGCACCATAAAAATACATCCTGGAAACCTCTAAAATATTTTTACACTAATATTACGAACATTAAATAAGTAAAGATATATTTTGCTAGTATAAAATGATAAAAACAAAAGTGGAACATATTATATTGTGTTTGTTCCTTTGGGAATATGGATCTCATTCAGATTTTTTTTTAATTTCCATACTAATTAATGATGCTATTGTATGTGAAAAACAAATAAAGAATATTTTAAAATATCCTCACGCAAGATGAAGTAACAAGGGCTACGTGGACCACAGTTTGAAAAACTTTGACTTAGAAGAAGGAGAATATATTATCACAATGCGCTATTTCTTACGGGAAAGAAAATTTGTATCTTCAAACCACAAGAAGAATAACCAACTTTGAAATGTATGTGGTGATCTAAACAACGGATGACTATAATTGTTTTAAAGAAGGCTAGACATAGTTTCCTAAGCCTTCACCTTGATCAGATAACTGCGTTAAATTTGCGCAGAACGTCATTGAATATGAGCTATGGTCACATTTTATAAACATTTATTCAGTTGCAAGGTCGTTTATGGTTTAATTGGAGCACCAACATTATTTATATGTGGATATTATGTTGAAGCAAGAGGTCTGCAATGTGTTTCGACTCTTCAATAGGATGGAATCTACTTAAAATCAGGATGAAACATCAATTAGATTAAATCTACCTTGACTTAATTGATCGGGATTAAAACATGGCTTTCTGATTTGTAAACAGGCACATTGTCATTGTGTCCAGACCTATAAATCTTAAAGTTTTGGCGTGACTCTTGAATAAAGGAGAGTTTTTTTTTAGAATCTAGATTATTTTAAGGTTCATTGTTTGAGTTCCGTTATTATTCACATGTACCATTGTGGATCCTTGGAATGGTCAGGTCACTCTATTTAGCTCGTTTATTTGTGTGTGTATTTTTTTTTTGTTCCCATTACTCCTCCCTAACGCTGGTCGCTTCCTCTTCCTGTCTGGCAAGACTACTCAATCTTCCGGGAAAGGGAACTTTGTGAAACATCTACACAATAACAAACTAGGACTGCTTCCTGAACAAACTACGTTAGTTCAGTTCTCTTACGTTATGCTCATTTTTTTTTCATTTAAAAAAACATGGCTCTCTTTCTGAGAATAAAAGTTAACATGATTTATCTCTTTTAAAGTAAGTAAATTAATAAATAATTTTTAATTGTTTTAAAAGGACGTTCCTGCTTATGAAACTATAATACTATATTATACGTAATCTAAAAATATAAATGTACCATTAATTGAGCCTTATTTAGTATTTAAAAACTGATTTATTTGTGAGTTTTGAAAAATAAATGTCTATAATATAATGCAAAATAATATTTCCTTATTTGTGTTAATGAAACCCCTTTGATTTTAGTAGTCATGTCGTTGACAGTTATGTCTTGCATTTGATATTACTTCCCGCATCACACGAGTGTATGAAATATAGTATCCTATTTACAACACGGCGTCAACATTTAAAAGGGTTAAAAAAATTTACCAGTATGATTAATTATAAGACTTGATCTTCTTCTTTTATTCATCTTAGCCGATGCATGCTGGGTCAAAGTTTTGAATCCATGGCAAGTCACAAGAACTTGCCTTATATGTTTTGGTGGACTTGTATTACAGCCGGACGTCCTATCCAACGCTAACCCCCGACACTTGCCCTGTAAAAACAGAGTGAATTCTACAAGCGAGCACGAAAGAACCTACCAATTATGCAAAAATGTAATTTCACACACCCCCAAGGCTTTTTTTTTCGCATGCCACAATTGACATGGGACTGGCAGGTTTAATTCCACTTTGAAGCAAATTATGCTACTGACTTTTGTCGCCCAAGAAAAATCCGTCACCGCGACTGGGTTTGAACCTACGAATATCGGTTCATGAGGCGATAAATTTACACAAAATCCACCAAGGTCAACTTAATGGTCCTTGATAAAATCTTCAAAAAAAATCTAGGTTATACGCTTATTTTACACTAATAAGATGGGAATAGTAAAGGTAGGGTTAAGAGTAAATGTAACCATATTTACGTGAAGTATGGAAAACAATTATTTAGGAAAAATAATTGTTTCACTCAAATTAGATTCGAAACAAAACATTCACATTACCAGCAAATTACACTAAATAAACTTTATGCTTTTGTACAGTTTCCCTAATTATGGGTAGTATAATTTATTATGTAAGAGTATTTTGTCAACAAATACTGTCAACATCAAGAGTGCCATTTAGATACAAAGTTTATTTGATTATTTGTACGCGAACTTTCTAAACTAAAACAACTTCTTAGCTCGTAAAATGAATCCCCACATCTCACATTAAGGGACATCCTTGCCCGTTCTCACGATGATAGGGCAGTAAATTAATTACCAACCAGCGTCCTCAGCCATTATGTTGTTTCTGGCACTATCGCACAGTGTTCGTAAGACCATTTATTGTGGATAAGGGTCGTTCTGGAGATACCAAGAAACAGGAGTGTGACATAATGACGTTTCTCGTGGCAGTCGGCAGATAAAAGATTGAGTACAGAGAAGATTTCGAGCTGACAGGCAATTACTCTATTGATATTAAACTAGTAATAGTCTAAAAATAATAGTAAGTATATAAGTAGTTCCTTTAATATCAATGCACGTATTATTACTATTATTATATTCGTTATGTCTCTATGTATAAAGTATTTTAAATATTTTTTCTTAGCACAGAGTCTCACTATCCATTTGGGCTATACGCATTTATGTGCATATATTCAAAAACCAACACACACACAAACGCACATACAGACATACACACATACACAAACATACACACATACACAAACACACAGACATACAAAAACACACACACATACACACAAATACACAAACTACACAAACATACACAAACATACACAAACATACACATATACACACAAACATACACAAACATAAACACAAACATATACACAAACACACACAAACACACACATACACAAACATATACACACATACACAACATATACAACATAAATAACATAATTACGTTGTTCCGTTTTGGGGTATGCATGAAACTGTGCATATAGCAAAACAAAACTGTAACTTCGTATTTTTAATCCATTCCTACTAACTTTCTCCACACTTCCCTATCCTTGCATACTCCCTTCGCTTAAACAATATCCATACACAGAGTCATGCATGCTTTTTTATTTTTAAAACTCTTATGGTTTTGTTTTTTTCACATACTCGTCTATAATATTTAGCCACGTCGTACATGGCCTACCTCTTCCTTTTGATCGACACACTCTACCTTCATATGTTTGATTTGTCACTCGATCCACAATAATCCTCGAAACATTCCAAAACCAAAGTAAGACCCATCCATATTGACCTATTGGATTCCCTTTCAAACCGCACTCTTTCGTCACTCATTTAACTACGCTAATCTGTTAAGAATGAGGAGGGTTGTATTTGAAGGAAGTATACCCACGTCTTCCTGGTGAGAAAGTGTATTATTATTATTATTATTATTATTATTAGCACCGCGTCTTACTACCCATTCGGGTTATACGCACTTACGCAATGTGTAATGGTAGGGTGATTCGGTGGAGGCCTGGCATTCCCCACATTCACAAGATGTCTTGCCAGAGGTGAAGGAAGGGTTTGGTAATCAGATAAATCTGTGCCGGGATCAAGGATTGAACCCCGGACCCCAGCACGGAAGTCTGACACCTTACCCCTAGACCACCAGGTCACCTACGAGAAAGTGTAAAACCGTTTAGGAAAAGCAGTACATCCTGACGGGATATGAACCCCAATGTGCCCGTCATTGGCAGTCTAATCCATTGTGAGAGTGAAACCTAGGGGTTTGAATTTTGAAAAAATAAAAAAATAAAAGTCAACAACATAAAGATAAATCATGTGTCCATGTATGTGTAAAATAAAATTAAAAGTGTTTTTTAACAAAATACCTGTTATTTCTTATGGACATAATTTAGATTCCTTGTATTTAGTAATACTTCTGGCATCACACCATTGTAGGAAATATAGCATTGTATCTAGGTGAATAAAAACGAAAGCACTTAATAAAGTCTATAACTTTATTATATTCGGTAGAAAAATGAATGCTAACAACTGGAATAGCAACATTCTTAGTCACGTGGTTTTATAAAAGAAGATAACTTTCTCATCTGCTTTGATGGCCGCATAATCTAAGGCGCTACCTCTACTAGACTTCCGATGACGTGGATATAAAGGTTCGTATCTTGTTCGAGTGTATTTAGGGTGGTTTTTCCAAAATAGTTTTTCACTTTCCATCCAAGCAAGTGCGGGTACACATCCTATGAATAAAACTTTTCTAATCCTTAAAACTATTAGCGTAGTTAGTGCATCAGCGTGTAACCCTAACGGGTAGTAAGACATGGTGCTAAAGAATTACTTTCTCTCTCACTCTAAACTTTAGAAAGTTAAATAGATGTAATTAAAAAGTAATCAAAAAGATTAAAGCTTACAAAATCGACTTTGTCAGAAGCAAAACTGTCAAATGATATAGTATACCATGGTGGCAGTCAAGATATTTAAAATAATATATGGTTATCGTGTCAATGTTTAGAAGTGTTAAGTCTATCCCTATTTAAGGTGACCTGGTGGTTTAGGGGTAAGGAGTCAGACCTCTGTGCTGGGGTCTAGGATTCAATCCTCGGTTCCGGCACATATTTATCTGATTGCCAAACCCTTCCTTCTCCTCTGACAAGACGTGTATTAATCACAACTTGTGAATATGTGGAATATCAGGCCTCCAACATGGTTCGGATCCCACGTTAAGCTGTAGGTCCTCCATTTCATCTCACAATCACCCTACCACTACAAATTAGCTTAAGGGCTTAGAAAGACGTGGTGTTAGTACTAATATACTTATTTACAATTTTTTAAATAGTTATATAAATTTTGTTCCACTTTAAATATAAGCTTGGTAGGCCCAGTAATCAAACAGAATTTAATTAATAAATTTTTGAAGTGGTTATTTAAGAAAGCTATTTCTATTTTTATTATCGTTTTTTGAAGAAGAAAAATTTATGTAATTTTTTTTCATGATACTTCGAGTTGGTGACTGCTAGTCGCTTTGAAAAAATGATTATCCTACAAACTTTCTACATTCGTGTCAATAGGCGTTCCACCTCACTAAACTAACATTGCGCCAATCTACCTTGTGGGCAAACACTGCTCACATCCCTTTTGAAATGTTCAAACAATATCCTTAGAAACTCTCCTGTAAACTTAGACAACTTGAGAAAATACATCCACCTGACATGAAAAAATAAAAGAGAACACAAAATTCTTTACAAAATTTAGAGTAGGTCATTAATGGTAGATGAACTTTCCAAGGTGGTGTTTTCAATTGTACAGTGGATTGAAGTCTATATACAAAGCTAAGCTATGTTATACATCCTGTTAGCGCAAGAACAGTCTAAATCCATCTACTTATGATGTCACAAGCATTGATTTAAAACCATGACTTGATTTTCTTTTATCAAAATTAAGGGGGTATTATAATTTTAAACAATGAAAACTTTATAAACAAATTAGTTTGGATCTCTTACCAGAAGTTTTTTTGTAAAAATTTATAAATAAAACATGTTTTTGTATATATATATGTATAATAAAAATATATAACTATATCTCACCACCGATTATTCAGAAATGATACAAGACTGTGCTGCTAATTTATATAAAATAACAATGAAAACATAATGAAACGTAATATTTATTGACACAGTGCTTTAGACTGAAACCACGTAAAAAAAATGTTTATATATGTTTAGTAAACATCTACTAATTTCTATTTTTGGCTAACGCGCTAGTCGTGTTGAGCTGCTCGACTGCTGAGGATGGGGAGATTGAGGTTCGAATCTCGGTCGGGTGAACTGGGGGTGGTTTTTCCTAAATGGTTTTCCACTCTCCCTTCACGCAAATTCGTGTTCACTTCCTCTAATTCAACCTTCTCAATTCCTAGTCCATTAGCGTAATTAGTACTTGAAGCGTATAACCCGAACGGTTAGTAAGACGCGGTGCTAAATAATAATAATAAATAAAATTTGTATTTTGTACAGGTATACCCTAACTCTATTTAAAGCTTGGCCAAATTTTTGTTTTATTTTGTTTGATTTTATCTAAAATAAATATATTAATTAAACTTGAATTTAATTATATATTAATGTGTTATATTATTTAAAATGTATTGTATTTTATTACGGTGACTTATGTTATTTTGGCATCCAGCGTTTCATTTCTGGCGAACCCAAAGTTGGCCTCACACAAGGATTAATGTTTAACAGATTAATCAGCTAGCTTCCTTCTTGCTGAAGCTTAAGATGCTCAGCGTCCCAGCATTTGAAACTTTTCTGTGCGATATATAATAGAAGGCCTAGAATGGGGTATGACTAACAAATATTGTATGAAATATATAATATTTATAGCATACAGGATAAGCCTGACTTTTCAATGTATCGGTTTTCAATGTGTGGAAACTAAATTGAGATAAGGTAGCCCTATTTGAAACTACATCCAAACAAACTAGATATTTATTATATCTTGGTGACCTGGTGGTTTAGGCGTAAGGTGTCAGACTTCTGTGTTGGGGTCCGGGGTTCAATACTAGATCCCGACACAGATATATCTGATTGCCAAACCCTCCTTTAACCTCTGACAAGCCGAGTGTTAATCACAGTTTATGAATGTGGGGAATACCAGGCCTCCAACGTGGTTCGGATCCCACGTTAAACCGTAGGTCCTCCATTTCATCTCGCAACCACCCTACCATTATACATTAGCGTAAGTACGTATAAACCGAACGGGTGGTAAGAAGCGATCCCAAAATAATAATAATAATAATAATAATAATAATAGTATAACTTGAACAAAATGTTGCATCAAAATTGATATACTTTAACTTTCATTAGTAAAAGAACTAAATATAAGAATTATTTGGCAAAACCCAAAAGGGTTTTGTAAACTTATCTAAAATAATTAATGAATGTGATATTTATCTATATCTTAAAAAAAGGAAAAGTGTATTTACCATCTGTAGTAAGCATCGAACTACCACACGCAGAGGTATGAGATTTTAAAAATTATTAACCTCTGTGGATATACGTGTGCACCTTAAAATTTTAATTTTAAAAATTTTATTGTGGTTTTATTGTAATTAAAACCCAGATTAGAAACAAAGTAACTTTGTTAAAATAAAGAATAATTTGTCTTTTATGACCATTATGTAATGCACGCTTAGGTCTGAAATAAAAAATAAAATAAAATTTCCCTTCGCATGAACGTGTGCACCTTGGAATCGGAATTTAAAATTGTAATTATATTTTTTAATATTTTTTTTTGTTTAGCACACCATATTAAAACCCAGTCAGTTTAATTAATTAAAACTCCCTTCGATGGCCACACGATCTAAGGTCTCGCAATAGACTAGACTGTTGAAAATTTGTAGATCAGGATTCAATCCCGACCGGGTGGCTTTTCCTGAAAAATTACTCTCACTCCACACAAATGTGGGTAAACTTCCTTTAAATTAAACCTCCCTAATTCCTAATACATTAGCGTAACTATTGCATAGGCGTATAGCCCGAAAGTATACTAATAAGTGGTGATAGACAATCGATTATAAAACGGTTTCTGAATAAAAAAAAAGGCAATGGGAAACGCAGGTCTTAAATACATTAACTTTACCGTTACCTTCCAAGTTAGTTACAATTATTAAATTAAAAACAATTAGCCCAAGCAACGCCAGGTACTTCAAACATTTTATATTAAACTACCTTATTGATAGGAACTACCTCGCTCCCGAACACAATACGATATTTTCTAGCATGGACCATTAAACGACCCACAAATATTGAGAAAGATTAGAGTCATTTGGTAAGCAAATAAAGTCCCACAGGTGCTACCACAAATTGCGGATACGAACAAGTACTTCCGGTGAAAGCTACGCGTGGTATAAAACTCTCTTCCCTTTGTAAAAATTTTTGTAAAAATAAACCCTAAATTACCTATGAATAAGGCTTTAAATAATTATTAAATAAAGTATAATTTACTCCTTAACTTCAGCATGCAAGCGAGTAAGCAAGCTGTGTCCACCACATGTTGGCGAAGATAATGCCAACATTTACAAATATAGGGTGTCATGGAACCCTTCGGCCATTAATCTCATTTTTCTAGACCAGAGAAAATGTTTATTTATTAAAGTAGTTCCTCATTATTTGTCCTCACTAGGCTGAGTTGACCACTTTCCAGACTTACTGAGTCCCAACAACAACAACAAAATAATTTAAAGCGCCGGAATTTGAACCTGGATTTTTTGGGACTGTAAGAAGGAGCTCTAGCCACAGAAGCGGTATTTAAATAAAGAAAATCAGATAATAGATCAAATAAATATTCAAATACACCAAAAAATTCTGAGGTTTCTGAAATATATTTATAAGTTTATTAATTAATTATACTTAAAATTGTATTCAATTAAACTTTGACGCTATCAAGTGCGATCTCAAGAGCACTTGTATTACTGATGAGTAATCAATTGTAATTCTAATTTGGGAAAATAAATCGCCTCCAATTTTTGGCTCATACGATAGTATTTCTGGATGATCCTCTGAAAATACCAATTGTATAAATAATAACGACTGGATTATGTGTGGACAAAGTAATATAAATCACTAAATCCTAGAATAATCCAATATGGGATTTATCGACATGTCACATGACAAATGTGATTTTGTGCGTTTCCCTTTATTTTACTTACAAAGATAATATCAACTAATTACCTTGATGTAACAAGATAGCCTGATTTCATTCAGTGAAATTCACCAATTTATTGAATGATATTGTTTTCAATGTACACTAGCAATAATAACAACTATACTTTTGCACATTTTAAACAAAGCTTACTTTTACTACAGCAATATTTACGTTGATACATTTAATGGCTCAACGCAAATTTGTACTAGAATTTAAATTTAAACTGATTTTTCTTTTCTATAATCATTTGGTTAATTGACAGCGACAATTTAATAAGTTGTTTATGAGTTTTCAACAATTTGGCAGGGAATTTAAGCATAGGTGGATGTAAGGAGTTATCTTGCAAAAAAAAAAATGCTACTAGTTATGACTCAGCCCAATAAAGCAACAACAATAAGGTAAATAATCCGGCGTCCGCTTTGCCTGGGCGTGTCATTGGCTGGGATTATCTGACCTGCTTCCGCCGGGCATATTATGTTCTGCTAGTCAATGTGGTCCCTACAATCGATAGTTAAAACCATAAATTTCATGATTCAGACATTTTAACTCTATATTTGCAATGATAAATCCAGACATATTAATATATATCTTTATTTATTTGAGGTATTTAAAGTGCATTTTTTGAACCGACCGATTATATCAGCGCACAATAATTTCTATAAGCGAGAATGAAAGGGTCTACCAATTTTATGGGGAAAGGTATTTCCCCATACTTTCCGGGTTCTTTAACATGCCAAAATCGACATAGGACCGACGGCTTTACTACCCCCTGAAGGAAGTTGTGCTAACGGATTCTTATCGCTCAAGAAAGATCCGTCAAAACTCACTAACATAGGGTCTTGAGGCAAGATCTTTACCCTAAGGGTTTGTGACCTGGTGGTCTAGGGGTAAGGTGTCAGACTTCTGTGCTGGCGGCCGGGGTTCAATCCTTGGTCTCGGCACAGATTTATCTGATTACCAAACCCTTCTTTCACCTCTGACAAGACATATTGTGAATGTGGGGAATGCCAGGCCTCCACCGTGGTTCGGATTCCACGTTAAACTGTAGGTCCTTCATTTCATCTCACAATCACCCTACCATTACACATTAGCGTAAGTGCGTATAACCCGAATGGGTAGTAAGACGCGGTGCTAATAATAATAATAATAATTTACCCTAAGACCACTGAGGCCAACGACTCATTAATAAGCTAAGTTTAAAATAAAACAATTAATTCTAAATAATGACATTGTGTATTACAAAATTATATAAAATCAAAGTTTAAAACTATACTTTTTAAAACTGTGCACCACAAACTTTATCGGGGAATGAACTTAAGGGTTCACTTTTGAAACAAAATATCCTCATACTGATATATTTTCTATAGGAATGGCAGTTATTAAAAACCACAACAAACATCCTCAAGTATATTGTAAGGTTCTGTTGTAGTTTTGCTTTTAAAAAAAGAAGAAAAAACATTCTATCTTTTAACTATTTTCTGTGATCACAAAATTTCAATATTTCACGTGAAATGTAGTTAAAAATGAGCTTATTTCACCTTTTCATGTAATGTTTTCAATTTTATAAAGATATGTATGTTAATTTAATTTTAATTTTGCCAAAAACCATATTTTGAACTAGAAGGCCATTTATTATATAACGCGTTATTTCTAAACGTCTTCACGCGTTTTATCTTTCAGGTATGCAGCTTCCTAAACGTTATATTTGATGTATTCTATATCACAGTGTTTCCCAAACTTTTTCAATTTGCGTACCTCTTCCGGAGCCACGGCCTAACCAACATACCCCTCCCAGCTCACAATTAAAAAATACAAATGGTCATTCCAAATTTTAATAAATCATTAGTGGTAAGCTAATAAAAGCCATGACAGAGGAAAATATTATTATTATTATTATTATTATTATTATTATTATTATTATTAGCACCGCGTCTTACTACCCGTTCGGGTTATACCCACTTACGCTATGAAGGACCTACAGTTTAACGTGGAATCCGAACCACGGTGGAGGCCTGGCATTCCCCTCATTCACAAGATGTCTTGTCAGAGGTGAAGGGAGGGTTTCAGATAAATCTATGCCGGGACCGAAGATTGAACCCCGGCCACCAGCACAGAAGTCTGACACCTTACCCCTAGACCACCAGGTCACCTACCGACAGAGGAAAATAAAAGTTTGTGTAAGTCCATAACGTATAATCTAATTATTTAACGTGCACTTTATAAAAAGACTCATCACATCAGAACACGGCTTATTAATTAACTTATACCTATAACAGACACAACATCCAGCCCCCAACCATCGATTCATCACCGTTAAGGGGGAAACTCGCATTTCACTGATGATACCTTTTTTTAGCCGTGCCAAGAATCGAACCAGGGACCCTTGGCTCAGTAGGCAAACATGCTACTTAACCAAGCCAAGTTGTGAAGGGAAGGGGTATTTCAAAAGAGGTACCCCATATCATGTGTAATGTGTATCGTGATTTGTGTTTTTTTTAATTTCGCTTAGTGTGACCAATATGGAAAGAAACTGTTTGACAAGCAACCGGTCGGCACGTGGACAAAGGCGTCAGTTTAGTCTTATCTGGCTCACCGATGACGGTGATATCAGGTTTCGAATCCTGGCCGGTAAGATGATTTTTTTGCTGTATTATTTCTTAATATCCTTTCATACTAATGCTGGAACACTTCTACCTTTCTCATCCCTAACCAATTAATGTTACT
Organism: Timema monikensis; assembly: GCA_902151445.1. NCBI lineage: Eukaryota > Metazoa > Arthropoda > Insecta > Phasmatodea > Timematidae > Timema > Timema monikensis. The sequence continues at coordinate 72,053 of CABFVZ010000872.1, read as the reverse complement.
ATGCGGTTATTCCAGAAGGGTATTATATATGAAGCAAAAAAAAAGACTGTCCTTAAAAAAATATAGAGTGATCATCGCCGACAAAAACTAAATATATGTATTTTATATCTGTCGAAATTAACAACTCTTATCAAAGTGACTTGAGAAAAATAGTGCTATCACTGCCAGATAAAGTTCTTCTCTAACGCCTCGTGGTCCTATCCATCCCAGCAGCCTTGGTTCGGTTCCTGAGCGGGCTATTATATGACCTGATGACCCTTAATTCACGTGCGTCCATTTATAACGCAATGCTAGGTTTAAATACATCGTGTTCAAGAGCAAAGTAGCCTCACGGTCCCTACCGACGATTATACTAAGCTTGATTAAAATTAAAGATGACATAAATTAAAGATCAAAATTTTTTAAATTTTTTATCACCACGAATTACTACCCTTTTGGGTTATACATTTAAGTACTAACTAAGCTAATAGTATTAGGGATTGTAGAGGTTATTTTTATATGTTGTGTACCCGCATTTGCGTGGAGTGAGAATGGTAAACCCGTTTGTACAAAAACTCGGTTCGGTACACCTGACTGAGATTTGAGCCTCAATTTCCTCATCATCGGCAGCCTAGTCTTTTGCTAGAATAGAGCAGGAGGCCATCGAAGCGGGTCACAATTTATTAATTAGGGTTAATTTATTCCACACTTTGATTCTGATCATTTAAAGAATGAATTTAAGTAGTGGAAACTGAGTTGGAGTAACTATTTCACCTCCAACTCTTTGACAGCACGAGTGTTTAACACACTGTATGATAGTGTGATCGCAAGTGCCTCTCTAATGGCCAAGGCGGAGGCTTCTTTTCACACTCACCCCTGTTCAAAGAACTTCCACTCCTGGGGGAAATCTTTTTACCATTTTTAATGTTCTTTACTGCTAGTTTTTATGTAAGGATCGAAAATTCCTACGGAAAAAAAAAATAGTGTAGTACTTTTATTTTCGAAAGTGAGAACAAATGACGTTCCAGTACACCCTTCACTTTAACTCATGAATTCTGCTAGAATTAGCAGGAAATATATGCTAGGCTTCACTTTGTACAGCGTCCCAGATATATGTTGAACTTTCAAGCGCAATTAACAATTCCAACAAACGTGAGTTTTTGTGTCACTCCACTGTGTATTGTGTGATTTAAATCAATACATTTTGTTGATGACCAATACTGAAACATTATGGTGAGTCGTTAACGCTTCTCTTTGATCGGGAAATTAAATCAAGCGTTCTAAGTTGATTGTTGTTGTTTACTGCACAGCTAATGGCTACCACTATTTCACTACCACAAAGTTCACTGTACTGTTCGGGTTTTTCAAAAAGAAATACTTTAAACAAAAGTATAATGTACAGATGAAGGGGTTTTTTTTCATAAAATTATCTCATAAGAAATTGTATGGTTAATGTTTAAAGCGCAACCCAATATTTCAGAGGGGGTTTGAGGGAGAGTAATACAACTATTCGAATCGGCGTGTTTAGTTATTTAACTAGTTTTTCATCTTGAATAGATCTATATTCTATAGTTTAAATCTTGAGACTAAGGTTGCTAAATCCCTAACATATATAAAATTACCTGTGTTTTTTCCTGCTTTTTCCAATAAAAAATGTCCTCCATTATCCTACCATTTTCCAGGGCGTGACAACCATCACAATACTTATTAGCCAAGTACTATTATGCTCTGGGGGGAGGGGGGAGAATAAATCTATGCAGCTCATAGCTCGGTCGAGTTAAGACCATACATTAATCACGCTATTGTAATAGGGATGATAAAGGTAAAATTACTTAGTAAAACTACCCACAATTGCGTGGAGAGCAAGTGAGAAACTATCTATGAAACACAAATCTTGGTATACAGTACTTGGGTTTATAGCCGAAGTCAATCCGTAACCAGAAAAATAAGTCTAATGATATTGTAACTTGTTAGACCATTCGACCACCGATGTGAATTAGTACCATATAAATAATAATAATAATAATTATTATTATTATTATTAGCACCGTTCGGATTACGCTAATGTGTAATGGTAGGGTGATTGTGATATGAAATGGAGGACCTACAGTTTAACGTGGAATCCGAACCACGGTGGAGGCCTGGCATTACCATATAAGCTATTTAAATATATAAGAACGTACGTTTTCGAAACAAACAATTTAGGGACCTCACATAGCTAATATTCTATAAACGGAAATTTGCTCTAAAAGTTCGAAATGTATTTAAGTGAATTTTAATTTACATTAAGTAGGCATATACTCTAAACTAATATTATATTCTTGTTAAAATGAGAATAGTAACAAGGATTGGACATAATATTAAATATAGTATTTTTAAATTATCTGAATAAAGAGTGGAAAGAAAAATAGAAGGAAGGAGGGAGAAAAGGACAACCGAGATTGGAATATTTAAAGCCGGCTATGACGCATATTGGTGCAAGCCACTACAGGGAAATTAATACAATGACAGAGAATAGTGGGTTCCAACCAATTGCAAGATTGAAAAGATGCAACCAATTAGAAGATTGAAAAGATGAAGAGATATTTCCTTCAGCTTTTTTTTAAAACTAATATGCCAATTTTGACATTTTAAAGTGGTCTAAGGTTTAAATGTGAAATTTTTTAAGGCAGTTTTGCCTGTTATGATGAGTTCAGGTTCCAAATCCTAGCTTTGTAAACTGAAGCTGTTGTTTTCCTAAATAGTTTATATTGGTCTCCCAAGAAAATGCTAATGAATCTCTTCTAATTTTATCATCCTTATCTTAATAATGTTTTCTTAGCACCATATCCTACTAAACATTCGGGTAGTATGAATATGTACTAATTAAGCTAATGTTCTATGATTTAAAAAAGGTTTAAATTAGAGAAAGTGTACTCACATTTGTGTGGAATGAGAGTGGGAAGCCATTTTAGGAAAATCCTCAGTAGACCCGACAAGGACTCGAACCACAATATTTCCGTTCTCAGCAGGCCAATCTAACATGAGATTGACGCCCTATACCGTTTTTCTACTAAAGAGGGTAGTATAAAAATTAATATATTAACTTTCATGTATTCATACGTCAAGCGATGTGATCTGAAGCTGTAAATTTAGATAGTTGTTATCAATACCTATAAATAACACAAAAATATTAGTCAATTTTTTCAACTAGCCGTGAAAAAGTTGTATTTTCTAAAAGGCACTTCCTACAAAATTTGAAATATTCATATACGTACACACATACTCACACTCGTATAGATGCACACATACACAAACACACACTCGTATAGATGCACACATACACAAACACACACTCGTATAGATGCACACATACACAAACACACACTCATGTAGATGCACACATACACAAACACACACTCGTATAGATGCACACATACACAAACACACACTCGTGTAGATGCACACATACACAAACACACACTCGTGTAGATGCACACATATACAAACACACTCATATAGATGCACACCTACAAACACACTCGTGTAGTTGCACACATATACAAACACACTCGTGTAGTTGCACACATATATAAACACACTCGTGTAGATGCACACATACAAACACACTCGTATAGATGCACAAATACAAACACACTCGTATAGGTGCACAAATACAAACACACTCGTGTAGATGCACACATACAAACACATTCGTATAGATGCACACATACAAACACACTCGTATAGATGCACAAATACAAACACACTCGTATAGACACACACACACACACTCGAAAAGGCTCTCATACACACACTCGTATGTACACACATACATACAAATTTACAAAATAGTTTTTTGAAATCGAGATCACATAAAAAGTACACTTTCATCAAACTTTTGAAATTTTGTTAAGGATTGCAATACTTCTTATACACCATATAATAAACCCCCAACCTAATATAGGGGAATATAACGTACGCGTTTTCAAACGAGCCCCTACACAAATACTAAATTAATTTAGTACTGCCTGTGATCGAATTAGCGTCTCCCCACTTAGCAGTTGGTGCCATCTCCCATTAAACCACAAAGGCGGCCAATTAAAATAGAAGTCCCAGCGTATACAATTACATCTGATTGAAACCGGACAACTCGGTGGTAGTTTGTGTGTGCGTGTGTTTTTAATCTAGTTTCCATTTTACGTTATGATTGAGTTCATCAGAAGTTGTACCCTAGAGACATCCGTTAAAACTTTATTGTTAGATAACAGAGGCATGTTATGCTGTTTAAAAAAATCCACGCTGAAGGTCGAGTGATCCAAGGCGTAGGCTAGCAATATACTGTTGCTGGCGATAGGGAGTTCAAGGTTCAGATCTCAGCCGAATATTTTAGGGGTGTATTTATTCATGTGCTTTGTCACTGTTAATTTCTCCATCCCAACTGCATGGTGGTTCACGCTTATTAAACTAGCCTTAAGATTTGTATCTTATAGCATATAATAGTATTGGTGTCAAACTAACCGATGGTAAAACATTTATTTTGATTCATCGAATCGCGTTAAACGAAATTACACTTTAACGTCTATAGAAACTTTAAACAATCCCCTTCGGAACAGTACATTATATAATAATGCGCGTTTGAACTACATCATTGGTAATCCAGTAGTGTAAAAATTAGCCAGTACTAATGTACCGTTGCCCAGGGGACGCCCAAATGTACTGATAGTACATCCTTTCCGTGGGGGTGCTTTCCATGTCCCGATGAGATGAGATGATGTCGATAGTATGAGGGTGTGGAACCAGTGGAAACACTTACACCTAACTTAAGCCTAACTGACCAAACTCTGGTGACCATTGGGGTACTTCTCCTTTTGGGAAAAAATACCCAAAGTGCCAGCCGGGAATTGAGCCTGGGACTCCTAAGCTCGTAGACAGGCGCACTGACCACTACACCACGGGATGGTTTCCAAGCAGTCAAATTAAACCCCTTTTGCCCAAAACATGAAAGGAACATATTATTGTTGGGCAACTTGAAAAAAAAATTGTATTGTGGTATTTATATTTGGCTCACTGCACATTTATAGCCACCCGGAATAGTTGTAAATCTACACTAATAGTATAGGGATGAGGAATGTAACATTTATGAAAAAAATTAAGCCGCATTTGTTTGTAGTGAGAGTGAAAATTTTGTTTTTTTCAACACCATTTAAGTACACTTGACCCGAACTCTAACCTAGACTTTCCAATCCTTAGAATACTCGAATTTCTATGTTATTCTATTACTGGAGTAGAGAGTTAATTCTATCAAACTTAACGCATCAAGATATAAGGAATATGGCACCATGGTGTAGTAAAGTGTGTAGCATAGTACCATGGCGTAGTAAAGTGTGTAGCATAGTACCATGGCGTAGTAAAGTGTGTAGCATAGTACCATGGGGTAGTAAAGTGTGTTGCATAGTATCATGGTGTAGTAAAGTGTGTATCATAGTATCATGGCGTAGTAAATTGTGTAGCATAGTACCATTGCGTAGTAAAGCATGTATCACCATGACGTTGTAAATCGTATTGCACTGTGGCGTAATAAAGCATGTAGTACCATGGCGTAAAGAATTGGGTCTGGTCTAGAAATGATATCGATTGAGAAAATATTACTAAAATAAACTATCCTAAGAGAAGAAATTCTATAATTTATGTCAGCATAATTTTAAGAATTTAGTCGAAAAATTAGTAGTGATTTGATTTCGTCTACAAATGATTAGTAGGTTTAACCTGAATATATCTAAAAAAAAAATGTTAACAAAGAAGGGAAGGAAGACATTAATTACTGTATAATTTATTATTAATTTACGAATCTGGTTTTTAAATACTGCATGTCCTGATTCTGATATTACTCCTCGTAGATAGGGATAAATAAGGAACCAGTGATAGGAAATGTAGTCGTATTTGCGTAGACAGAAAGATATAAAGCATTTAGGAAAAAACATCCTCCATAAATCCAGCCGATATTCATTCCCTGACCTCTCCCTCACCAACAAACAAGACCAGATGAGCCTGACATTAGACCGCATTCCCACTGATGTGGTTTGTCCTTTAATCTAATTTTCTTTACTAAACTCATCTGAATAAGTAAATTTTGAAAATCTTTGCTACTGTGGAACACTAAAAACCCTCTCGCCAATTAAATCAATGTTTTTAGATCAGATTACATTTGTATATTAATAATATCCAACGTTTAAAAGTAAATAAGATAAGGAGGATATTTTTGTAATAAATGCACCAGTATTCACCCAACTGTGAAAAACATAATATCCCTAGAAAAATATCTCACAGATCTAACTAATCCTAGCTTCAAAAAAAAATTCCAAGCGTACACCAAAATATTCAGTTTATTTCCCCCCGTAAATTCTTTTATTTGCTCATTTTTCATTTGTAATATATAGTATTTAAGTAAATGTAGGTTCATACGTATCACGTGTAACAGTATACGGGCAAATGTTATAGTACTTTCTACCTCCTCACCCTTCCATTTCCCCTACATCACCGTTATGCTCGCTGAAATTAGGTGCGCTTCGTAAATCTCCATTGTGTGAACTCCCTACCTCCCCCTTCCTACAACTCTTTTAACCTCCTCTTCAGCAAATTCAACACACACACACACAGTGCGTAGCTATGACGCATTGCTCCCAATGTACAGTAACCCACGCGTGAAGTACCCGTAATGCGTGATATACTAACACCAGTTCCTGCCCGACACTACACTAGGTGCAGGGGTGCTGGTTGTAGCTTGTACACCTGCTTTAAAATTAAAATACACCCTTTAGTTATCTCCATCTCTCTTCATCTTTCAATCCGTATTTACTTGCCTCACTCACTCCTTTCCTACCCCCTCCTACTTTTCCTCTCTCTCTTCAACTTTCAATCCATCTCTTTTCTTCCCTCCCTTCTTTTCCACTCTCTCTCTTCAACTTTCAATCCATCTCTTTTCTTCCCTCCCTTCCTTTCCACTCTCTCTCTTCAACTTTCAATCCATCTCTTTTCTTCCCTCCCTTCCTTTCCACTCTCTCTTCCATTTACCTTACCTCAATCTTTTTTTTATTCATTCCTTCTCCCTTTTTAAAACTTCTCCCCTCACTCTTGTCCCGGTCACTTCTTCCTCCTATTCCTCTCTTATCCCCACATCAAATTTCTTCCTCTTTTACATTGCCTTTTATTCATCATTCCCCTTTCTTCTTTCCTATTTCCTCAATTCTCTCGTTTACTCTTTCCCTTTCATCAACCCTCCCACTATTTGTCCATTCACCTTTTTTTCTCTTACTCTCATACCTCTCCCCCTCAGTCTACTATCTATCTCTTTATACTCTCTACCAATGTCGTTGGACAATCTATTAAGATACCGGACAAAGGCGTAAGGGAATTATTGTTTTATTATTTATTATTATTATGATTATTTATTATTATTTTCATTATTATTATCAGGGCCAGATTTTTATGACGTGTCATCTTTTTTTCTTTTTGTTCATCACATACAATATATATCATCTGTTCTTGATCCCCTAGTTGTAGAGATGTACAATTTATAGGTAATTTTTTGTCATTATTTCTAATTTTGGAATTTTGTGTCATATTGTCTTAATTTACATCATTTTAATAACATTTTAGGCATTTTATGCTGAATAAGTTTATTTTTATACACTGTAGATGTTTTGTAAATGCATAAATACTCAAACATATAAAACAAATTCAACACGCAGATATAGTAAGAGATAATGACTGTAGTCAATGAATTTCGTACCCTCTTTTCTTGTGTGGTTGTAAAATACACATTTCTGGTGATACTGGAAATAACCTGGAGAGGGAGGGTTGCTGGTGAAGGGGGTAGCTATTTTTTCTGAAGGAGATATTTTAAAATAACGTTTTATTTTGAAAAATATATGAGTTTAATTATTTAAAACTTGTCATTGCACTTTAAATTTTTAAAGTGCGTTTTTGAATCTGTCCTGTACATTTTTTATTCATATTTTTAAGTTATTTTTTAATTTGAATTAATCTTTTTAGAATTTTATAGGTCATTCTTAGGTCATCAAAATCTGGTCCCTGATTATTAGGGATATTTATTTAACTTTTACTTTTTGAATCTACTGATTATATAATCCCAAAACTTACAAAATAACGTGTTCATAAAACAGACACATCGTTTGTCCAGACTCCAGACCAATCAAGTAATCAATGTGGAGGAGAGATTCCAAATTGAGTAATGCTATTTTTTTCTTCCAGGCCCAAAATCGAACTTTTAGTTCCTAAACTTGGTAGGTAGATGCGCCAACATTTAGCTAACTAGTTTTACAGCAAAAACTTTCTTACCGTGGGCCAAATTTTAGGTCATTCAACCATCAAATTTTATAGTACAAATGTAACAAGAGTGTGATATTATTATTAACTATAAATAGGATACAACGATTTAAAATTATTATGACTAAACATTCGTGTGTGGTGTACATAGCAAAATATATATAACATTAATAATATTTACAATATTATAGTAATATCAATATTATTTATATCAATATTATTTACATTACTATAGTAATATCAATATTATTTATATCAATATTATTTACATTACTATAGTAATAGGAATATTATTTATATTAGTATGGTAATAACAATATTATTTATATTAACATTATTATATTTATAGTAGTATCAATATTATTTACATTGGTATATGATAATAATATAAAATAAATATTTTATTGGAGAATTTATAATATTAAAATAAATATTATATTGAAATAAATAGGCCTATTAATAACATTAATGTATTATGATATATATTATTAATATTATTAATATCATAAATATTTAACTGTGTACACTTCATATGAATGTCTAGTTATACTAAATTTCAGCCCCATACGTTAATTACATTACCTAAAAAATGGTAAGATTAAAAATGAAAATAACAAGTTTACCACTAATTAAGTTATAGCCCGTGAGCTCTAATGATTTTAAATCATTATAACCTATAACAAATAAACTTGTTTAAATTGTACAATAAAATGTTGAGGGTTGAATGACCTTAAATGATGTTTCAGCACCAGACGACCTAGGTTGAGAGCCTACTTTTTTTTTAAATATTGTTTTGCCTAAATTGACAAAGTAATATACAAAGCTCTCAATAAACCAATATGGAGTTTCAATTTATACATCTACCCGCATCCTTGGGCATGCAGAATAAGCGTCAGGCTCACGAAGCAAGGTTTGCCTATGATGTGAATAAAAAAGGGTTCAAATACCTATCGAATGTTGTGAGAGTAGTTTTTCCTCAGTTTTTTCCCACACCCCCTCTAAGCAAATGCGTGTACAAGACTGTTAAGACTCTACTATTTGCAACACAAGCCTATAACCTGGACAAGGACACGGCACACTCTCTCTCTCTTTATATATATATATATATATTTATATATACATATATATATATTTATATATACATAAATATTTTTATATATATATATATATATTTATATATATATATATTTATATATATATTTATATATATATATTTCTATATTAGCTTTGCCCCAGTGCGTCTTCTTTGCAAGTGGATGTAAACTATAAAGAAATGTCCACAACGACTCTAAAGTTGCTCCACAATTTTGAATTTTTTGGGGGATAGAAAATTAAATAACTTTTTAGAATTTTCCCGTCGGTTACAGGCTAGAAACTATAAGTTTGCCTATTTTCAAGTTTCTAGCTCATATGTACGTGGATAAACATTAATTTCATTGAGTGAGTCAGCCATGTGGCCATATAGTAGTATAATATAATATTATATGTAACATATAATAATAGTGAGCCTAAGACCTTATGGTGGATCCTAAGTCTGTCCCATCCATCCGAAGCAGTGTACACACTCGGCCATTTTGGTTTGTTAATGGCCGCCGCCCATAGCATCTGGGAGGAAGCATATGTATCAATGGAGTCCTGAAATTGCGGTTGCTTTCCGTGACCTTCAACGCTGAATTTATATGAGTGAGCGAAAAAGAGCCTAAAAATTTTAAGTAATAGGTATCTCATATACCTTCAAGTGACCGTTTACATGACATACTAGACATGGGGACTGACAGTCTTACTTCCCCTCCGAAGGAAGTTGTGATACGAATTTTAATCTTCCGGTTAAAATTCGTTGACTTTGGTCAGGTTTGAAAAAGCGAACATCGAGGTGAGTACTTTATCCACCGAGGTCGTATGTAGGCCTAAGCTATAGGGGAGAACGGGGTGAGATGCAACAGTCTCTTTAATTATATATCAAAGTCAAAAGACGTGTTATTGACCTTAAGATGTTGGTATCTATTAGTGTCACAATATGCTGAGGCCCAAAAACGCTGCGAATTCTTATTTGTCTTATTATCATCCGAGTATTTCAAGCAGGGCCAAGTAATTTATTTCGTGTTTCAAGTTTTTATTTCACAGATTTTATATATATATATATATATTACTATGTTGTTAAAATAAAACCATTATTTTTTTATTTTGTTGTAACCCTCCCTAGTCTCCCTTGCTTATAATTATAAAATATTTATACTATATAACTATAAAGTATATATGGTTAATTATACTTGTGGGATGAACGAATAATACGAATCAATGATGTACCAGCTATAAGGATGGTTTAGTAATTTATTAATAGCGTAACATTAAACACCCTCATCGGTGGACGAATGATCTAAGACAAGTAGTTCCAGAAATAAGGATCACAAGCCGATCTTTTTTAGTCAAAAAATGTAGTTTTATAACTATTCAAAAATGTGATCCCAATAAAAAATGGGAAAGTAAAAATAATATATTTAATCAAAATAACACCCCTCCTCTCATATCCATTAAACCTAAATGGATCCCGAAAGTTTTGAGTTTTAATAATTGTGTCTCAAGTCTATAAAAAGTTTTGGAAACATTGGTGTAAGGCTTTCCTTTCGCAATAGATTGTACTGCCGATGGAAGGCGGGAAATCGATGTTAGAGTCCTGGTTGAGTGAAATAAGGGTGGTTTTCACTAATTGACTCACCCACTCGCCTCAACGCAAATGAGGGTACGTCAACTCTAAGATAAACCTTCATTAACTCTAGCAAATTAGTATTTTTCTTTGTTTTATTGCTAGCACGCGTCTTACTACCCATTTGGGCTATGTACTAATTACGATAATGAGTTAGTAAAGAGGAAGGTTGAATTTAGAGGAAGTGTACCAGAATTTTCGCGAGGAGGGAGTATAAAACCATTTAATATTAACCACCCTCAGTACACTCAATCGGGATTCAAACCCCAATCTACCCGTCATCAGCAGTTCGGTTTATTGCGAGAGTGATGACTTAGACCATGCGGCCATTGAAGCTGTTCTAATTAGTGTAAAATATACGGATAGCACAAACGGCTACTAAGACATTGTGCACATTTTTGTGTTCACCGTTTGCCCGCAAACAATCGACATTTTTTTGTTGTTGTTTGCTATTAAGCGAGCTAGAATCTAAGCACGCCGCTTTGAGTTGCAAATCTTCCCACCAAATGTAAGGTTTCCTCTCATGTTCCAGTGCCTGTATACATGTCGACACAGGGCACACACAACATAAGGGGTCACGGAGGTGGTTGAGGAGGGAGGGAAACTGCTCATCATCATATGGTAATGTTGGCAGGAGTGAGGGACGCATCGCGTCGACCGTAGTTGTGCTGTCACTCGCACGAGACGCACGGCGCTGCGCACGCTTCGGTGCGATCGGAAGAAGAATCGTACAAGTTACGCTAGTCATTTGGTAATGATTACTTTTCCCAAAACGGGTCGATTCTGAGATTTCATAGATTTTATTGAGGGATAAAAAATGCATGTCCCTTGAATCAGTCAAATATATCTGTAATGCACATGGGGTAGGGAGACTTAAAACAAAAATATGCTGACAGATTAATAAGTGTATTTATAAGACTATCTTTTTTTTATTATTATATTTTCATAACGAGTAGAATAAAAATTTTAGTTATAAAATTACACTTAATTTCTCAAGCTTTTCAAAATAAGTTTGTAAAAATTAAAAACTACATTGAGAATACATATATTTGCATACCGATAATGTAATATGCTCGCAAGATAAAAGCTTTAATTGTTTGAAAAATTATTACTAAGCTGTCAGCATATCTCGCTCTGTGCAGTGTTTGAGGTTAGGAGGGAAAGTATTGTTGTACATAAAAGAGTATGAAACTAACTTTAGACTACATCTACCACTTTTGAATTGTTTTTATCATTTTATTTTTTGTGGGAAAAAAAAATGTGATTTATGAAATTAACGGTCCCTTGTTGTTTAAAAAAAAGTTTTTAGGGATCTTCCACAATATTTTCAATGATACAAAAGCAAGAAACAATCATCTACATACGTTTTAAAGATTTGGGAGGAAAACACAAAAAAGGGTCGATATAACCGTGTAAGTCATATGAAAGTTATTCAATATAATTACTTGTATATAGTTTCAGAATTGTCAGTGATTTTGATACAAAAAATACACAAAAATATAACGTCAAAATTAAAATCAAGAGATGTAAACACGTTTTTAAAGAAAAGTTTTGATTAAATTAAATTTCTTAAAAGAAAAAGAGATCTTTACCACAGTACGATAATAACAGTGTGATTGCGATAGGAAGCTTAAAAATATGTCCGTTACACACGCACCAAGATTAAACAGGACACACCGACCAGAAACGGGTGGTTGGAGGGGGAGGTTTGGATGTAGGGGGAAAGGGGTGTCGTGGGAGCAGCAAGTGACGGCTGTCTAGCACAGACCGGGAGTGATTCCAACATCCCCAACATCCCTGGGTCGCTCTGTCCGACCCTCGGAGTATCAACCGTGGAGAGGAAACCGACTCGCGCGGAGAAGGTGAAACTATATGCCGTTAATTAACGGCGAGTCATGGGAAGGTTTCTCAAATTAATATATATATATATATGGTTGTGTTACACCCCATCCGTGAATTTTCCCAGTTGATCGATCGGGAAAATTTCTGCCCATTCCACCAACTGGCCTCTACAGACCTTTTCACGAAATGGACAAAAAATGGTCCAGTTGTGGAATTTTGCTGCATTTATGCTGCTCAGTTCATGAACTAGCAATTTCATAAACTGGGCAGCTTTAATCGTTACCATTGCATGAACTCGACAGGTTTCTAATAGGTCTGTGAAATGGACAAGTGAAGCAAAGGTTTGGTCTTTATGTTAATTTAACTTTTAATCGTTTTATAATAGAAGTTTAGGTTAAGCTAAATAGGGTTAATTTAATATTATATCTTAAAACAAATTTCAGTTAAACTTGTTGTAGATAGCCCATTTCATGAACTAGAACTGATTGTACTAAGAGCTAATGCAACTTTTGCCAAGTTCACTAAAGGGTCAATATAGAAGGCATTATTTTTATATAAATAAGAAAAAATATAGTTTTGTACTTTAAATAAAAATGATATTGATCCTCGAGGTGAATCTAGTAATTTAAATAAAAGGGATCATATTAATACATACCTGCTAGACAGCGTTTTTATTTATATATGTTATTGTAAAGTCCGAAGACCGGTAAATCTTAGAATTTACCGGTATAGCCTAGCGTTTACCAATATCAATGGTAAAAGTCTGAAATATCTTATAAAATGTTTGCATTTAGAGTTTTAACCATCCTTAGAGTCAGGTGGGAGAGAGGATCCCCAGTTATAGCTTTGACCAGCACTCAAAAGTAAACTAATAACCTAACCTAACTTAACCTAACATAACCTGACCTAAAGATTTTTTAGGTTTGGTTAGGTTAGGTTAAGTTATGTTAAGTAGTTAGGTATAGACAGACAGACGGAAATTTAAAAACAACTTTTTCGGATTAGGGGCGTTATGAAACGTCGAGATTCATCAAAATCTCGAGTTCGATTTTTTTGACGATCACAATACTTTCTTTACATGTAAGATAGCGAAAAAGTAAAAATATTAGGTTCCTTAATTGCACCCCGTTACAAACTATGCGTATTAAATTACAATATGAGAGTAAGAGATGATTACGATATAATAAAGTTAATGTATCCACACTAGCAAGGAAAGTTGGAAATGGTTTAAGGGAAAAAAACGCCCTCTAAACACCCGGCCAAGATTATAATCCAGACCTCTCTATCATCGGAAAACTAGACTAGACTAGACTAGAATGATGTTTATTCTACGCACACATCTATTAGAGTTTTAACCCTTTAAAAACTTCCCAAATGAAGAGCTAAGCTGTCGTCCAAACTTAAAGCTGTATTCGAACGAAGAGGAGTAAAAAAAAATACTACTTGGGATGAGAAGAAAGAAAAATATTTTTTCTTGGGCTTTACCAGCAAATAAATAATGGCAGGGCTGTACAATCGGGCCTTTGATGGTGTGTTTGACTTTCCTTGTAAAGAGTGGAAGTTTAATAACACCGTGCTCATTTTTAGCTCCTTAATTAAGACAAATGTATCTTCCGTTAATTTTTATATATTTTATGTGTGCCATTTTCACCAGAAATAAGGCCTTAGTAAGTATTGTTTAAATTCCCTTGTTGTTGGATAAATGATTGATAAGTAAGGTGTACTTCAAGGTCATGGTTTGAAAAAGCTGTTTACTATTTGTATCAGCGTTTCACTTTGCATCCATTTCTGTTTCCAACCTATGGTCCGTGTCAGTTTTTTTATTCGAGCCATTTTTATTCCACTGCCGGCTTCCTAGATCTGTGGTAGCTTCATTTACTTTATAATCCAACTTAAGACTAGGACAGGCACAACATCCAGTCCTCGGACGTTATTTTATCACAATTAATGGGTCCACATTTCACTGATGATTCATTTTTGGCCATGTCGGGAATCGAACCCAGTATCCTATGCTCATAAGACAGAGATATTATCGACTGAGCTAAGATGTTGGGTTATTTGTATACGTATTAATTTTGTTATTCAATTTGTAAATATATTTTCTGATCAGGGGAATGTTGATAAAATCGTTCCGGTGCCCAATTAGACATTTTGTTTTTGAATACAAGAAAGTATCTTTCTGTTATCTAGTGGTTCAGTTATGCATATCATGATATACATTTTTATTCTGACTTCTTCAGTTTACCATATTACAATACAGTTAGTACGCAAAAGGAATCACTTTGTGTAAGTCTAGGTAAGCTGATTCTATTTTTCAGACTCATCGTTAGAAAATAGCGGTTAATTTTTTTTATTTGATTTAATTTATTTGAGGTATTTAACGTGCACTTTCTGAACCGACTGATATATAAGCACATGACTTATAAACTAATATCTAAAACATATACAACATCCAGCATCCAGCCATTAATTCATCACTGTGAAAGGGGAAACCCATATTTCACCAGTGATATATTTTTTTCTGCCATGACAGGAATCAAACCCAAGACCCTTAACTTTGTAAACAAGCACGCTATAGTGTAATCTAAGGTGTAGTGTTTGTTTTAATGTAAATGAATACTTTAGAAAAGTTAAGCATTGTAATATCTCACTTTTTGATATGCAGTTCACACTATTACGTTTTTATGTTACTTTCACTGTTTTCTGGATAGAATGTTTATTTTCTTTGAACTCTTTAAGTCTCCTGAATCGTACTCTTGTTCGGTCACAAAATCATACAGATATTTTTGATATAATTTTGATGCTTATAATTGTACATGGTGACAAATTATCCAGGAAAGTATTGTGATCGTCAAAACAATCGAACTCAAGATTTTGATGAATCTTGACGTTTAATGACCCCTCGAATACAAAAAAGTTATTTTTGACTTTCTGTCTTTCTGTCTGTCTGTCCGTCTGTCTGTACCTCCAACTAGAGCCTAAACTATTTTACCAATCAGGCTAAAACTTGGTATCTAGGGTTTTCATAGGGTTACCCGAGGAAATTTGGGAATTTGATATCCAACCCTAAAATTAAGGGTAGTTTACTCAAGGGCAAAAAGAGAAAAAGTCGATTTTCTCAAAATCGGCTATAACAATTTTGATTAAATTTCATTTCTAAACATTTATAAATATTCCAAACAAAATGGCTACTCTCAATATTTCGGAAAATTGACTTTAAGGGCTCCGGTCTGATGCGTAAATTATCTTTTTTTTTATAATATCTCAAACTATTTGAGATGTGAAATTAATTATCGTTTCAAATATGTAGGTCTTTTATAATACAAATATTTTATAAGAGCATATATTTTTAAAACCAATAACTTTCAAAATATACGTAAATATATGTATATATATATATATATTAATTTTTCGAACACAAAAGGTAAAAGTATTGCGACCGCAAAAGAAACTCTAACCAGAAATGTTGATGGATGTCGACGTCTCAAGACGCCCCGAACCCTAAAATGTTGTATTTGCAATGACGTCTGTCTGTATGTTTCAACTTAAAATTAAGAGTAGTTTAAGAAAGGGCGAAAAGAGGATAAAATCGATTTTCTCAAAATCTACTCTAATGATTTTGATTAAAATTCTTTTGTCCAAGCGTTGATTAAGACCATAAATAAACTGGCTATTCTCATTTTCCCGTGAAAATGAATTTTAGGGTACTTTAGAGAAGCAGACTCTTCCGTGTCTCAGAAACTATTTGAGATACTAAATAACTTATTGCTAATTTCTAGTACTATTAAAAATAAAAAACTTTTAAAATAAACATGTTTTTATAAATACTACATTTTCCGAGATATTGGCCAATATAGATATACAATTTTGTGAGCTTTAGTTGTACATAGAAACTACTGAAGTTTTAACGCAATAATTCTCCATTGCCAAAGAGTAATTAAATATGAGAAAGTATCTAAAAGCTTATGTTGTTTTCCCTTAAACCTCTTAGAAGAAATGTTTGTACAATGATCTATATCAATTTTAGACTCAATAGACAATATTTACATTTTTTTATTGGTCAAAATTTATAAATGAGGAATTTAATAGCAAAGCGATGGCATGAAGATTTGTAACACCTAATTGAATGTCGAAAATATGGACGGGAAGATGACATTTTAATACGAAGTGTTGACCCTTGTGGACCCAACATTGATCTTTTTTATAGGTCCAAACATACAAATGAGGACATTAATTCTTTAAAAACCAAATTATAAACTAGAAACTAGAAACATGTGGATAAATATTATATATATGAAAACAGTGATTAGTGGCGACGAGCGTACCAACATGCGCGACTAACAGAGGTTCTATTCCTATTTTGTTGGTACCTTTCTTTTTTTTCGAGACTTAATGATCGGTTTAACTTCAACCTGTTACTTTTGTGTTACAGTGATTCGCGCGCATCTTAAAATTTCACTCTCATAATTTTTTCATAATGCGCCTAAAGAAGTATAACTTCAAAAAGTTAAATCCCTAATGTGGTACGATTTCCCCAGAGATTTCTAGACGTAAGGTCCTAACGTAGATTAGAGTGTATGTTGTTTGCTAGTTTAATTTGTGCGTTATAAAATATACCTACGTTAAAACAACATTTTTTTAGAGAGTATGACTTGTGGAAAAAAGGAATTATTAAAGATCCGATTTACAAATAATAAAACACATTCTTGAGCATAAATTACATTTACCCAAAAAGTATATTTAGATTATCTTTAAATTTTATAAAACAAATATTTGAATAGAAAAAAATACTTTTGTGTGTGTGTGAACCTATTTATGGTTAAAATAATATTAATTCCGAAATGATTGGTTGTAACCTTCGTTAACACGTTCGTAAACACGTTCACGGTTATATTATCACGCGTATTATGAGACAGGGACATAGTGTAATTAGTCAAGGTAATACTGACACCTTTATGCCCACTTAGGTGACCACATGGTCTAAGGCACTTCTCTCGCAGTGAAGTAGGCAAGGGGAACATGGTTGTAATCTCAGTCGCGTGTAGTGAAGGTGGTTTTTTTCCAAAATAGTTTTCCACCTTCCCTCCATGCAAATGTGGGTACATATTCTTTAAATATAACATTCCTCATTACTAAAATAATCTGATTAATTAGTATATAGGCGTATAGCCCAAACATGTATTAAAATGTGATANTAATAATAAGTCCTCAAATTGAATCAACATAAACCTTAGATTATCTGGGGCTTAAGGTAACCTCAACTCTATATATATATATATATATATATATATATAAGCATCACACTTTATATCATATTTATATTAGGTTATACTATATATATATATATATTAGAATCACATTTTATATCATTTTTATATTAGGTTATACTATATATAACATATCTGTATAGTAGAACCTAATATAGGACACTTCTCACTTCCAGGGTCACCACCACACAACCTATTCCCCTTGCTTCAATAACTTTCCTTCCATTTCCTGTCCAGTCAATATCCTCCAAGTGTAACCCTCTCACCTAGCCAATATACAAAGCTCCCTTCACGAGTTGAAATGGCGTATCAGGTAAGTAGGGGCTGCACGCATCAGTTCACCCTAGTTTAGAGGAAGTCACCTGCAGATCCAAGTAATATTACTTACACAGAAATCGTTTAAAAATAAGTATCACACAATACCGATTATATAAATAAAATAGGTTTCGTCTGAAATATGAATAATATATTATTGTAGACCATTTATTATGCACCACCTGGCTCTTGAAAAATTAAAAACGATTTAATTTTAATCAACAAATTGATAATACATACATATAAGTAACTTATATTTTGTTGTAATAGATTGGTTATAAAATGTAACCGGTTCTGGTTCTATTAATTTAGTTCTCGGTTCTAAATTCCACTTATAGTGGTGATGTATGAAACAGTAGAAAAGGCCAGTGCAGTGTTTTAGCAGTTTTTATAGCAAAAGTTTTTTTATCCAAAATAAATAAAATACTACTCCAGTAAAAACAGAGTTTAATTTTCTTCACGTTGTGATATCAACAGTTCTTGAATATCTCTCATCAACATTGCACCATTAGATGAAAAATTTTTCAAATAAAGATAAAAATATGTAATTAAATTCCAGGACACCCTTGACAGTTATTCAACAACTGTTGATATCACCATGTGAAGAAATTTAAGATATGTGTTTGTTCTAAAGAATTATTTGATTTATTTTGACCAAAAAAATGTTTTGATGTAAAAAACTGCAAAAAACACTAAGCTTTTCACGTGTACCCTATATCCCCACCTAGACTTATACGCAATGAGGCAGGGATGGGAAAGGTAGATTTTTGAGGAAATACATCTAAAGGAGAGTGGAGAAACATGTGGGGGGAGGGGGGAAGGATCAGTATACTCAACCACCCCACCCCCCTATCTTTCCAGAACTTTGAACCTATACCAGATGAGGTTGGAGTCTCATTTTCTGTGACCATAGATTTGAGTCTAATGGCCTGTAAATCTTTCTAGTATTTTATTATTTTTAGTAAAAGTTTACTGATTAACTCATGAATTGTTGTCTAAATTAATTAGAAAGTATTAAGTAGTGATTTAGGTGGGTGAAAATATACTTTTGTGAGAGTAACTTTTAGGGTGCCACCTATATGATTTTTTTTTAAATCTCAGACTGTAATATTGCTTATGAGAAACGATGTTTTGAACTTTAAAAACCACTAAAAAGTATTCAACTATCGTAGAAATTGTGACCTTGTTAAGAATTACTATTTGTTTGAGGAAGGATAGATCTCTGTTTTTAGTTATTTAGCCCTCTTCGTCACTACGCAGTCATGGCCAAATTCGTATAAGGTGTACTTACTGACATGTACACTAATATTAATTCAAATAATACCCTTTCATAGTTAGTATATTTATTGTACTAAAGTTAATCTTTATAGGACATGCTAATATAAATGTACTGTAAAATATACTACATTCATAGTATATTGAATAGAAAACATACCAAATCATCCTGGGTTTTCAAACAGGTTTTATTAATTTGACTACGTATAGACTAGAATTTTTATATTTCGATGGACAGTAAAAAAAATAAACCATAAATAGATGATTTTAGTTTTTTTAGTATCATATATCTTTTAAGCATCGATATTTAATTTTACTAAAAAAAATAGTCAAACAAAATAACCTTTAACTACGTAAAAAGGTATTTAAAACATGGAAGGGGAAAAAAAAGTTCTCCTCAAACTGTGCACACAAAAATGTCTCCTTTGTGTAACAAATTACTTCTTAGGCCCATTATTAGAAAGCCATTATTTATAACAGGTAGTTAAAGGGGACAAGGCAGGGTACAAGCTAAAAAGGAGCTTTTAACCTTTCGACCTGTAGGCACTTTCGGGGCCTGTTATCATCGCAAAAAGGACCAAATGGGGTTGAGGACAAGAAATAACAAAGCCATAGAACAAGAGAAAGCTGGATGGATGGATAGCTCTTCTGCATACATAGAGTTGGAGCTTTACTTTTCTATGCTAGGAACACCATAGAATTAACATTTGTTTAGTTTAAAAATATAATCAGTATATCCAACACTGACAAAAACTTACTCTAGCTTATATTTGTTACAACTAACAGATGAAGAATACATGCAATGCCACATTAATATGAAAGTATAACCAGATTTTTGAGATATCAGAATGTGATGGCAAATGATTTGTTATATCTCACGCATGCCTTAGTAAATCTACTAATTTTTATATTCTTTACTACCAGCTGTTCAGGCTCCACACGACATTTTCTATTAATCTATATTATCTTCCAAATAGTACCACCACTCTTGAAATGTTTTTGTGATATTATTTTAGTAAAAATACAATTTAATGACATCTTTAAAATGTGTCCATATGTGTAACTACAATATCTTGACCAGATAAGTCTGGAAAATTAAAAACAACTATGTTCTAACAAGACATCTTATAATGTGAAGATTATTGCATTCTTTAAAAAATAAAATAAAAATTCATTAGACTTTTTTTTTTAATATCTGTATGTTATTCTGATTCTGTCTTGAGCCTTCATAGTTGTACTGAACAAAGCAATAAATTAAGGTGATCACACTAGGACGCTTGGCTTGAATTGAATTAACTATCTAAGTAGTTCGCTAAATGTGGGACGAAAGAGGTGGTACGGGTGGGAGTTGTGAGATCAGCTATTAACATCAAATTGTTTAACAAGTGTGTTAAGTTAAAAAAAACATTACATTTGATTTAAAGTTTAAACTAATTGATTTCACGAAGATGCCCTTTTCTAAATGCGTGTGGTACTATTATGGTATTAAATTAATTTACTTAAGGTGGCAATGTAGGGGACGCGAGAAAAGGTCAGTGTTTTTGAAGTTTTTATATATATTTTTTTTTTTGCCAAAATAAATCAAATTTTGCTTCAGTAGAAACATCGAGTTTAATTTTCTTCTCGTGGTGATATAAACAGTCGTTGAATATCTGTCAAGAGCATATTTGCATTATGATGAGAGACCTTTTAAATGAGGAGAAAAGTTGCCATTAAATTCCAGGACACAATGGATAGATATTCTAGAACTGTTGATATCACCATATGAAGAAAATTGTATTCTCAATTTGTACTGGAAAAATATTTTATTCATTTTGACAACTAACACCAAATTTTTCTATAAAAACTGCACAAAAAAAAGCCTTTAACTAGCATTCCCTTAAGTCCCTTCCTTCAATGTATTGAGCGTTGCCTTGTATACTAGTAACATATGAACCATTGGTAGAAATGACTAGAAAATATTATAAACATTTTAAATGTGTTGCTAACCACTTTGGTAGCCATAATGATCTAAGACTCTACCCTTGCAATAGATTCCGATGATGGGGTGATCCAGGCTAGAATCTCTGTCGGTTTTATTGAGAGTGGTTTATCCCAAATGGTTTTCTACTCTATCCATGCAAATGCGGGTACACATCCTATAAATATAGACTTATTCATCACTTAAACCATAATCATAATTAGTACATAACCTACAACCCGAATGGGTAGTAAGACGTGGTGTTGAAAAAAAAATTACTACAGAATAATGTTGAAAATAGGAAAGACAAAGTAAGAGAAAAATATTTGAAAATGTTTAAGAAAACGGTTAATTTAATTAATCACATACTCAGACATGAGTGGTTGACAAAGTTACTTATAGAAGAATATTACTAAGGAAACCTTGCAAGAGTAAGACCAAGGAAGGCATACGGCAGATAGTGGAAGATGTTGGCAATAATCATTTATTAGGATGTAATATATTTAGTTCAGGACAGGTAAAAGTGAAGGGCTACGGCCAATATATCGAAATATTAGTTAAAAAATACGATTACTTCATTTTTTGTTCTTGTATTTTGTAATGATATTACAACCGTAAGAACTAAAGTAATATATTAAATAAGACTCAAAAATATGTAATATAATTAATTTTTCAAAGAAAAAAGAAAGATCAGAAGCTAAGTAAACATTATACTCTCGGATATTTTATTTTTCTACCCACCAAGCTATAATAAAATAATTTGTTCGCTACTACGTGTGATAGTGTACTTTTGTTTTAATAATAAAGAAACTAATCAAAATAAATTTCTTTTCAGGTTAGTTAAGTAAGTAGGCTTTTGCCAACAACCACTTAAATTAACTTTCATAAAAATACATTTAGAAAAATCACATCATACTGATATAATTCTTTTTAGTGATTTATTTCTTCTCTATTTCTTTCTTTCTAAATTGAAGGCGTGGTCCTTTTTTGTTATTAATGAATCTTCTCACGCAAGTCAGTATTCAGCCTTTAAATAAGAAATATCATCAATTTAAATTCCTCCTTCACGGTCTTTTTCTAAGAGTTTTCAACACTTTTACTTCTTCATTTCTCTCTTTTTCTTTTCTTTTTTTTTGTCAACCCTGTCATATATATTATTCTATTTCCTTTCAACCGTTAGTAGTAACATACTTCTTCTCTCTCACACACTCTTTGTCTCTCATCGTATCCTTGTAATCTTCTGGCTAGAGACCATTAGAAGTAACCTTGTGTTGTGTGTGTGTGTTTTTTTTTTACCATAGTGAAACACTTTATCGTTCGTGGATAGCGGAGGCACTCCCATCTTAAACTGAACAATTTCCCTTGTGCACCCTAATTGTAGGCAGAAGCAGCGGCAGCACTTCAAACCGTTCTGCTTAGGCTGAAGGCAAAGGGTGTTATTAGAAGGAGCGTTAAACACATGAGGCACCCACCGGGCACGCTAGCGGATGTCAATTATCAAAGTCTCACCAACTATGTCTTGCCATCTACCCACTCCCCTTTTCCCTTGGAGAAAAGGTAAATTAAAAGTCACCAGTAGAACCTTCACAAGTTAACAAAATATTCATTAATGAATTATTTAACAATGAGCCTGATAAACTTAACTTAAGTGTATCTGTTACACCCCTATAGTGAAACTGCCCAGTTCATGAAATAGGTAAAACTTCTACTTATTCCGTGAACTGGCCTTTCTTCATGAACATTTAATGAACTGGACAGAAATTGTATTAACTCTTGCCCAATTCATAAACTAGAACTTACTGTACTATTTACAACAAGCTTAACTGAAACTCGTTCGAAGATATTACGTTAAACTAACCCAACCTAACTTAACCTAACATTCCATTCCAAAACTATTAAAAGTTAAATTAACTTACGGACCAAAAATATTCTTCGTTTGTCCATTTCATGGAATGGACAAAAGCTCGTCCAATTCATGAATTGGGTAATATTAAAAAATGCCCAGTTCAAGAAATAACCAGTTCATGAACTGGTCAGTACAAGCAGTGTATCATTCACGAACTGGACTATTTTTTGCCCAGTCCGTGAAATGGTCTTCAGGAGATAACAGTTCACGGAACGGGCAGAGATTTTCCCAATTCATGAACTGGGCCAATTCCCGAATGAGGTGTAACATTTACTCTCCATGTAGTGTATCTTGAAGATTTGCAGTCTCGCCTTGACCGATCACAGTATGGTCCTATCTTATGAGCTGCACCATAGCGTAACGCGGTAAAGTAAACTTGCTACCTTTTAAGAGGGAATGAATTGTAACTTTGGACTGTTTAGAGCTAGAATTATATATTAAAATTAGCTAGAGTGCGAAGACAGCAACAAGACCCCAGACTATTAGTTTATCATTTAGTGAACGGGAAAAAATCATATCTTCAATTATAGGGGTCTACATAAGTTACTTATTTCCCATAAGGACCTAAAACTGGTACTTTAATATCAGTCGTAGGACATAGCACACTTAGCACACTTTTTTTTACTATAGGTGTTAATAATTTGGATATCTGATCCTCCAAAATAGCATGTAAGTGTGTAAATTAATACGTCAGGTATTTTGGATTAACCAGATAATGGATTTTATTTTCTGTGCAAAAAAATGTTCTGCATAAATAATTTTTATTAACATTTCTAATTAATTTAAATAATATTTATTCAATTTAAAATATGTAAAATATATTATTCAGGCTGTTTATAAAAGCCTGGATCAAAAGGTTTATCGACGTGTGATTAGAAATGTGACACTGACTAGAATTTTAGACTGAATTTAACTATTTAAAAATCATGCATTTCATTTTAAACATAAGAATCATATAATAATGGCAGCGATGATCACTATAATTAGTTACTTTTGAGATCATTCTATCATAAGTTGAATTTCAAAAAGTAATTTAGTCATTTTTAAATATCAGAAATGTATTATACAACAATGTGGTGCAACGTCATAATTTGAGTATTTGGGGAGTATTACTAAATATTTTTAGAAAATTTTACATAATTTAATTCAAATACCTATTAAAATTCGTGATAAATAATTCTTTAAGTTAAGTTTACATAATGGTGTGAATAAATATTTTTAAAAAAAACACTAAAATGTATAGTAGTGCAGATTTATGAAAGTAGGTTAAATTAATTACGTGATATATATTAGTGAATCTATTAAGGTAAATGTCATACTTTATGTTAGTCTAAGATGATTAGTCTATAAATGGGACTATAAAATTTAGGGTTACACCTTAACTTTATCAATTCATAAATATCTTTAAAACAATAAACTTTAAAAATAAAGCCTAAACATTAAAGTAAAAAATTAGCCAAGTTTCAAGATTTATGCACTAAAGATTTTTTAAAAAAAGCTTGTGTCATCATTATCAGTTAATGGGTTTCATAAAAAAAATTGGGGTAGGGGCATATGATGAAAAGAAGTGAATTTCACTCACCACTTAACCTAATAATAATTATAGTAATAATAGTATTTTAGAACCGGTTTCCATTTCCGGATGGATAGTAGACCGTCCAATTTTAAAATTTAAACTTATTTAAAAATCATTCCAAACTGTTATCTCGCTTAGGCCTTCTGGCTTATAAGTTAAATGTGTAATATTTTACCTCTTTCTCCATTAAGTAACTCGCTAAAATTCCAAAAAGGAAACTACTAGAAGTAAAAATAAATCTGGTGAAAGCTCAAAATATAAATATATTTTCCATTTACCAACAATCTTGTGTGTCTCATAATTTTGCGAAGAGAAAATGTTCTGAGCTCTAGAGAAAATGAAGAGGGGGCGGGGGTATAGTTAAGTAAAAAGGTGTAAAAGTTTTCTTTCTTTCTTTCTTTCTTTCTTTCTTTCTTATCCAGGCTGTTTCTGCACGGTGACTTGATACGATGTTCTTGCTTTACACAGAGAGAATGTAAAAAAGGAAATATCGACATCAGTTTAAAATCCAAAACAAGTGTACATTGAGAAATAAATTTTATGACACAATTATACAAACGTTCTCATGTAAACTAACTAACTAACTTTGAACAACACTTTCAAAAATGGGGCTTCAGTAGACTACCCTCAAATAAATTTACCTCAAAAAACATTACTTATTCATAAATAAAATGGGAGGAAAATTATATTTCAAACTAGTTTTAAAATAATGGTACAACACAATTTCAAATACTTGTTATGATAATGTATTATAGTTTCAAAGAAAATGTTCAAAAATAGGTTTTCTGTGAGCCACCGTCAAGCAAGTTTCCCCGATTAAAAACCAACATATCATCTTGATATCACAATAAACACCTTCTATATGTGTATTAATTTCAAATCAAATTGTTCAAATGTTTTCAGTAAATTTCAAATTTTAAAAAATAAGTTATTTGTAGACTACTCTAAAATTATTTTGTAATTTGTAAAAATACTAAAGTATTCTCATTTATTATGAAAAATTGTTCCCAGATATCCATTTTGAACTCAATCTTCAAGGTCAGATCTGAAAATTTTCAAATTTTCTATCATTTTCCTTAAGTAAGTTACCCTTTAATAAATTTATTTTGGAAAAATAAAGATACATCATCGATGATAATGTAAAATAATTCTCCAATGACAATTTGTTTAAAAAAAATCAATTTTACCAAAATCGTTTATCAGTTACCACTATGAAGTGAATTTTTATTTTTAAAAAACAAATACATACAACCATATATATTGTAAAAAATTTAACAAATACTTATTTTAGACCAAATAAATAAAACAAATTTTTTTAAGTATTTACATTTTTCAAAAAATAGTTTACAGTTAACAACTATATAATAATCTTGCTCCAAAACATAAGTATAAAGTTTTATTTGTCATATTTAAAACTTCATGGACATACATTATAAACCAAATTGCTAGAGCTATGTTCGAGTTTTTGAAAATCACTCATTGATGAATTACCCTTTAGTAAATGCTTACTGAAAATTCAAGTAAATAGTGTTATTTGAGAGGTGAACTGCTCCCTAAATTTCAATTTAAACAATATCCTAAGAGCCATTTTGGAAATATTTGGATTTAAAAAAAATCAACTCTTCAGTAAACTACCCTTAATTTGAAGGTTAAGGTCAAATTTTAAAAAAATCCTGAAGTATGTCCCTATAAAATATAAATATCAAATTTGAACAATATTCACAAAGCTATTTTGGATTCGTTGCTAGGGACAGACAGAAAGACAGAATGATGATTAACAGAATAGACTCCACTATTTTGGGTTCTGACATACATAAAACGTTAAGATTAATCATAATCTTGAAATGGAAGATTTTTAATATCATAACATTTTCTTTTGGGGTTAGATAACTCGTTCCAGAAAAACCTCATGTGAACCTTATAAAAAAACCAATAGATACTAAGTTTCAGCCCGATCGGTAAATGGTTTCGGCTAAACAAATTTCTGTTTAAGGGGATCTTGAAACGTAAACACTTAACAAAATTTCGAGTTAGATTTTTTGAAGATCATAATACTTCTCTCTCCGATAGGTCAAGATGGAGTATAAATGAGGATTAAGATATAAGTTCTAATAAGAGTGCTTTGTTTATCAGTTTTCATTATTTTTTATGCAAATATCTCCTATTAATCTTGAGTTAAGGTCAGTATTGTTTTAGTTTTTTTTAACAAAAAACTTGTTAGACGAAATTAATTTTAAAATGTATCAAGTATATTTAATATTTAGTTTAACTCTCTATAATCAGTAATATCAACAATCTCGACTAAAAACTCTTTATATGAGAGAAAAGTACTATTTGAATTTTGTGATTCCTTTGATAGATATTTAAAAACTGTTGAGATTGTTTAGGTAGAAGATTAAACTAAATGTATCGACTGAATTAATGTTTTATTTACTTTGTCCAACAAAGTGTTTTATAAACCCTGCAAAAATACGAGCTCTTATGCCGGAATCACGATCAACTTTACTTAACTTAACGTAAAGGATCTCCTCGTGTGTTTAAATGGAAGCGATCATGATGCACTTAACTTAACGTTGACTTGCAGTTAACTTAAAGTAAGAGATTTCTTGGAGGTCTTTTACTCTACTTTACGTTACTCGAAGGTTATCACGTGATCTAGCAGGCCAATCATGCGAGTGACGTCAACAGGGCTATTTAGTAATTCATTTGTTGGTATTGTGACCAATGTTTACTCTTTAGCGTAAGTTTTAGTGATCAGACATTGAAACAAAATAATTAAACTAAAATAGGGAACTAAATTTATCAAAAAAGTGTATTAATATATATTTATTATATTGATTGAAAACTGTAAACATTCACAGATAATCACTTTACAAATAGTACAAAACCACAGATCATACTCGAGAATGCATATGTTTTGCTCGAGTTGTTACGTTAAGTTAAGTGAATCGTGATCACACATAAGTTAAGTTAACTTTAAGTGAACGTTACGTTAAGTTAACGTTAAGTTGATGGTGATCCCGGCATTACTAACATTTCCAACCACCAGTAGCTATTCCGGTATGTATCTAGTTTTTTTTGTGAAATTTCCAATGTTTTCTCTGTTAGATCCAGAAACAAACACTATCCCAGTATTTTTCCAACTATTTAAATGTTCAACCGTAGGTGCGTTAAAATCCTATACAGTGTGCCAATAACGATACAAAAAACTAAAGGTACCGCATAGTAAAATGTTATTAATTGTAAAATATTAGTTTTTTTACCTCAAAATATATTCGTATTTTATAAATTGTTCATTCTGCCATATAATTAATGTTGGATAGAAATCTTCTGCTAATGGAGGTTTTTTTTTTTTACATTTCCCTGAAAATGCTAGATTTTCAGAAAATCTGACATAAAATCATTTTTACATATTAGTTCAAATGTTCAGTAAGTTTACAACGCATGTTTTTATAGTCCACTCAGATAAACAATGTATTGAATATTTTATCTATCAAATATTTACTGGATATATTAATTTACGATGCACTAGTGGCATGATTTAGGCGAGTAGTACTCGGTATGAACGAAATAATATTTAGTGTCAAGAAACCAAAACTTAACCAGGCAATAGCTCGTGAAAGTAAGCGCGAGATTAATAAAAAAAATTGATCTGCTCATGTTTTTCTTGCTATGACGCTATACAGTTCAATCGTATAGCTAGGGTTTTTTTTATAAAATACTAACTTAATTTTTTCTCCAAGATTGATAAAGGTTGGCTCAAACTTGTCCTTATCGCGCCGGATCAGAACTTTTTTTTCTATGTTGCACACTTAACCGCACCCGAGTGGCTCCTTTCTGCGTTGATTGCCTTGCCTGGCTCTACCTCCTCTGCTCTAGACCAATAGCAGCCATAGATGCATCTAGTTTAGAAGACTTTATAGTTGCTGCCTATGTATGCTCTGCAATGGATGAGATGAAGTAGAAATGGAATCGAAAATAATCAGATTTTATGGTATACCTTTGGATTTCTTTATTTATTTGGACCCTAGCCCTAAAGTTAAAGGTAACAAACATACTGGCGAGTTATTTTTATTGAACAACAAATATTTTTCGAAAATTTCAAACGATTTTGCTAAAAAGTGCATACTTAGAATTTGTTTGACATGACATATAGTATCATTAGTTTTGGGGGAAAAATTCGTTGAACGGTGGCTTACTGATAGTAAAATTTGTTTATGGGTAGATTATTGATTTGTTAAATGCTTAGAATATTTTTAAAAATTGCTTCAATGATTTGCTTACACATTAGTACATTGGAAGTGTTTGACATAACACATTACAATATATACTTGTTTTTGGGTTAAAGATGTGTTGGTTAGTTTACTGATAACTGATTTTTCAAAAAATGTACATACGTATTTTTTAAATGTCTCCAACTACTTCGTTTAAAATGGGTAGATCCTCTGGTAGGCTTTTTAGAATATAAATAATAGTATGTATTTGTTTATCATATTAACAATCACTTAATAGTTGACTGATGCTTTATAATGGAAAAAAAGTTACACCGTTTCATATCAATCGAAAGTATTGTAATCGTGAAAATTGTATAGCTCTAAATTATTATTAATCTATTGTTGTGTTTCCAAACGCAAAACGATTGATTTTAAATTATGTCTTGTTGTCTGTCTGTCTCTTTCTCTCCCTTGTCGTGGATCCAAACCGTTTGATAGATTTTTTTCAAACTTGAGATTTAGTTGATTTTGACTCTAGCCCTGATATTAAGGGTAGTTTAAAAATGAATGATATTTTTTAACTCCAACTTTTTCGAAAATGCCTATAAGAATTTTGTTTAAAATAACACTGAATACATAATTTCGGGTAAAAATTCGTTAAAGATTAGCTTACTGATAGTGATTTTCAAAATTTTGAAATATTTTTAAAATTACCTGGACGATGTTGTTAAAATGTATATCTGGGAGGTGTTGTACACGACAAATAAATTTTTATATTAATTTTAGGGAAAAATTCATTTAAGTGTAGGTAGTTTACTGATGACTGTTTTACAAAAATTAATTAAAAATTCGAATATTAAAAAAAAGTGTAGGTAGTTTACTGATGAGTGTTTTTAAAAAAAATTAATTAAAAATTCTAATATTAAAAAAAATGCTTTAGGGATTTGTTTCAAAATTGGTATGTATTAAGTATATATAGTTAAAACAACTAATAGACCTTCTTCAGCGGCCGCTTGGTCTAAGGCATCACTCTCGTTTTAGACTTTACTGATGATGACAAGGAGATCGGGGTTCAAATACCGGTGTTCCAAGGACGGTTTTACAAAAATGGTTTTCCACTCAAATTCGGATACACTTCCTCTAAATTTAACCTTCCTTATCCTAACTCATTAGCGTAATATACGTTTAACCTGAACAGGTAGTATGACGTGGTGCAAAAAAAAAAGCCCATAGAGACTAACAGCAGCGCTACCTACCGTCGCAACCGGAGACCGTAACCTTTAACTTCCATTCATTCGTCGCTCCGTGACCTTTTGCCTTCCTCTGCTGATGCGTCCAGGAAGAAAATTGGACGCAGTTCTCGTCTCAGTGGAGTCTTTTCCTTCACGGGCATCGCCCCCCATTATTTCAACCCCTTTCATCCCTCTCGGTTCACCTTCCTCCAATACACCACTCTTTCATCCTTTCCTAGCATATTCTTTACACTTTTCTACCCCCACTTTTCCTTTCGTGAGGATTTCAAGAGCTGATGGCTGTGTGGAGTTTGAGAAGACAAAGTTGAGGTCCTTGGTTTCATCTCAGATGACACCAAACCTATTTTAATATATTAGTAAATTGGTTCTTAACCTCATAGCGGACACTACACTTTAATACCAATATTCAAAATAACTTCTGAAACTACGATTGGGAGTACAATGCTTTCTGTAGTAGGTCTTAGGATAAATTTTATTTGATACTACACGTCTTGTTACAACCCATTTGGGTTAGCCACGTAGGCCTATTTATATAAACGGGTTAGGAAGGAGGAAAGTGGATGTTTTTTTATAGATAGATGTACCCTAATTGGAGTAGAAGGAGAGTAGAAAGTCGTTTAGGAAAAATCACCTCAGTCCACCCAGTTGGTATTCCTCATCACCCACAAACCAGACAAGACAAAACTGACGCCTTTTACTACTTGCTCATCATACGCGTTTTTTTTTAAAAATATTTCAATAATTCTTTGAATTAAAACTTGATTTAGGAATCATAAAGCGTATTACATGACTTTGATAGTAAGCAATCACTTGCTTCAATTGCCGCATGGTCTGATGTGTCACTTTCGTGATAACTAGACTGCAACTGACAGGGAGATTGGGGATCGAATTCCGGTTGGATGTAAAGATTTTTTCCCCATAAAATGATTTTCCACTCTTCCTCCGCGTAAATGCAGGAACACTTCCTCTAACCTCAACCTTCCTCATCCTTAAGCACAACAGTGTAATTAATACGTATGCATATAACCTGAACAAATAGTAAACCGTGGTAAAAAAGAAAAGTAAACAATTGTACCTGGTTTGGGTTTCAGGAAGCGAGATGGACTGCGGTATCACAGCGCTGGCCGTGTGGTCCAAGATTTAATACTTCCAATGCTCTTAGGGCGGTACGCAAGAACGATCCTGAGTGGATGTTGAGTGAACTAAGTAGCGTGAGTGGATTGCTAGGGGCGTTAATTGGCAAGTTAGTAGGATACGTTCTTGCAGAAGGTCCACTACAGCAAACAAGTCCATCCCTCGGCCTTCACCTTTACTCATCTCCATTCTTTTATACGGCTGGCTCTTTGTTGAAGTTGACGGAGAAATAGGGTTTCAAATCTTCGACGTGGTCTGTTTTTTGTGTTATAGATTTTCCCATCCTCTTTAATTTAAGTTATTTATTTATTTTAAGTTGCCCTCTCCTTATCTCTTCCCCTTTGATTTAGTCATTAGAGACCTTTGTGTTCAGCATGATATGAGAGAAAGAGATATCGAGAGAGTCTTTCTCTTCCTCGTTTTTTTAGCACCATGTTCATTTTCTAGGCATATGTAATAATTACATTAACATGTTAGGAATAAGGAAGGTTCGGTTTAAAGGAGGTTCACCCCTCATTTGCGTGGAGGGAGAGTGGAAAACCTTTTAGTAAAAACCATCCTCAATACATCCAACTGGGATTTGAGCCCCGATCTCTCCATCTACAGTACAGTCTATTGCGAGAGTGATTGACGCCTAAGTTCATGATGCCACCGAAGCAGGTGTATTTCACTGATCGAATATATATTGGGTAAAACTATTAAATAAATTAACAGATTTTTTTAAATGTCTCTATATTTATTAGATCGAAGGTATGGCTGAGTCAAAATATATATTTTAATAGTAGCATCCAAAAGTTAATAAAGTACGTTATTACACTTACGTACCGGTATTTGAAGAGAAAAAAAAGGGCCACATGTATCTGTATTACGAGAGACATACTTTCGAAGAAGAAAAACAAGCCTTGATTTGTTTTTATTCATAAAGTTCAATAAATAAAGTGTCAAAAAAGTGTACCGTAACGTCGCCCCTGTGTTCGCAGCGGTTACGCCCTTTCTCTCTATACGCCGATCCTCGCTACAACCCCTCGGAGACACATTCCGAGACATCACGTATGGAGTGTTACAAACGCGCACGCGCAATCTACCACGACAGTGGAGGAGGATGAATTGTGAGGCGGGTTTCTAACAACTCTTGGCAAAGTGGCGGGGGGGAGAAAGGCGTGTGTATTTTAGAGTGGGTCTGTGGGAAATCCTAGAAAGAAAATTGGTTTATGAGCCTCCGGCGACCATAAAATGCTGTCGGTTCGGTTCAGTGTGGAATGGAGGGAACATGTGACGCAGGTACTCTACAAACATCAAGACACACTTGCTCTACCCTCACGTGCAGCATAGTCGCAAAATATATATAAGTGTGTGAAAAGGTTATTTTATTTATTTAGTTATTTTTTCATCGTTGTATACTTTAGAAACATGCTTTTTAGTTATGGTTTGATCACAAATCATAGTATGGTCCATACCACTATTTTATTACTACAAAAATCTTTGTTTTTTTCCATATTTTAAAGACAAAAGATTGAAGAATAGGAGAATGAAAATTTAATTTTAGTAAAACTAACTAATGTGGAATCATGTAATAGATTTTTAAATCCGGATGCTTTGAGCTTTATGTAGAAATGCAGTATTTATGCTACCAAATATTTCAGCAGAGGGCATAACATCCTTGATTATCAACTTCTACACATTTTAAGGAACTATCGGGCCCAAAGTAAGACAGCCCAGCCTTATTTTCTCACTTTTTATCAACAGGGTAGCTTGTCAACTAAACAATATACGTGTTTTATGTCATGGTATTAAACGGATAATTAAACACTTCGTGAAGGAACTGGCCTACAACGAGATTCACCTCGTCCACTGGACTAAGCAAGGTATTTTTTAAGTGAAAACAAGGCCTTGGAACAGTTAATTTTAGATAAGAAATCTTACTGGGCTAACACACCTTTTTAGTAGACCCCAGGGCTTGAGAAAGGGTTTCATGCATTCTAAGCAAGACTTGTATTAAATAAATAAACCACACCCTCTACGTGACACAAAATATTAGGGTTCCAAAACATTGGACAAAAAAATAATAAAAAATGAGATAAATACATAAAAACTTAAGTGGTGACAAACCACATCCCACTCCGCTTAGTCAATTTGTAGAAAAATATTATACCTTCTTGGCATTTTCTTAATATTCTCGGAAGTTTTTCATTAAATATAAAAGTAATTTTCCGACAATGTGACCTCAAGTGCCATAAAACTATAGAAGTGATTATGTTGTTAATCAAACTCTTTACTTTTTTTTTTTTGACCCCGTTAAAGAAAGACGTATTGTCATCGTTGAAAAAATTCAATTCAACGTTTTCTAGTATGTCGACGTTTCATGAACCCCCTGAACCCGATAAATTGGTATTGGAGATGTCACTGTCTCACTTTGTGTCTCTATGTCTTTCTCTGTCTCTCTCTGCCTCTTTCTGTCTCGGCCTAGAGCTAAAACTATTTTATCGGTCAGGCTTAAACTCGGTATCTAGGATTTTCTAAGGCTTCCCAAGAGTGTTTGGAATTATATATAAAATTTAGGGTGGTTTAATTAAGGGAGAAAAAAGAATAGCGAATTTTCTCGAGATTGACTCAAACGATGTTTATTAAAACTCTTTATCAAGGTATTGTTTGACAATATACACAAAATGGCACACATTGGAAAATTACGTATGGGTACGTTACACAAGGTGATATCTCCTATCTAGATTACATATCTAAGCAAACCTTTGAGATAAGAAATAACTTACAATAATTGAAAATTTGTTTGACTATTAAAAATAAAATCTTTTAAATCAATTTTTTTTTCTTAAAAGGTAATCTGGGAAATGGGAAGATAATTGCTATTCTCTTTCGTGTACCGAGATGTTCCT
This sequence comes from Timema monikensis, assembly GCA_902151445.1. Lineage (NCBI taxonomy): Eukaryota > Metazoa > Arthropoda > Insecta > Phasmatodea > Timematidae > Timema > Timema monikensis. Next base: position 37,409 of record CABFVZ010000872.1, on the reverse strand, counting down.
TTTTTCTAAATGTGTTTCTGTAACAGTGTATATTATTTCATTTCTGTGTTCTGTTCTAGTGTGTTGAGTTTTTATTATTTTGTTTCACATATCTTACGAGTTTAAAGTAAATATCTTGAATTTTAGGCAAAGGAGAGATAAAGTCAGGGCAATAGCCCGTGTCATTTATTTAAATTATATATTTGGTATTAATTAAAATAATATGGTTTTAAACGCAAAGATTTTTTTTCCATCGAATAGGATATTTGTGCCTTTAGCCTAATTGATGGGCTAGGCCTGGTGTACCCTCCCTTGAAGACCATTGGGGTAGCAATACACTTCACGTGTTGAGCTAGATGAGAGACACACTTTTTTGAAGTCAAACAATACGAAGGTGAACTTATCACCACGACTCATTTGTCGGCAGTCAACCGGTACAAAGGTGAACTAATCAACACGACTTATTTGTCGGCAGTCAACCGGTACAAAGGTGAATTAATCAACACGACTTATTTGTCGGCAGTCAACCAGTACAAAGGTGAACTAATCAACACGACTCATTTGTCGGCAGACAACCGGTACAAAGGTGAACTAATCAACACGACTCATTTGTCGGCAGTCAACCGGTACAAAGGTGAATTAATCAACACGACTTATTTGTTGGCAGTCAACCGGTACAAAGGTGAATTAATCAACACGACTCATTTGTCGGCAGACAACCGATACAAATGGTGAACTAATCAACACGACTTATTTGTCGGCAGTCAACCGGTACAAAGGTGAATTAATCAACACGACTTATTTGTCGGCAGTCAACCGGTACAAAGGTGAACTAATCAACACGACTCATTTGTCGGCAGACAACCGGTACAAAGGTGAATTAATCAACACGACTTATTTGTCGGCAGACAACCGATACGAAGGTGAACTAATCAACATGACTCATTTGTCGGCAGACAACCGATACGAAGGTGAACTAATCAACACGACTCATTTGTCGGCAGTCAACCGATACAAAGGTGAATTAATCAACACGACTCATTTGTCGGCAGACAACTCGATACGAAGGTGAACTAATCAACACGACTCATTTGTCGGCAGTCAACCGATACGAAGGTGAACTAATCAACACGACTCATTTGTCGGAATTCAACCGATACGAAGGTGAACTAATCACAACAAATCAGTTGTTATCGTAAATTATCTACAGACAGTTGGGATTGTGTTAACCACAGTAAATTAAGTACTTAAATAAACCAACTTCATTAATAAATTTCACTACAAGGGTACTGGGGAGTTAGAATTAAAATCACATCACACACACTTTCAAAAATAACAATATCTATATTTTAAACCTAATGATGACTCAAGCAAAAACTTTTTTTTTTTAATCAACAAAAGTTTGACAGAGACGTATTTAATCATTGTCTAAAGTGCATTAGAAAGGCCTCATGATTGTCTAACAGATGGAAACTCTTAATTCATTCCGAGTTAAAATTTGATTCCCCCCAATTCCCTCTGCGCCCTTAATATGTAAAAACAACCTCATCATAAACTTGAGTTGGATGCGCAGCTACCTGGCACCCCAACACAAGAAAATAGACCGATCTCTTTGGCTAATCTAGAGGTCACAGGTTCTATTAAAGGTGGCACCATGAATATTTTTTCACGAAAGGGGAACTGTTCATATATAGTCGCTATGTTCTAGTTAATTAGGCTTTAGCTAGGTTTAATATTTCAACTGGCTCTACATCATCATCATCAGTCATCACAATCATTACAATATCATCTCATTACGGCTGTGATGTGTAGACAGCCCCCCAACACGTGGATAAAAGTCTACATACTCGTAGAGATGAACATTTTTCCGGGAAATTTTGAATAGGACAATTTTCTGCGGTGGCGGCTTGCGGTGGAGGGGTAAAGCTGAAGAGGTAACCCCTAAAGTCTATCATTCTTCAAAATATAGTGTGTTAATGGATGTGTGGGTTATAAGAAGGGGGAAGGGGCACGGGGTGGGGGAGAAGTAGATAGAAGCACGTATAATAGGGGGGAGTGGGGAGAGAAAAAATGTCAGGCCAACCTTAAAATTATTTTAATTATCTTCTTTTTGATAAAAAAAATTGAAATAGGACTTGTGAACAAACCGGGTCTACAAGGACTCACATTAATTTGTTTCTTTACTACATTTTTCAACACCTCGCCTTACTACCCTTTCGGTGTATACGCCTATCTACCAATTACGATAATGTGTTCCCCTAAGTAAGGTTGAATTTAGAGGAATTACACATGCATTTTCATGGAGTAAGAGTGGAAAACCATTTTGGAAAACCTCCCTCAGTGCACCCGACTGGTATCGAAGCCCGATATCTTCTGTCATCGACAGGCTAGTCAACTGTGAGTGTGACGCATTCGACCATGCAACCACTGAAACGTAAACCACTACTAAGGTTGTGATTAGTAAGAATCACAATGTCTCCGACTTTCAATTTGATGGGATGAGCTAATTGCTGTTATTGGAATTCGTTTGATGATGTATCTGGTATTAGGCTAACGCCCTTAGGATTAATTAATCTTGAGTAGGCCTATAAACGTTTACATTTGGGATATCTATATCTGGATTACATTAGTTCAATTTAATCAGTTCAAGATAATTTTACAGAAATATTATTATTATTATTAATATTAGCACCACGTCTTACTACCCGTTCGGGTTATACGCACTTAAGCTAATGTGTAATGGTAGGGTGATTGTGAGATGAAATGTAGGATCTACAGTTTAACGTGGAATCTGAACCACAGTGGAGGCCTGGCATTTACAGAAATAATAATTGAAAGTTTATCGGAAAAAAAAATATATATATGGAAAATTTTCCGTTTCACATCTCTATACACCCGGTGACCTAAATACTACATCTCTCATGGTCAAGTATGTCATACTCTAAAAATATATACTATATATACTGTATATTATCCATCATCCACTTTTAACTAACACACACGTATCGATAACGTTCAAGATGTGTATTGAACATGTCAGGTTCCAACACGGGATAATTTATACTGTACTGTGAGAATACGCCATGTGGGGTTCGATGGATAAGGGAGGTAGGTAGCTTGTAGGGGGCTAAGTCATGACGTGTTCAAATCAGCAAGCCTAGTTCTATAGCTTGCTTTTTCTTCCATACAAAGACCTTTAATATAAAGATCTCAGTTATACGTTATAAATTCCTCAATATTAAAGTGTTTTTATTAGTTTTTTTTCAGAAATATTCTGTATCTACCCTGTTTTTTTATAGAAACAAAAAGTTTCATGTGTTTTCCGGATTTACAAGTGCGTAGTGATCTTATTCTTTTTATATGAGCACTGGTTAAGTGAAAAAGATGGCGGACTACTTTTTCTTTTAAATGACTGGTAGTAGCAGTAGCAGTAGCAGTAGCAGCAGCAGCAGCAGTAGCAGTAGCAGTAGCAGTAGCAGCAGCAGCAGTAGCAGCAGCAGCAGCAGTAGCAGCAGCAGCAGCAGTAGCAGCAGCAGCAGCAGCAGCAGTAGTAGTAGTAGTAGTAGTAGTAGTAGTAGTAGTAATAGTAGTAGTAGTAGTAGTAGTAGTATTTTATATGAGAACTGAACTGTATTGCATTATAGTTATTATTTATATTTTAGCTTAATAATTAAATTAATTAATACACTAAACTAAAATTAATATTATTTCTTGAAAATATAAACAATAGTACTGAACATGTAAGTTTAGCTTAAAATAATTTACATTGGAAATAATTTTCAAACTAATTTAAATTTTAAAAAGATCCAGGATTGATGGATGGCTAAGCAAATGGGAGGATAGTCAGATGCAGTGATGTATGATTGGAGGGTAGAATGGATGGATGGGTGGATGGGTGGATGGATGGGTGGATGGGTGGATGGATAGATGGATGGGTGCATAGATGTATGATGTATGGCTACGTGGATGGATGGTTACATGGATGGTTGGTTGAAGGGAAGGATGAGTATAAAGCTGAATAGAGATTTATAGTTACAGGGCATCCAAAGCACGGTTTTATTATTTGAATTTACACCCTATTTTTCCTTCTTTCTCCATCCCTTAAATTAAGTTTGCGAGTATCCATTATGTAATAACGTACCCAGTAAGTATCCTAAATTAAATTTGACTACTAGACGTAACATTTGAATTTAACATGTTATAAAATATTTAATTTAATAAAACTTTAAACAACTTCATTCATATATGTTTGAGTAAATGTATAAATATTGACCCAAACTTTCTTAATTTATAGCAGTACTGTTCAAACGAAGATGTTCACTAAAACAACGTAACACTCTACTCTTTTGAATAAAGACAGATTCGTACTTTTTAACAACTACTAACGTTTTGTTAATTTCACTAAAGAATTTAAATTACATTTTATTTATAGATTTATATCTTAAACTTAAGCTATAAAATAATACCATAGCACTGTATTTATTCACTTTTATCACATTAGAGTTCATCTGTTTCATTTATAAAAATAGCTAAATAGTCTTATTTCATCTCTGAATATCTTTGTGTGTTTTTTCGGGCTTTCTTTCTAATTAGGTTAACTTTTTACTCCTCCCTTCCATATTCCCTCAGGCTAACACTGACTAGCCACTGTTTTAAATATCCTAAACAAAGAGATGTGTTTTAACGAGATTTCAAAACGGACCCAAATGGACCGCAAGGACTTTATATAAAAGTCAGCATTTATTAGAGAAGTCGGAGTGGTGTAATTAATACATGTTCGTGAGCACAGTGCTTTTCCAGACCACTTATTTCTTTTGTTATTTGCCTCAGTTTTATAAACAAAAAACATGGATTTAAAAGTCCTTTAATTTTTCACTCGAGTTTAAAAATACGTCCAATCAAATAATATCATCAAATTGATACTCTAAATGGGCACTGGTTATTATCGATAAATAATCTTCTAGTTTATTTTATTTTTAATAACTAATGTATTGGCAAACTTTTATGCATTTTCTCACGACTATCTCCCATAATTTCACCTCCAATTTAATTATTAATAGGCCTTTTGTTAATAATTATTGTACCATTATTTTTTTTAATTAATGTTTTAATGTGTTTAATTTGTAGCCAACCCCAAATTTAAAATAGCTGCTTCCCCCAATTATGGTTACATGTTTTTCAGTGTCATTCTCACAATAGACTGGATAGCCTTTGAGTTCGAGGTTCGAGTCTTGGCTGGGTAAACTGAGCCTGAGTTTCTAAATGTGATTTATCATAGTGGTTTTCCCAACCTGTTTATTACACTTATGCGGCTGCATTTATCTAAAACTACTTCCATAGACACCAACCCTCTAATTAGTTTAAAAATACCCATGGGCTTAAACTTAATAATATTAAAATAAAAATAGCCCACTAGGGCCTATTAGAGTGCCTTTTTTTTTAGCTACAAAGAATTTTAAATATTTAATTGCTCATCATAGATAAGTTTTATTGATTGAATTTTTTCTTTTTTTAGCATCGCATCTTACTACCCACTCGGGTTGTACACTTATGTACTAATTATTCTAATAGTTTTAGGGATCATGAAGGCTATATTTATAAGAAGTGTAGCCATATTTTCGTGTAGGAAGAGTGGGAAAACATTTTGGGAAAAGCACCCTCAGTATATCCAACCGAGATTCGAACCTCAATCTCTCCATCATCGGCAGTCCAATTTATTGCGAGAGGGATGCCTTAGAGTATTTGGCCACTAAAGCTGGTAATTATTTATTGAAAAGGTTTATTGATCATAAATATTAAAAGAAAAAATTAATAATCATGGATGTTTGGCATAATGATATTCATAGTTAAAAATGTTTAGAATATATACAAGATTTTTAAATTTAAATAAAATATTAAGAATCTAAAAAAAAAAAAATTGTGTCTGTGATGGTTTCTTACATTAAAGATTGTAGTGATATATTTATTTCAACGTCATTTTAAAAACAGTATAATTTGCACTAATGTGCGTTGCTAGTTTTATTTTAATAAGTTTCAAATTATAGTTTAATAAATTTAAATGTGAAAATGAAGCTCATTTGATGAAGCACGTGCCCTTAACTAGTTGTGCTAGAGTTAGTAATATTTGCGAGGATAGCTGGACAATGTTGCAGCGGTTTGTCTTTTGCTGTAGGACTACATGCAAGCCAAGGAGGTAGATAGCAGGTCTCCCATACCCACCTACCCACCCACCCACCCCTCCCCAGAATACCAGACAATGATTCATGGTCACCATCAGTTACCCCGAGACAACACAGGAACAGGAACGGCTAGGGGGACAGGTGCAGAACGACGCATGGCGTCGTATTTACAACATGGGCCACGATTTATGTTCTTTAAAAAAAAATGGTGTCTCCTCAGATGTACTTTTTAGTTTTAGTATTATTATTATTATTGTAATTTTTCAAGCACTTAAAAATGTCTAGGAAAATGAAAGGATTGGTTGAACTGTTAGAACATCTGACTCTAGTCCATTGGCATTGACTTTGGCGAAACCAAAAGGATAAACGCATATTTTTGGCATTTTTCTGGTGTCGTACTACATTTTAGTAAAAAAAAATCTACTTCGGATTATATAATCGGGATCAATTACAATAGGGGTTTCTTCTGATATTATAAACATATTAGGCTAAGATTATATCAATGTGTGATCTGTAGCACACACATACATACATATACATACATATACACATACATACATATAAACATACATACATATACATACATATACATACATATATACATACATACATATAAACATACATACATATGCATATATACATATACACATATACACATACATACATACAACTGAACAGGGCAAACATATTTTACGGTTTTTTTTACTTCAAGATAAAGTTCAATCGATGCCAAATTTTGTATATATATAGATATACCATATATATAATAGTTTATGAAATAATTTTAATTATAAAATGTACTGTATATAATAGTTATCTATTTTTTGAAAATATAACCTTTAATGTGGATATCAATGGAAACGTCCACAGTTGAACTCATTTTATTGACGCACAGCGGCTAATGTGGACTTCGAATATAAGCCGTTCCACTCTTAAACAGTACAGGGGTTTATGTACAGGTACCATCTATTTCTAACTCGATGGTTTCCCCGTTAGGACTATTATTTTTTTATATCTAGCATAGTTGCTGTTTTGTAGCTTAAAAACTAATATAGTGTTTTATATGAAAGAAGCATACTATATTATATAGTATTCACCAATGCATCTTATGAAAGCAATAAAAACTATCAATTAAGATTTTAAATAACTTATTTTCTATAAAATATGATAATTAACATTGTATCTCACTCAGTTTCATAAGTTTCCAACTATAACACGTCATAAATCTCGTTACATTGTGTGAAAGATAATAATATAATGGTGTCTGGTAAAACTAATTAACAATGCCTTATATTTAGAACAGAAAATATCCATAAACCAGCCTAAAATTAATCATTATTAAAGGGTAAACCCACATTTTACCGATGATTAATTTTTCGGACATGCCGGGAATCGAAGCCAGGACCCATAGCTCAGTAAATGACAAGCTAACTACTGGAATATGATTTATTGTATCTTTTATCGAAAGTTAAACTAAAGTTGTAAACGACTTTATGTATCGTAAAAATCTAATAAAAATGTGTATGAATTAGGTAATTGATTAATTAAGTCCACACACATTTACATGGAGAAAATAGGAGAAAACCAGGGGTGTAGTGGAGCGGGAACGGCGTTCAGTCACTGTTTTTTGGGAAAATATTAAATTTCAACATGCCAAATAAGTATTAAAATTTTCTTGTGATAAATATAGGAAAATATGTTTTGTAAAGTAATTTACTGTGCAATTCCAAGTCAACGAATTGATTTTATATCAATGTTATGTTAAAACTTTTTTCGTACCATGAATCAATAGATTCTGATGAAATTTACTGCGCTCTACGTGAATTCTTGGAATTTTAGGTGAAGTGCGCTAAGTAAGTCCCTGCCTTAGTAACCATTACCGGTAAAAAAGAAATGCTCCAAATATCTCCTAGAGACATTTATATTTTTGAAATTTTTCCACCTCCGGTGGTTGGATCCTCCCACCCTCCTTCAACTTTGGAGTGGCTATGGCCTTGCATTGTGGCACTGCTAAATTTACGACCACAACACTGGAGAAAACAATTTTTTATCTGACGTTAAAAACCATCTTCAGTTCCACATTTCATATAAGTGTTTGTGCACAGTGTTTATTTAAGGCGAGCTTAATGTAGTAGTAATAATAATAATCATAGTAATACACAATTATTGATATTAACTTAACTTCAAATGCCTTGCCCAAAAGTGCTCAAACTTTATGTGACGTGTCAAGTCTCAAATATAAAAACTATATTTTCTCGAGAGGATAGTATCTGGCATCTGCGCACTCTTTAAGACCTGTACTGCTTGTGAGGCTTGTATCTCAAGATAGTCTTAACTCGAAAAAAACTTGACACCACAATTTTGAAAACTCCACGACGTGAGCTACAAGAATACACAATAAAAAATAGGTGATTTCATTTAAAAAAAAACAAAGTAACCTTAATGTGACCTTATCGTGACCTTAGCAACGCCAACCAAGGTAATCTTCACTAAATTAATTTACCCCTACCCCCGTTTCCAAATTAAACAACATTTAATTCAAATATTTTTTCAACAACATTTTAGGTATTTAGTTGAAAAGTTTTCAAATGAACGCTCAGATCAGGTAGAGCGATATAACGGATGTTCCTTTAGTGATCATGCCAAATTTCTCCTGGTACTTGCAGAAATTAGAAAAAATGGACCTATGAGATGATCTAATCTCTCATCTTCCATTATACTGACCAGAACTATATTATTACATTCCACCATCTTAATATCAGTCTGGACTATCCGAATTTAACTGCTCTAAAGAGGTAGACATGGGGATTTAGAAGAAATACACACTAATTTTCATGGAGAGAGTGTGAGAAATCCTTAAGGAAAAATCACCCTCATTACACTCAGCTGGGATTCTAACCCAGATCTCTTCGTCACTGACAAACAAGACAAAATAATCCAGCCATTTAGTACACGTACCCACCGATGGCCTCCCAAAACTGTTAATAAATTCAATCATGACTACAACCAATGTAATAGTGCCATGTTATAATTACGAATAAGGTAGCGTAGGTAGAAGGGGAAGAAAGCAAGTCAAAGATATTTTATTTCTAATTATTTGAGAGGTGGGTGACCTGGTGGTCTAGGGGTACGGTGTCAGACTTCTATGCTGGCGGCCGGGGTTCGATCCTCGGTCCCGGCACAGATTTATCTGATTTCCAAACCCTTCCTACACCTCTGACAAGACATCTTGTGAATGTGTGGAATGCCAGGTCACCACCGTGGTTCGGATTCCACGTTAAACTGTAGGTCCTTCATTTCATCTCACAATCACCCTACCATTACACATTAGCGTAAGTGCGTATAACCCGAACGGGTAGTAAGACGCGGTGCTAATAATAATAATAATAATAATAATAATAATAATAATAATTTGAGGTATTTAACGTGCACTTTCTGAACAAACTATTTATATCAGCACACGAGAATGTCTATGAACGAGAGTGAAAGGGTCTACCAATTTTGCCGGGAAAGATATTTTCACTTGCATTCTAGAGTTCTTTTGCATGCCACAATTGCCCTGAGACTGACGGCTTTATTTCAGCTCTGAATTAAGTTGTGTTGCAGATATTTATTGCTCAAGAAAAATCCGTCAGCCCTGGATGGGTTTGAACCGACGAACATTGGGCCATTATGTGAGCATTTTAATCCAAGATCACCCAGGTTGGATAAGTACATCAAAGAAACATAAAAGTTTATTAATCATCTTTAGATAGTATGACAGAAGGATATAGAGAATAAGGTGAGTCAATTAGAATAAACAATGTACTTCCTGGTGCTGACAATCATCAGGAAGTTCAGATTGAGCAGTTAAATAAATAAAATTGGAGATTAGTGGCGTAAAGATGAGATTGAGCTATGTGACCAAAAGCAATACCATCCTTCGCGGAAGTAACGGCTTCGGTGCCTCAGTAGAGGCACTTAGTCCAGCAAGGAAGTTATACCAAATGTGTGATGACTTAAAAGGTCAACGTATACGTCTCTATATATTATATAGAATAAATATGAGCACATTTGAAACAAATATGGTCGAGGTAAAAAGAAACTAGTTGGTAAAAGTGCGTGCGAGACCAGCTAACAGACAACCCGTGAGAGGGCTGCTTTCAAGATAGCGACTGGGAATATAAGGTTCCCAACTTCAATTGCAGTGCTGAGGAAACTAGAAGGAGGCTTGACTACCTGCTGGGAAGAATCCGCAGAGCTTCTCTTTGAGACAATGCTCTTGCATGACACCGAAGACGATGAAAACGAGTACCACGCGAGGATAAAATGACTTAAGACTGACGACTAAGTTAAAAATAAGGGCATGGATCTCGTAGCCTAGGAAGAATTAAAAAGCTCATAAGCACATTGAAAAAGCACAGAGCACCATAAGCATTAAGCCAGAATTTATTCAACAAACTGAACAAATCTACCCATCCATTGCTCAGCTTATGAATGAGAGTCTAAAACAAGGAAAAGTGTTTAACGTCTGGAATCCAACAGGGTGGTGAACTTGATTAAAGGAGATAAGTATACTCTCCTTACAAAAGCATACAGGCCAATATGTCTCTTAAATACATGTGGAAAACTGCAAGAAAATATATTATGCACAAGACTCCAAAAAATCGATAGGTAGATGTTATGTACTGAGGACAGTATGGTTTCATGAAGGGTGGATCTACAGAAGACGCAATCAACTACGCTTTGAGTTTAATAGATAAATCACGGGCAAAATACACGGTGTGGGTATTCGTGGACATCTCTGGGGCCTTTGATAATCTGTGGTGGCCAGCGCTATTCAAAAAACTTCGATAAATATTATGTCCTGGGTAACTATACCAAAGCTTCAAATTATATTGTAAGAACAGCTATGCTACCTAGAGGTGTCCGGGGATATCCTAAAGCAAGAAACTGAGAGAAGGCTGTCCTCAAGGTAAAGGGAGCGGACGGGTGTTTTGGGACGTGGGCCTTTCACATTGCCCACAAGAAATAAAGTATCTTTCTAGAACAGCAGGGTTGGTGGCCTTCATAGATGAACTAATAATATAAGTGGAAGGTAAATCAAGAATTGAACTTGAAAGAAAGTACAACCAGACACTGGAAAGTCTGAATACCCGGTTTAAATAAGTAAAACTTAAACTGGCACCGTTTAAGATCTCATATATACATTTCAGGTGGAGATATCTAGAAAATCCATTACTTAAAATTAGTGAGAAGAACACTAGGTGGAGCAAGACTACCAGATACCTAGGTGTGACACTAAACGAGAAATGCAACTTCAAAGCCCACATGGAGCAAGTATGTGAAAAAGCTAAAAGTAGGATAACTGATGAATTATAAACATAAGCGTAGGACAGAGGATATGTTAACTCCCTGTTTCTAAGAATAAAAGTTATTGTGAAGCTATACGAATTGCCATGGTGGGCTATGAAGCATATGTATGTGAATCTCAATTAAATAAGATTAAAGAATATGAGAGGTATTCTCCTGAGAATTTCAGGTGCATGTTCAACATTTACAGATTCAAATAGCGTAGCAGTGGCTGTCGGTCCACTTGACCTATGGACCTAGCCCTGATATTCCGGAAAGCAAATTTACAAACAGGACGATCCAATAGGGTAAGATGACGGAATTTTCTCCAAGAGCCATATAGCCTTGGAGCATCAGATGAACATCCCAATAAACAACAAGTATAATGTGTACAAACTCTTTTGTAAATGCAGTAAACTAGATTAGTTTTAAGTTAAAGTTTAGGATACATTAGTTAAGGAGCTAATTCCAGATGTAGTTATAAAATAAAATAAAAAACAAATATATATCTATACATATATATATTAAAGTGCAAGTAGACCAATATGACCTGGAATAAAATAATACAATACTAGATCAAGTATCAATAGAATAATACTCACCTAACCCCTCAAATGATAGCTTTTGTTCTTAGGGAAAACACACACAAATGTTCATGTTTTCTAAGAAGCCAGTGTCGCAATAGATTATATTACCGGTGATGAAGAGGTCAAGGTTAGAATTACAGCCACGTGGTTTATACTTGTGATTTTACGCCACCCTGTCCAAGCTGATATAGGTTCATTTACTTTTACAATCTTCCTTCCTTATAAAGCTTAGATTAACCATTCAAGCTACCCTTGACTTAAAATTAATTTCGATCAAATACACTTTTTTTTTTATTGAAATCAAAACTATCACGGTAAACTACATCCACGCCAAGATGTAGCAGTCTTAGCTTGATGGATTACAATATGTTTCTATTTCATAAGCTACACCCTAGTAAAACCCATCGAGGTAAGCTTGCTATCTTTCATGGCAAATGAAGTTAGGCCCTAATATATTAATCTCATATGTGTACTTGAACATATAGCGTCTTATGATGAGCTACAACGTTGTATTACAAAAAACTGGACACTAAACCATTATTTGTCATATTTCACCACAACCAAAATAGTATAATGTCCTAAACTCACTGAGGCCCATTCCACTGTGTACGTCCGCAGTTGACTATATCTACCAGGCTATGGATACGACCATCACGAACGTTTTGTTATGACTGACAGCCCAAGACCAAGAGGCTTATCAACACCACGTGGTCGCAAGTATGATCTTCCGGCGCAAGATGGCTGCCGATGCCATTGGACGGTTCTGGATGTATCCAGTACTCTCTCGTCACATGTTCCCCGTCCACTACTACCCCTTCCCCTTCTTTTCTTTCCTTGAGCAATTGAAGTGGAATTAATTCTGCCAGGAGGTCAGAGACCTGATCACTCTTGGCAGGATATACATCTAGGGCACATCTACGTATAAAATGTAAGCTCTGAATTAATTTTTGGTCTTTGTAATCAGAAATTTATTTTTGACTAGTAGTACAATTGAAATATTCAGAGCTCTTTATGAAGAATATTATGTTAAATATGCAAAGTCTTTTACAAGGAAAGCTTGTTAAATATTCAGAGTCCTTTATAAGGAATATTATGTTAATTATGCAAAGCCTTTCGCTAATAAAGATAGTTAAATGTTCAGAGTCCTTTTATAAGGAGTATTATGTTAATTATATAAAGTCTTTTGTTAAGAGTGTAATTTTCAGAGTTCTTTAATAAGGAATATTACGTTAATCATGTAAAGTCTTTTGTTAGGAAAGATATTTAAATATTCAGAGTCCTTTTATAAGAAAGCTAGTTAATTATGTCGAGTCCTTTACAAGGATAAATATTTAACTATGCCGGGTTCCTTTCTAAGGAATATTATGTAAATATTCAGTCTTTTACTGGGAAAGATATTTAAATATGCATAGTCTTTATTTTTTTGAGGAATAGTATGGTAATTATTCAGAGTCCTTTTACAAGGAATTGTTTGTTAAGCATTCAGAATCCTTCCGACTTATATTAAATATTCTGTCCTTTTTTAGTATATATATATACCTTGTTTATATATATATATATACCTTGTTTATATATATACAAATTATATATATACCTTGTTTATATATACACAAAGTATATATATATATATATATACCTTGTTTAAATATACACAAAGTATATATATACCTTGTTATACATATATATACAAAGTATATATATACCTTGTTTATATATATATACAAAGTATATATATACCATTTGTACATAAGCTAGAACGACTAAAAAAGGACAAAATATTTAACATAAATGTAAGTTTATACATTAAACTTACATTTATCCTGCTTATAAATAAAATTTACATTTAAATACTTATCCTCTGATATGTTGATTTCTATCTATTTATTTTTACTCTATCCTGGGAATATTCTTTATTATTTTCTGGTCATTATGTATTTTATTTAGCGCTAAAATGCTGAATGGGTTGCAGAGAAACAGGAGCAAATATATTAAGTAATAATATATTTGTTTTTATTGTCCTGTCGGCTTACTCTGCATTTATTTCCCCTCTTTTTAAGCTGTTTAATTTTGTATGTCTGCCTTGGTCCTGGAGGACGAAAAAGGAGCTACAAACATTAGGAAAGATGTTAAGCCTAAACATGAGATATTTATTCCCCACCCTCCTAATTCATATATTGTTCACATTATTTATTAAACTTCCAAATAAAATAAAAATGGTAGCTACAGTAAATGTAACTGATATGTTATTTTAAATCACATTCGGTTAGTAGTAAATTAATTGTTTGAAAGTCAATTTGTAACGAATTATACATTTAAGTCAATTTGTAGAATTATACATCTCCATAGTTTATTATTCACATCTTTATTCACTATTACGACATTTTAAATGAGAGTGGGTAGTAGATTTATTTGTGTTAAGTTGTTAAGTTGCAAGGTATGGCGACATCCTCCTACGTCTCTGTTTAGAAAGACAACGCAGTTTTATTAACAGAAACGCACCTGGATGACCACACCTTTTTTTCTTTTGGGAAGCTTCGAGAACGAAATGTCGCTTTATATACCCCTTCAGGGTATGCATCTTTTCACTTTCCTTCCTGACGAGGAGCCGTGTAGGTAGAATCTATGACATCTTAATCTGTGTTCTAAATCTCATTTAATATAACGTAATAGTCGGGCTTTTATTAAAATCTATAACGTGATAACTATCTAGCAAAAAACTGTTTATCTACTTCAAATAAAAAACACTATAAAACACCAGAACTTTTAATTTATAAAATAAGACATAATCCCTTTTTAATTATTATAATTCAGAACAGCAAACTTGGACCCAATTCAATCGTTGTATCAAATGTCACCACAATGGTGGTGTACAAACATTAATATATCAGGCTAGCTCTTTTAAACGTTACAAATAATTGTTTAGGATTAAGCCTCTAATAAAAATAACAATAACATCTATGTGAAAATCAGTGGTTTTTTTTTTCAATTGTGAATTTAAAATATTGTCTAATCGTCTATTATAAATTATTCTTTGCTATTTGAGGATTCAAAGAACCCATACTTTAAAGGTTGTTTTTAATGTTCAATGGTGATTGACAAATAAAATGTCTAATGGTTGATAACATTTTCCCAGGTCTAAGTATCCCCCGAACCTTGCCATGCTATGCCACTGGCCTATAGTCTGTTATTGTCCCGCGGACCAGTTATACCAGTCATCCCACTCTGGCACCAGTGAAAGCTTTGACGGATAGGCAGCCAAAAACACAAGGCTTGCAATACAAATGACTTCCTTAGACACTGGTCTCCTCCATACTCTCTGCGAGTCCTTTTTACCACAAAAGATGAAGAGAGCGAACACATGTGATGGTTGCTATCAGATAACGCACCCAGCGAGACCCAGGTCATCTCAGTTTAATGCCTTTTCTTGTTAATTTACTTAATTTGTTTAGTTGAAGTATTAGGCATTATTTAATATTAAATTTTGTTGAAGTGTAAGAGAAGAGGGAAACATTGACTTCGCCATTAAAGTCGTAATATTATTTGTTTTACGTTGCGTTCTAAAATCAGCACAGTATTAATTCCTTTCATTCCGATACATTTTGTAGTCTAGTGGTAGAGTTTCTGGTTACAAATTCAGAGGTCCTCAGTTCAATCCTCGGATCTTTCTGTGAAGCAGTGTGTATGGAAAGGGGTCAACTCAGCCTTGTGGGGACAAATGAGTAGCTTCTTTTTCACTGGGTCAGTATAGCTCGATTGCGGGCTGACGCAATTTTTTTTTTTAATATTATTAACTTTTTATTTCCACGTCGTGTATTTTTACCTATTCGGACTAAATGAATTTTAATCGCGTTAGTAAAGTAGGAATGAAAAAGATAAAATATAAAGGAATTGTGTCCGCATTCATTGCAAGGGAACTGTTTGAAAAAATACCCATAATACACCCTGTCAGGATCTGAACTCCGACCTCCCCATTATTGGAAATGAGCCTGACATTTAGTCTACTTGATCACCGATTCTGTAAACACATCTTCTTCAATAAGCCACAAAGCACCTAAAAGGGATGGTAGGTATACAAGAGCCCTTAACGAGGGCATAACATTTGAAATAGGTCTCTTAGGAAATGAAAAACTAAACAGAAACTTAGAAGTGAAATATGTATAAACTCACACCAAGAAATAGTGTGTTTTAATTCAGAGCTATATCTGCCTATTAAATTCCAATGAATAATCTTGTGGCAAAGGATTGTGTAGAGTGGATATGAATCCAAGACTATGGATTTTTGTCAATTCGCTGAGCCCTTACATATTGCCAGACTGGAATAAAAGATAGGGCCGCTGCCACAAAAATAAAAATAAGTCAGCATTATTGACCCCTCAAGTTTTTATTTGGACTAGACTCTTTGATGATCCTGCAATTCAGTGAAATATTTAAGCGCGTTATTGGATGTACCAGTTAATAATACTATGTTTGAGAATAGCAAAAATAAGTGTAGACACTTTTAAAATAAAGTGTACTTATTTTTATATGGGTTATTATAAAGACACTTAGACATTGTCCCCTTAAATATGTGCAATATATAATATGTATACCTATTAAAACTACAGTATTATCTTAAAATAGCATATTTGGATATATGCTATATAATTCACTTTACAATTTAATGAACACTTTTATCGCCAACTCTTTGTAAGCTCATCTTCTGAAGACAATTTCGAGAACCTTATACATTTTTAATTCAAAGTGATGAGAAACTGGTTTTCTATGGATATGTGAGTTTTAGTACGAAATAAATTCTCGCTGCTGTTTTTATGTTTTACCAGAACATAGCAAGCAGCTTTATATAATGTTTTATTAAAGAAGCAGAGACCAACTAAAACCTGATTTATGACCTTACCATCAAACAAACACAAACTACCGCAAGTTATTTTTAATTCTAAGTTTTCTAACAAAAGTTTTAACCTCTTTTATATATTTTTTCAAATCGGTTAAACTCGCTTCATTGGCCGCGTAGCGTGCTAATCTTGCAATAGACCAGACTACCGATGACTGGGAGATAAAGGTTTGAATCTCGGTTGGGTGTACTAAGAGTGGCTTTTCTAAAATGGTTTTCAACGCAAATTCAGATACACTTCTTCTAAAAATAGCCCCCTAATTACTAAAATCAATAGCTTAATTAGTACATAAGTGTATAATCTAGATGCGTAGTAAGACGTGGTGCAAAAAAAATTGTCAAAGTGTCTAATGCCTTTGTCAGTCTATGCTCCTTTCCAAAACCTAACTTTCAAATTTATAAATAATCTAAAGAAAGGTCTTTAGTATGTGAAATGTAAGTATATATTGATAACTGGGTTGGTGACCTGGTGGTCTAAGGATAAGGTGTCACTTCTGTGTTGAGGGTCCAGGGTTCAATCCTCGGTCCCGGCACAGATTTATCTGATTTCCAAACCCTTCCTTCACCTCTGACAAGACGTGTATTAATCACAACTTGTGAATGTGTGGAATTCCAGGCCTCCATCGTGGTTCGGATCCCACGTTAAACTGTAGGTCCTTCATTTAATCTTACAATCACCCTACCATTACGCATTAGCGTAAGTATGTATAATCCGGACGGGTAGTATGATGCAGTGCTAATAATAAAAATATCTGGGTTGTTATATATTCATTTTGTCATTAAAATTGAATAATAAAAAATGTTAAAAGACTTAATTTAAAAAGTAAGCTCTCTTAATATTGAAAAGAAGGATAAAAACGTATAATTTAAATATTATGAACCGGTTTTATATAAGTGGCTTTCACAAAACCTTTTAACCTGTTTAAGCTTTCTTGAGATAATTAATGTGAACATAGTATGAAAATTTAAAATTGTTAATGAATCTCTAAAATATAAATTTGAAACATTTACAAACTCATCCCTTGAAAATTCGTACGAGTTATTTAGAGCTTTAACTAAACAATTTAAAAAAACACGAATAAGTATAACATGAATAATAATGTACCATTGTCCCAAAATACAACCAGCATTCTTAACCTCAAATTCTCTCCTTTTCATCATACACTAATTTACAGTTCCAGACTATCATCCACGATAAAACACAGACCATGCACCAAGTCTTCCTGATCTAATACACAGAGATATTTCATTGCGATATTTCACTTGCTCAAACATTATTAAATTAACACTTTCCTTTAAACAATTATAGTTTTTAAAGATGCGAAAAATGTTTTAGTTAAGTCTCAACTCTAGGGTGGCCGTATGTTCTAAGGCGCTACGCTCGCAATGTACTAGAGTGCCTATGACGGGGAGATTGAGGTTAGAATCTTTGTAGAGGGGGTACTGAGGATGGTTTTTCTAGAATGTATTTTCCACTCCCTCTCCACGCAAATTTGGATAAACTTCCTCAAATGTATAACCTTACTTATCGCTATAGCCATTAGCGTAAATAGTATTATATTATTATTAGCACCGCGTCTTACTATCCATTCGCGTTATACGCACTTACGCTCATGTGTAATGTGTAGGGTGATTGTGATATGAAATGAAAGACCTACAGTTTAACGTGGAATCCGAACCACGGTGGAGGCCTGGCATTCCCCACATTCACAGGATGTCTTGTCAGAGGTGAAGGAAGTGTTTGGTAATCAGATAAACGTAAATAGTACATGGCGTATAATCCGAAAGGGTTGAAAGTTGCGTTGCTAAAACAAAACTAAATGGTAAAATAATCAATGTATAAGATTAAATTTCTCGATGAAGGAAAGCCGTTTTGATTTAGTAATAATAATAACAATAATCTAACGTCGGGATGTCAAAAGAAAATAACCTATCACTTAAGAGAGTGCTTTATAATACTTGGTCAACAATGTGTGAAATTGTTGCAGAAGTTACCTGTGAAAAGGACAATGTGAATAAATTATTATTATTATTATTTCGGACTTCTATGCTGGGAGTCCGGGGTTCAATCCTATGTCCCGGCACAGACTTATCTGATTGACAAACCCTTCCTTCACCTCTGACAAGACATCTTGTGAATGTGGGGAATGCCAGGCCTCCACCGTGGTTCGGATCCCACGTTAAGCCGTAGGTCCTCCATTTCATCTCACAATCACCCTACCATTACACATTAGCGTAAGTGCGTATAGCCCGAACGGGTAGTAAGACGCGGTGATAATAATAGTAATAACAATAATAATAACATTACTATTAAGTTGCTTCATATCTCCATGACACTCCCACCCACCTCCCCAAAAAATGTGTAATAATAATGAAAATTAATCGAACAAATATAGGAACCCCATTGGTTCAGCGATTTTTTTAAATGCAGTCAGGTGTATAAGTCAGCAACCACAACCAACGCCACCGTCGTACAGTCTAGTCTGTTTCCTCGACCCTGAGAATGTACCTTCAGGAGGCCACAAAATTGACGTGTAACCACAAAACCTGTCTCCAAAAGCAATCAAAATGGACGGACGTTAATGAAACGCTCGTCGACCGGGGACGTTGCATGCTGAGATATCGGCAAGAAACTACTTCCCCTGCATATCGAGTGTATCTGCAACCCTGTGTACTGGAGCAAAGGAAGACCCGACATCGGCTCCTACGATAATGTTGTACCCTCATTGTCAGTGGTTTCCAAGCTGGTGGTCACGACTCGATTCAAATAGAATTGTATGTGGATAAAATACTAGCAAAAAAACTGTCAGATTACTACTGTATTACAATATAAAGCTTCTAAAAATACTTCAATAAAGAGTTTACTAGATAAACTACAGTAGCCCCATGACTTCTTTGGTGCTGACTGACAGATCAAAGCTGACTTTTGACAGTCAACATTTAGGTATATATCTAAATGTTGACTGTCAGAAGTGACAGAATTCTAAACATATGGTTTTTCAGATCATATAGTTTGGCTTAGGGATACATAATTTGGTCTGGTAACTTTTCAAAGCCGGTAGCTCTCAGCTGTGAGCTGTCAGTCAGCACCAAAGAAGTCATGGGGTTACTGTACGTTAGTTAAATTGTAGCTTTTAAAACTTGATACACTAATATAATCTAAGCTTTACTGGGGCTATTAAATCAAATTTGATTAATTTTTGGTTCTGATTTTATTACTGTTATGGAAACTCTTGTAGAACTATTTCTCAGTAACTCAATCTCAAATGTAACATTTACCTTTTTTATAATTTTTTTTAGCATCACGTCTTACCATCTTTTCAGGTTATACGGCTATGTACTAGTTACAATAATGGTTCAGGGATAAGGAAGGCCAAGTTTAGAGGAAGTGCACCCACCTTTGCATGGAGGGAGAATGGAAAGCCATTTAGGAAAAAACTCCTTCGGTGCACCCAACTGGGATCGAACTCCAATCTCCCCAACTTCGGCAGTCTAGTCCAACAATAAATTAGCGGTTTAGACCGCGTGGCCACCGAAGTAGACTTCAATTATTTATTCAATCGTAGTCATTAACTCTCAAACAAAGAAAATTTGTTCATAACAAACAGGTATGGCTACCAAAATACATTTCATAACATAAACACAAAAGCAAATTTCTGCTTGCTGTGCATTCTGGTGTTTAATTGGCTATTTATTAATAAATAGTCTCTCTTAGCATCCTCATTCACTGATACGTCTCAAGTCAATAGTTATCTATAATACACTTCATGCATAATGTGTATAAAAGTTAAATCATCTTAATGCATTGTGCACAATTTACTATGTATCGATTATAAACGTTATCATTGAAAATAATTTATTTCAACTTCTTGCGAACTATGTTCTATACATGATTCGATATTAGTTAATGTGTTATGCATAAATATAAACCCAGCCTAAGCCAAAACCACTCATGTGATCAACATTCCTTAACAACACTTTTCCAAATAAACAATCAAATAAATGATTAGTTATTTATTTAAAAAATAATATAAACCTATAAACCACTTCGGTGGCCGCATGGTCTAAGGCGTTACTCTCACAGTACACTAAAATGACGATGACGGGGAGATGAAGGTTTACTGAGGGTGGTTTTCCCTAAATATTTTTCCACTCTCCTTCTATGCAAATGCGGGTACATTTCCTAAAATTAAATATTAATCACTAAGACCATTAGCGTAGTTAGTGCATAAGTGAATCCGATACCTCAGCTCAGTCGGTAACCTGTCTGTCTACTGAGCTAAGGGTCCCAGGTTCAATTCCTGGCATGGCTGAAAAATTTGTATTGATGAAATGTGTGGTTACCCTTTCACATTGATAAATTAATGGCTGGGGACTGGATGTTATATTATAAGGCATATGAGGCTGTGACAGGCCTAGCAAGCCGCTAGTGTAAAAGATATGGCTTGAATAAAAAACTGACCCAGATCACAGGCTGGAAACAGTAATGGATGTGAAGTAAAGTACATAAACGTATAATCCAAAAGGGTTGTAAGACTTTGTTAAAAAAAAAAGTCTGGATCAACGTATAACATTTCAACAACAAAAAAGTGTATAAAGTCAAATAAAAGTAGGCCTGATACAAATAATTATATTTATATTTTTTGTACTAACTTTAAGAGTGGAGAAGAAACAAAATTAACAACGATTACTATTTTCTGGAAGACCTATTATATACATTATATTTTCAAAGCTTAAGTAATTGGAACTGTAAAAATAATTTCAAAACAACAAAATTCACACAAAAACACTTTAAGTTGTTTGTGAAAATGGATTAATAAAAACATTTGACGTTTAAAGTGGATGGAAAAAATAATTTAAAAAAAAACTACGAAAGATACAAAGATGAGCGTTGTCATAGTACAAAGAGATAAAAGACGGTCATTTTAGTGACAGATATGTTACAAGACGCAACAAAACTGCTCGTGGTTACATGTGTTCGCTGCTTTGAACATGTAGGTCAAATTCTGAATAACACAGTGTGTAAAAATGAGCTATAGTACGATTTTGGTAGGAAAAACAGTATAAGTTAGTTACTAAAGTAACTAAAATAATTTTAATATATGGACACATCAAGTAATTTTATCTGCAGCTGTCACTTTTGATAGATATGATCAATATTTATAGAATAACACAAACAATAAAATCAAATTTGATCAATGTTGGCAAAACAAATATCTCTACCGATCTTCCAACCCAAATGAGGTATAGAGTATGACTTATTGTTTTGTTTCGCCTATTTCCTATGCTATGAGTAAAAGAAATTGTGATAATAATGTGTCACCCATTATGATTTGCTGTAGACAAAAGGTTTGAGGTTTGAAAACCAGCCGGGTGTATTTAGTGATTTTTCATAAATGATTTTTCACATGCGGGTTCATATCCTCTAAACTCTACCTTACTCATCTTTATTTCATTATTGTAATTAAATGGGGAAAACCTAAATGGGTAGGGATACAGGTGAGTTGCATCTGCACGAGTTGTTTATCTCTAAAGAGACAGTTGAATTGCTTCCCTACATTTTTAGAGCCATGTACGAATTGCGATCCGGGCTGTTGACCTAACCTAACCTTTAAAAATTTGCCAAAACTATTTAACAACAAGAACCGAGGAAGTTTGGATATTATGAGGGATATCGACATGAGATGATGATAGTTTATATCTGAGATTTAAGACAGAATGAAAAAAGCATACGGGTAATTATGTGGACGCAACTCATGCCTCTCTCTCTCTCACGTGAGTGGACCACAATTCATACCTGTCTCTCAAAAAGCTGGGCCCCAACTCTTACACGATTTCAAGATAAGGCCACAACTCACCTGCACAGATGGGTAGTAAGACTTGGTACCAAAAGTCGAAATAACCAATTTGTTTATGTTTATTGGTGCCTCCTACCGAAATACCTTTTGAACTAATTTGTGGATCCTATCCAAAAGTGTAGACAAAACTCTACTCAAAAGGAAACTTAGTAGTTTTCTTTAAATATGTGAAACAAATTTTAAAAGGTGTACATTAGAGTTCTTAATTTCTATGATAGGTAAAAAGCTTTATTTTAGGTGAAACCGATTTTGTAGGTAATTTCTTTGTACGATCCAAGTCAATATTACTATGCAATATGAAAGCATCATTTAACTATGCCTACAATTTATGTTTAGTATTTACTAAAAATTATAGGGTTAGCTCTATGAAAAAAAAAAGCCCCAAAAGTGCACAGTTATGAATTTATTTTAACATATTTAGTCAACTCGAAGCTAGTTGCTTCATGGCAGATGGCAAATATATCGCACGCGTGGCATTGGGTGGCATGCGAACACTTTGGGTGGCACGCCAACATGGGGAAAAAGATAAACATTAAAATAAAACTTTTCTAGCTTGGTATAATTTTTTGGCATCAATAATATGTTGACTGCCATGTCTTTCAATGTCATGTCTCAATGAAATTTGTTAAGTCAATGGTTATAAATCGTCTTGGCCCACACTTAAGCGTATATCGTTGTGCTTTTGATGACAACAAATTATGAATTAAATATAATTAATATTTTGGATAGAAAAATACAACCACATGTTTCAAACTAGTGTGGAACAAATTATTTAAATTTCTAGTTTTAGAGCATATCAATGTATTGTTTTTCTTTTTTTTTCATTGAAGATGTTACGTTCAGCAATACCACTTCAAATTATTGAAATAATTATTGTCTAAGACCCTAAGTTTAATAACAATAATAATAATAATCGGCTTTAATAGTGAACTTAAGGCTACTGCCTTTTCTTACATTTGATCGATATAATTATAATGAAGTTTAACAAAAATAATATATATAAAACACACAAAAGTGTATAAAAACTAGAGTTAAAATACACAAGAATTGCGTAATATGAGAACGCGTGCGTGCACACACACACACACACACACACACACACACGCACACGCAAAAGGTGTGATTACGTCTCACACTTTAACAATTTAATACGTTTTCCTTCTTTAAGACGTAGGCATTATTAAAGTATTTAAAATTTGATTGGAGTTATTTATTAAATTTCATAATATTCAATACGTTTTGACCCACTTCATTGGCCGCGTTGTCTAAGGCGCTACTTTCACAGTAGACTATCCTGACGATGACGAGGAGATCAAGGTTTGAATCTCGGTCAGGTGTACTGAGGGTGGTTTATACAAAATAGTTTTCCACTCTCCCTCCATGCAAATACCGGTACGCTTCCTCTAAAATACCACCGTCTTAATCCTTAAGACCATTAGCGTAATTGTTGCATAAGCGTATAACCCACTCGGGTTGACTAGTAATACAAGGTAATAAAAGATGTTTTAATTTTTAAATACTCATTTAGAAACTTAAATAAGATGCGGAACACTATATTAGTCCAAAGTTCAGCTAGTTCTTAAGTGTTACACTAGATTAGTTTTAAATTAAAATAATCCTTAAGTAGCACACCGGTTGGAAATGTTTCGCCATCCCTGATATAGGATATTCTTCTCTCGTCCACAACTAAGCACGTTATTCCCGGACAATAATGATTATTTGCGGGTTATGCGCTAAAACACAAAAAAAGGGATGAGGAGGAGAGTAGGTGGTGGGGGCCCGGGGGGGGGGCTGTATGTTGGCATTACACCCCAGTATTCCCCCTTCCCCTTCACTCTTCTGGCCCCATCTAACTGTATGAGAAGAACAACCCCATCATGTCGAAATCGCGCGTAATCAGAATACCCCTCCTGGTACATGTCATCACAGTTTGAGGAGGGGTGAGAATTCCATGAACAAGTGACCGGGTCAAAAGCTCTTTTTAAATCAGATACAGGCTGACTCAGAAAATATTATCTTTGTTACATTAGCTAAAGTTTTTTTTTTCCGCTGGGACTTTGTACTTTTTCAATTTGTATGCATACATTTACTAATATAACATAATAGGGATGTAAAGGCAGAAATTAAGAAGATATGTGACAGCATTTGCATAGAGGTATAGTGGAAAACTATTTAGAAAAAAATATATATCATAAGTACACACGAACGTGATTCGAACCCGTAAATCCTTTTACTGGCAATCCAATAAAAAATGATAGTGGTGCGGATATTAATCAACGTTGATTGATAACTATCACATTTAGAGATGAGAAAAATTGTTTAAATAAATACCACGCCAATCGTATTTTAGCTTACAAAGTTTCAGTTAACTGTGCAATATATATGTATATATTTTTATCCTTATTATTTCTATTAGATGATTCTTTTTTTTTAATCACCTCGTCTTACCACCTATTTGAGTTACACGCATATGTAGAGGAAAAAACCTCTTTACATCCTGCTAAGATTCAAACTCAGAACTCCCGGTCATTAGCAAGAAAGACCAAAGAAAATTAAAGTTTATTTAGATGTGGTTTCATAAGCTATTTTCTGGTGAAAGTTGCAAATATAGGTTTTTACTTTCTTACTTTGCGTCAAACCCTGCAGTAGCCATCTATTAAAAAAAAATAAGAACCACTTCTTTGTTTAATAGTCCAAGAGACAGTTTATTAGTACGCCTAAAGCGCGGCGCCATACTAAATACAAAACGATACCTACCTATAACAGAATAGAATGGGAAAATTTCATATTCAGGCTTAGAACGCCTCAAGTACTGTGCTATACTAAATACGTCACCTGAGTGAGCTATAGTGACCTAAACTCGAATGGATTGGACGAGTGTCACATATTAAACTTGCCCATTCCATTCTGGTATAGTCAGGTGTAATATTGTATTTAGTATAGGGCTGCACCCTAGGCGTACTAATAAACTGTCTCTTGGACTATTAAACAAAGAAGTGGGTCTTATTTTTCTTAGTAGATGGCTATTGCAGGGTTTGACGCAAAGTAAGAAAGTCAAAACCTATCTTTGCAACATTCACCAGAAAATAGCTTATGAAACCACATCGGAATAAACTTTAATTTCCTTTAGTCTCTCTTGCTGATGACCGGGGGTTCTGAGTTCGAATCTTACCCGGATGTAAAGAGGTTTTTTCCTCAAAATGAATCCAACTCTCCATCTACGCAAATGCTGGCACATTTCCTCTGAATTATACCTTCCTCATACCTACATTAATAAAGCATTTAAATGTGGATAGTCCAGATAAGTAGTAAAATGTGTTGCAAGAAAAACTTGTAATTATATTAATTTAAATGTATTTTGTAAAATGACATGCTTAAGGGAATTGAACTAGTTTAGGTGGAATAATTTTAAGAATATTAGAAAATTAGGTTAGTGAGGGACACAAATTCTTTATCGAATTTGTATTTAAATAAATGTTGTAGAAAAAATACCCATGCCTTATGTCTAACTACTCAGTAAACCTATAAAAATGTTAATTACTCTAACCAGGTTGGGATGAGTAAGATTTAAATTAGAGGAAAGGTACACCAGTTGTTGGAGGGTAAGTAGGAAATTATTCAGGAATAACCAGAATCAGTCAACTCGGCCGTGATTAGAACTCCTTTCACCTCGACACCAGCAAACCCCACGAAAGACTACTGACACCTTTGTCCAACTATCCGCTGTTGCCGGTATTACACAATGGCAATTGAAAATTCAACGTAAGGTCACTGATTTAAAAAAAACTCCATTAGATATAATACAGATTGAATAGAAGAATTCAAATGGTGACATTTAAGTCAAGTGGAGTTTTCTTTATATTCGCCCCTCCTCTGGCATTATTATAGGAGGTAGTTTGTGAATATCTACCGACCTTTGAATTAACATTGCATTCAATAGAATGGCCATCGCAGTTGAAACCCCGCAAACCCTCATTTCAAAACATCCAAGTGAAAAACCACTATAGTAGCACGCTGTTGTTTAGGGAAAGCTCCACTGCACCATTTCCTCCCTCAGCCCCCTCGCCAGCCTATCAACCAATTGCAGTCAGTCATTCAAGTAGGCCACAAATGGTAATTGCT
Source organism: Timema monikensis (assembly GCA_902151445.1). NCBI lineage: Eukaryota > Metazoa > Arthropoda > Insecta > Phasmatodea > Timematidae > Timema > Timema monikensis. Next base: position 10,462 of record CABFVZ010000872.1, on the reverse strand, counting down.
TGCATTCGCTTTCAACACTTCTTCGAAAGTGGTAGCGGTTGCTTTTTTTTTATAATGTTATTTTGAACACACCTAGTGTTTTTGTCAATTTCATCCCCCCCATAAAGTGGCGGTGATACCGTGTCACCCTGTGCCGACCCATGATAGGAATGAAATAATGGTTGTTTTACAGTAATCAGCCAGGCCAGTGCTTTTGACATCCAAACACTGTCCAGTGTTTACATCGCGTGGACCGCATGTTCGGTTGGTGCCGTTTAGAAATATTTTTTTAAATATAGAAACTCGTTTTAAAACAGAGTGGATTTTTTTTTCGCTCTTTTTACCGGATAGGAATACAAGGTTTTTGGATAGCATCCAATTTCTATTGTCCGCTCATTTTCCAAACAAATGAGAATGCAATTTGTATTCAATTCTGCATTAGAATGCATTGCTTCTATAATAGTGGAGGTGGGCCACTCTATATCGATAGCATCCAATACCAAATGACTGATAGGAACGACACAATTTCGACAAATTAAATCATGTCATAATATATTATATAAACTGCAGTGGTCTCAAACTTTTTAGGTCCAAGGGACCCAGCTTTTGTATTTTGTTGGTTGCAATTTTGTATTGGTAATATTGGGATTGAATAAATATTAAAATATTCGTATTAGCTTATTCTTACACACTTATACACACACTATGGATTAGTATTTCTTGTGAAGTATATTCTCTGGTATTTTTTCTATTTTTTTTTTTTATAGCAGGAGGTAGCACAATTTGTTTTGCCTACTAATAGTTGTCTTTGCTGGTTCAAAGTACATTTGTATAAAAAAAAGATATTTTTCTTCGCACAAAGAGCTAAAATAACGTAAAATACGTGTTTATTTTATTTGTTAAATATGCAAAAAAAAATCTGTATTTGTACTTTTTTCTCTTGAAATAATTTTATATTTTCCATAACCCAATGGGCTGCAAAAACTGTTACCACGAGCGGCTGGTGGAATACCCCTGAAGAATCCTAATTTGTGAAACGATGATTCAATTATTCAAAGCTACTTGAGATATATGGTGTCATTTTAAGCATAAGAAGCAGTTAAAAAAAACTAATTGTAAAGTATTAGCAGAATATTTTACAGTATGAACTTGTAGCTTAATTTATAAAATGTGTTTATATTAATAACGGTAAATAATGAATCAACTTTTGTGTGCAATGTTTTATTTGTAAGTTTCTTGGACAATTCGTAAATATTTTTATTTATTCCTGGTTTTAAATTTAGTTTCTTATTTCAGAAAGCTGTTAACTCATTCTTTCAGACGTATATAATACAAACTTTGAAACAAATTGTGAAATAATGTAATGAGGCATCTTTCATTAAAGACGCCCTCAGATATCTTATTAAATATTTTATGAAATGAATATTATTTTATTTTATTAAATAAATAGGACACTGTAATAATACCATGAGTACACATCTCAGATACAGTTTAAATTACTGTAACTCTGATTAACCTAGCAACAATTCATAACACGTCACTGGATAACCCGCTATGACTAGCTGAAAGTCATTAATTAAGTTTTAATTTATAAAAGACTATCTTTATGAGCGTGCATCATATGCCAATCAAATTTGTGATACAGTCGGCTAGAAATCGTAAATCCACACCAACACTATTGCACGTGGATCGATTCTAAACATACACTAATGGATTAAAGTGTTAATAGAAAATCCTAATACTGAAAATTGTTTTAATATTAAACCATGTTTGGATCAATACTGCATTATAAAGGCGGTTTTTGATTTTTTCGTATGGCTTCACAGCTAAGCACTGTGCACAAATCTTTATTCTGTCTTAATAGGGGTATACTGTAGTTATTAACAAGAGACTTTGTCGCTTTGTCCCCCGTAGTCCCATTGGAAAATGTTGAGCTATCATTCAAATTCGACTGCACTGCACACATTTCCTGTATTGCGTCGGTTTTTTCTTTTCCCTTTTACTCCCATACCTCGCATGCGCGCGCGCGCGCATACAAAGAAAGATGCGAGCCGGAAGTTGAATATAGCCTGCTATGATGAACGCTTTTAATGAAATCGATTACTTTTTTTATTTCGTTTTAAAACTGCTTTATTACTACCCTTTCAGGAAGAACGCACATGCATTTATTACGCTAAAATGTTAGAGAAGAAGGTTTTAATGTTGAGATAATGTAGCATCATTTGCGTGAAGTTAAAGTGAAAAACTATTTGAAAACATCCCCATTACAACCGACCGCAGCTCAAGCCCCAATTTATCCGTCATTAGTAAGTAGTTAGATGTGCCGTTCGGCCCCAGCACAGAGCGTCAAGCGAAGCTATTCAATAAGAACACGAATGAAGTTGTTAGGAGAGACAGTTGTGCGTCCCTCTCATTTCTTACTTTCTAGTACTTAGTAATATTTTTAATACAACTGTACAAAATCAAAAGCTTTCGCGTGAAACTAGCGTTATAATTTACCTAAATTCATAATGGTTCTAACAAAACGTTTCTAAATGTTAAAGAAGCGGGCACAGAAATAGAACTTCAATCTTTAAATATTGAAACATTTGAAGCTACTTCAGGAAAATATGAGTCTATACTTTTCTAGGCAGACAGGGTGACAAATGAATAAGTCCTAAGAATAGTGGGTGAGAAGATAACTAATTTGGATGCGATTCTTCGATGTAAAGCAAACTGGTTCGGCTACATCCTTAGGAGGAACTGTCTTCTGCGGGACGTCATAGAAGGAAAGTTGAGGGAAAGAGGAGCTTAGGAAGATTAAAATACTAGATGAATTTAAGGAAAGAAAAATACTCTGGGAGCTGAAGGAGGAGGCTGAGGACAGGAAACATTGATGGTCTAAGTTAACTGACTAAAGGAATGGACATGTCGTAAGATAGAACGCCTTATAATAATACTTTGTTAATTCTGATTTACATCGTTGGACTGAGTGAGTAATCCATTTTATGCCGCCACGGCGCGTACATAACAAGACAAAACACTGTATCGCAAAAAAAAATTAAGATTGTCAAGTGTACCGTGAACTTAAAAAGTTTGTGAAACACTGCCTTAAACGATTCGATCAACAAAGCAGGTCACCAATTATTTATTGTTTTAGAGTGGAAAGGGAAATATTGCTGAACTCTAAAACTATCGTAGCCAATAAATCCTTAACTGTAGTTGCTTAAAACCTCAGCTTATCCGAATGATCCAATTTAGTTCCTATTTTCAAATGGGTCAGCCCGGGGCGTGAATGATAAGATAAACGTTTTTGGGGCAGTCCTAACACAGCGATAAAGGGGAAGGGTATCGTCATTTGAAACTGTGTGAGGAAGAGATAGAGATAGCTCGGTTTCGAGAAATAGCTTTTGAAACATGGTTGACCAAACCCCAATCCCCATGTGCTAAAAGTTGCTTTTCTATCCATTATTTTAGGCCTACATGTACAAGTTGTACTGTAACATATGGAACCCACTTCAGCGGGGGGTTGGACACATAAAAACAATTTGAAAAGTGTATTCGAATGTGTGTCCCATTTGACCTATTTTCTCTTATCACCACGTCTTACTAGTTACTATTCATTCGTATTATACGCTTCTGAACTAACTATCCTAATGGTTTTAGAGGTTAGAAATCTTATATTCATAGGAAGTGTGCCCATAATTTGCGTGGAGTGAGAGTTGAAAACCATTTTCAAATAAACCACCCTCAGTACACTCAAGCAAGATTCGAAACTCGATCTCCTAGTCATTGTCAGTCTAGTCCAGTATTAGAGTAGCGCGTTAGACCACGTGGTCACCGAGAAGGGTTAACACTAAAGCTTTTAACGGTTTATATTAAGGGGTGAAAATGTTTTGGACAGTTCGGAGGAGGTGAACCTGCATTGGCGTGGTGAGAGGTTAGAGAAGATACAAATGTAAATCACATTGGGAAATCTGATCAGATGTGTAAAAACAACTCTCATGATATGCGGCTGGCACAAACTCTACATAAGAAAGAGGATCAAAGGCTACATGCGTCTCTTCGTCACCTCGAACATTGCCATATGTTGTTAATGAGTAACTATATTTTTTTAGCACCACGTCTTACTACCCGTCCTGGCTAGATGCCTCGCAACTAATTACATTAATGTGTCGAGAATTATAAAGTTCTAATTTAGAGGCAGTGTACCTGCAGTTTTGTGGAGGGAGAGTAGAAAACTATTTAGGAAAAAACAACCTTAGTACACCCAAACGGGATTCGAGGAGCGATATCCCCACCGTGGGCATTCCATTCTATTGTAAGGGTGACGCTTTGTACATTTTAGGGGAGTGAAGGGCTACATGTGAAGATGGTTCCTAGTCAGGTGTTATTTCTCTATAACCTAAACAATGCCTAAAAACTAAAGGACGAGAGAAAAGGGAACAAATAAACTAAGATTAAAAATTGAACAAGATCTGTCATAACCTACTGCGTATATATATGTATATATGCTAGTTATTGTTTGTGTGTGTACATATAGGCATATATTATGTATGTCCTTTTACATATATATTTTCTCATGCCCCCTCAGTTAATTGAAACATAATTAAGACATTTGTCATGATAGTCTAACCAAAATTGATCCTATTTTTTACTTTTTGAGTATTTAATGGTAAAAGGATAGTAAAAAATGTTATATATATATATATATATATATATATAATGTGTGTGTTTATTAAAGTACCAAACATGTTTGGCCAACCACGCCCAGTTGGTCTTCCACCCACCAAATATTTGGGCACCACTGTTCGGAACGACTTGGGACTCTTAAAGAGGCGCCTTGATACGATGGAATAAGAAGTAGTTCTGCACAGGAAATAGAGGAGTCATGAGGTCGATAATGTATGTGAGGCTGTAAGACTTACAGTAGGCGAACAGGGAAGGAGAGGAATGGATGAGGGGAAAAATACTTAAAGGGTTGGAGATTAGAAATGGAGTGAGGGAAGTTGGCTGGTCGGAGGTTGGTTCGAGACTGAAGTCAAGCGTATTTTTTATATAAGAGAAGATCCTCCTAAGAAATGGAGTAGTAAGTGTTTTAGTCAATATATCTGTAATTCACAGTCATATGGAGTTTTTCTTTTAACTTGGAACTTTTTTATCGAGTATTTTGTAATTTGTCTCCTAGACGTTGCTTTCTATATATACCTTTAGGGATACTTTAGATTCCTACGGTTTGTTATTCATTAACGGATAATTTATTTATAAACCAAAAACTTGAAATTACTTTACATATAATTAAATCGTGTGATAAATACCCTCAAAAAGTATTGTTGCTAAAATGATCGACAAAGTAGTCTCAATGTAACATTTAAAGTTAATATTTAAAAAACTAGAAATTTTTAAACGTATATAATATTAACGATATATAATGTGGGAATACTCATACATACACGCACCTAATTTTTTATGGAGATTGTATTGGCTTTTATTTATTTCTCGTTTCAGTGGGGGGAAGAGAATGTTAATCATGGTCGGTGTTTTTTCAGATTATCAATGAACTACATACGTACGTACGTACATACGTCGTTCCCTTATGGTTTAGGCAAGAGCTTGTGCATATAGTTTCCAATTAGTGTCTCAAACATCTCTTTCATTTTCACTAATGACAATTAGTAAGTGATTGTAGATCAAATATCTGGTCAAGTTAACCAGCCACTTCTCTTTCATCAAATGTTGGATTCTCCGAACATCTTGTTGATGGGAAACATTAGCTATAGCTTTTAATAAATCAATAAATGTTTGCGTCAAGTGATTAATAAAAATAATGTGTGCTTTGTATTTATTTTGAGTGAATTATTTTAAATATAGTAGAGTCAGTTATGGGGTCTTAAGATGAGGTGTTTTTAACCATACAGTGAAATTATAGAGAATGGTTTAGATTCAAAGCAGCAAAAGTAAAGAAATTAGCTTTTATTTAATCTAAGAGGGGAAATGAAAATTGAGATTAGATTTAGATTGAGTTCATTTTATTGTATATAATTAATAATATTGCTAAAAATTATTTATACACTTTTTATTAAGGAACGTGCCTGATATTGTAATTTATTTAAATGGATATATAATTATCAGGCATCCTAGACACCAGAAATAGGGTGTTTTAATCAATCATAGCCAGCCTTGAACTCTCCTTAACAAAATGAAACCACAATAGGAGGTCCAAATGAATAACATCAAAAAAAAGGACAGAAAAATGGGCAATAGGAGTGAGTAGCTGGAGTTCTTGTTTTGAATGTCTGAGTATAAACATTCGAAACTCAGAGCACGCAACTCACACCAGTTGCGGGAATGATATGTTGACGGTCGTTCTCAAAGAAAATTTAGCCAGTATGTTTCTTTTCCTATCAATTATGAACCTAGTTCGCTTTCTCTTTCCTCTTATTAAGGTGGTATTGTAGAGAATACGAGCTAATACCAGTGTTTTCGCAGTTTTTATAGCAAAATATTTTTTGGCCAAATAAATAAAATATTGTTCCAGTACAAACATATTTTTTTGTCACATGGTGATATTAACAGTAAAGAGCCTGGCAGAACGAGAAGTGTTTTTAATTGAAGAGCAAACGTTGTCATCAAATTCAAGGAAACCGCCTTAGTGGCGTAGTTAGCTAACAAGCTAGTTTCTTGTTGAGCTATACTGCCAATGATGGGAAGATCAAGGTTTAAATCTCACTCGTGTGAGCTTGAGGTAGTTTTTTATAAATAGTTTTCCACTCTATCTCCACACAAATACGAGTTCACTTCCTATAAATTCAACCTTCCCAATTCCTAACCCATTACCGTAATTTGTAATTGAGCGTATAAACCGAACGTGTAGTAAGACGCGGTGCTAAATTAAAATTCCAGGACAGGAAATATTCGTGAAATTTTGATATCAACATGCGAAGAAAATTAAACCTTATTTCTACTGGGAAAATATTGTATTTACTTTTACCTAAGAAATGTTTTGTTATAAGAACTTCAACAACACTTAACTTATCTATTGTCCACTACATCCCCACCTTAAACTAATCTGCTAGCGTATTTCTGGTACAAGGTATTATAAGATATATATTTTGTTTACCTCGTTCTTTTTTATTCAAAAATGGCATCCATTTCAAATGTTGTGTAGCAAACCATTACAGACAGGGCCAAAATGTTCGCGACATTTCGTGTTAACATATGTGTTGAAACCAAGCCGGCTGCAGATCATAGCTGAATATTTCACAATGGAATAGTTCCAATACCTAAAGATATAAGAATGTAATATTGGGATGTGGACATTTTAGAATGTCGAACATGTCCCTTTTCTATGAGGCTCCAATAGCCTCCAGATTTCGCTGTATTTACATATTCACTTCATATCTCGCTCTGAAAAAAGAACTACCTAAAATCCCTTTCAAGCATATCATGTAAAGAAGAAATGCGAATGGAAATCCTTAAGACTGACACTAAAAAACTATTAAAGATATTTATAAGAAACCAAGTATAATAAAACGGAATGATTATCAATGCATCTTAGTGCTATTTAATGTTGTTTGTATTCGATGTGTCCTTATCACACAAATATTTTATTTTAAATTAGATACTTTTAGGATATTTTTGGAGGTGATTTTTATGTTAATTTTATGATAATTGGTTTCACTGTGTTCTTTTATCCCTTAACTCATGACCAAAACCTAACGTTATTTTAATTGTTTTTTTCCCCCGAGGAGTCTTGCTGCCCGTTTAAGCTATACGCAACTTAAATTATTTTTCTTCTTTTTTGTTTTGTTTTACTACCAATTCGGGTTATACGCATATGTACGCTAATGTATTAGAGATGAGTAAGGTTGAATTTAGAGTAAGTGTAATCGCATTTGCGTGGATGGAGGATGGGTAAAACATTTAGGAAATAATACCCTCAATACACCCAACCAGAAATACAACCCCAATCTCCCCCCGCCCCCCTCCAATTGGAAATAAATTCTATTGCGAGAGGTATGCCTTAAGCTATGTGGCCACCAAAGTGGGCTGTACTTACTTAATGGCACAGTTAGAGGAGGGTGCAAAAATCTTGACGTTAATTTGAAACGCATGTAGTTAATCGAAGATAAGTGTTTGAACAAACATATAAAATATATTTCATTTCATCAATCACACAGAAGTACAATTATTGAATACTGAGAGCATTAAAACAGGGTTTCCAAAATCTGTTCAAAGTAATAAGTAATCATTCTCAATCAAACTCTCATCAATATAACTATCAAATAAGCATATAATTGTGATAATGCTTTATACATTTATTTTGGAGGATGAGGGGTGATGCAATACCTCCCCTGTTATTTCCATTCTCCAACCCAACCTCCCTCCCTCCCTCCCTCTAACAAACATTACACAATCACCGCTTACTACCCATCCAGTCTATTTGCTTTTAATTACATCAATATTTAAGGATAGGAAGGTAAAATGAACACTTCCAGTGCTGTTTGCCTTACTATCTGTAATAGCTTTTTTTATTTTTTTATTTAGCACCGGATCTTACTACCCGTTCGGGTTATACGCTTAAGTACTAATTACGCTAATGAATTAGGAATTGGGGAGGTTGAATTAGAGGAACTGAACCTGTATTTGCGTGGTTGGAGGGTGTAAAACCATTTAGGAAAAACCACCCCAGTTCACCCGACCAAGATTCGATCCTCGATATCCCGTCCTCGGCAGTCGAGCTCAACACGACTATCGCGTTAGCCAACTACGCCACCGAGGCGGGTCTGTAATAGCTATAAGCATATTTACACTACTGGGTAAAGATGAGGGAAGGTGGAGGAAATGTACCCACATTTGTGTTGAGATAAAGGGAGTGTGGAAAATCCTTTAGTACAAATATTTTACTACACTCATCTTAGATTCAAACCCAGAACCGTCACCTTCAAAGCCCTCAAATCGAGACTGATATCTTATTCCACATAGTGATCATCATTGCGAGTAAATACACTGATAAATTCTTAGATTATCTAGATGATGTGAGTCTAGACCAAATTAGGAAACCCTTTATACCAGTAAATTTTGAAATTAAGTTTAACTACATCACCTCATGGAATAATTCATATTATTGTTATTTTGTATATAAATATGTTTACATTATATTGATATTTACATATCAGTTTTAGCCTGAAAATAGTTAACAAGACATTGATTTTAAAACTATAGTCATAAATTAGGAATGCGGCATTTTATAGCAATATTTCTACGATAATAGACTAACCTAAATATATCACGAAGCTAACTGACAAGTGAAGAAACACACAATTTTTTTTAACCAATTATATAAAATTATTGTGTGTTAAAAGATCAAAATAACATTGATTTATATGGCTTTTTTTTATAATACCTAAAGATATTTTGAAAAAATATCAACATTTATGAACATAGTTTACTATAAAATGCTTGATACAACTGACTTTTCTGATACTACCCCCTAATGCGTGACTCAGACAGACAAGGAGATACAAGTGCACCCACCCCAGCCGAGGAGAAATACATCAGAATATGCCTTGAAAATGAACTTAACCAACATGTAGGTAGAAATTATTTCTATCATTTTTTTAGCACCGCTTTCTACTACCCGTACGGAGAATATAATTAAAATGAGTTAAGGGTGCAGTCATCACTCAATAAATTTTAATATAATTAAATACAGTTGGAAAATGACACCTGGACACGGGAATTGAACCAGGGACCTTTGGTTAAATGAACCAAAACACCACTGAGTTTTCCAGGAATCGTGAAGAATTATCATGAGCACGAGTAAATATGCAAGATAGATTTTTTTTTCAATTATTTTTACTAAAAAAAATTCCATCTAATTAAATGGGCTATTGATAAAGTCCAAGTTAAATTTATGCCAAGGACGTTAACAGGAGACATCATCAGATGTGTTAAAATAAAGCAATAACAAGAGATTTCAGATTTCTTTTCCCTTTCGCTTATAGACTAAAGCGCTTTGTAATGGAATCTGTTAGTAAACTCAGGAATTACTTTGGTGGCCACATGGTCTAAGGTGCTACTCTCACAGTAGACTAGATGGCTGATGACGGGGAGATTGAGGTTCGAATCTCGGTCGGGTGTACTGAGAGTAGTTTTTACAAAATGGTTTCCGTTCTCTACACACAAATTCTGGTACACTTCCTTTAAATAGAATGTTCCTCATCTCTAAAACCATTGGCGTAATCAGCATATAGGTATATCCCGGTGCAAAAAACTAACCTCGGATCTGCGATATTTTAGTATTTCAATGCTATAATCTAAGGCCGAATACATCCTATTTCTTTGCGATTCAATCCTCTGAACATTTTCACCGAAACATGTTAATCTCTAGTTGTTTTGAGTTAGTGATGCAAGCACATTTTATCCACTCTTCCCCATCATTACACAACACAATCTTTGATAGTTTTTAGTATAAATGTAATTCTCCAGGCAATCACTTCCC